>CM062807.1:1210724482-1211058454 GCA_031772625.1 Pinus tabuliformis | reverse complement strand
AAGAATTACAAGCATTCTTGGGGAAGATCACTTCCTAAGGAGATTTATCCCAAATTGGCAGAATTGAGCAGATTACTCAATAACAAGCTAAAAAGGATTCAAAAGTAAAATGGACAGTTAGAAGCAAATCAAGCTTTTGAAGGAATATAAAATTGGCCCTTACCCAGACTCAGTATTAAACAATCCTAAATTTGACAAAGAGTTTATCATTTTTCTTTTGCCTCCCAGATACTATTGTTGTTGTCTTATTACAGAAAGATGACCAAGGAAATGAGAGACTATTACTTTCTTTAGTAGAGCTCTCAGAGATGCACCCCTGAAATATCAGATCATGGAAAAGCAAGCATATGCTTTGGTCAAAGCCATCAAAGACTTTAGGATTTATATCCTATACTCCATGTTATAGCTTATGTACTAAGTCCCATTGTGAAAAGACATACTTACTCAAGAGAACTTAGAGGGCAGAAGAGGAAAATGGATTGCCAACATTTTAGAATTTGACATTGAAATAAAACTACAAAACTGATAAAAGGGAAAGGTTTGGCCAAATTAATGTCTGAAACGAATTTCCAAGCCTTGGACATCAACCAACTAGACAGTGAACCGGAGCTGGCGACTCCAAAGATCAATGTAGCCTTTGAACAATCTACGTGGTATTTGATATCTGTTATATATTGCAAAACCTGTGTGCTCCCCCAGGATTGTCCAGAACTAAATGTAGGTTCCTAAAAATGAAAACTTCAAGATTCTATGTCATGGATGGCAATTTGCTTTGGAAAAACCATGAGGGCATATTGTTAAATTGCTTAATTGAGAATGAGACTAACAATGTCATGAAATAATTTCATGCAGGTGATTGTGGTGGACACCTGTACTGGAAGTCCACTGTGGATAAAATATTGAGGGCTGGTTACTATTGGCCCACTTTGTTCTCTGATGTTAAAAATTTCACTACCTCATGCCATAAGTGTCAAATATTTGAGGGAAAGAGAAAGTTACTACCACTCCCTTTGAGGCCTATTGCAACAGAGAGACCTTTTCAGCAATGGGGCTTGGATTTCATTGGGGAAGTTCATCCCTCATCTTCAGGCCAACATAGATGGATCCTCACCGCCACAGACTACTTCACCAAATGGATTGAGGCCATCCCATGTAGACAGGCAAATGATTCAACAATCATTCCGTTTTTGGAGAATAACATATTATCTAGATTTGGTTGTCCTGATAAGATCATAACCGACAATGCTGATGCTTTTAGATCCAAGAAGATGGTGAACTTCTGCCACATATTTCATATTACCTTGGGCCATTCTACTGCATACTATCCCCAAGGAAATGGCCTAGCTGAATCATCAAATAAAAGCCTTGTAAACACCATAAAGAAGGTGTTGGAAGAAAATAAGAAGAATTGGCATAAGAAGCTTGTGAATGCCTTATGGGCAGATAGACTGACAACCAAGAGATCCATTGGGGTCAGCCCATATGAGTTAGTCTATGGATTAGAAGCCAAATTTCCTTCATCACTAGGGGTTCCTGTTATGAAACTACTGCAAGAAAGTCAAGTTGAGCCCAATAACATGCAAAGAAGGATAAATCAGATGATATGTTTACAGCAAACTAGAGACCAAGTCTATAGTAGAGTTCAAGTTTTACAAGAAAAGTTAAAGAAAGCCTTTGACAGAAGGACTAAGGCTGAAGATTTCAGTATAGGTGACAAAGTCCTCAAGTGGGATTCAAGAAGGGAAGATAAAGGAAAACATGGAAAATTTGATTCTCTTTGGAGAGGACCATTTGTCATCCAAGCAGTACAAGGAAACAACACTTACTTCCTAAAAAATCTGGATGAAACTGACTTGGATGAAGGTCCTGTGAATGGCAGGATGTTGAAGCACTATTTTGACTACTTTCCATGAATTAAGCATGGCTGTTCCCCTGTACATAATCTGTTGTATATAATAATCTGTTGTATATAATGTTTTCTTTCAGCATGTGAATAGCTCAGTTTGAAAGGTATTGCAGAATCAGGAAAAGGCTTTTAGTTCAGCAAGTTCCACAAGTATGACAGATTCCAATTTTGAAGTACAAAGAGAAACTTTTCAAGCTTTGAAGAGAAGTCACACAGTCAAGGTAGTCGGACCTGCTGTTCTTGGTCTTTCAAGAAGAAAAACCATCCCCATGTGGAGCCACTGTTAGGTACCTATACCAATAGGTTTCATATTTCATGATTGGCAAAAGAAATTCCAAATATGCTCTGCTTTGGTGATGCAAAGATCCCATATTTCCAAGAGAATGCAATATGTGTACATAGCTTGATGTAGACTGAATTTTGGATGGATGGTCCAATAGCCTAATCTGGATCATGCCATGTTTCAATTTCTTGTCATTAGAATAGAGAAAGTAGTCTGTCCAAACTGTTTAATCTTGGCAGGCTAGTAGTTAGGTAGAGAATTAAGGTTCCCAACTGCTTAATCTGGGGCCTTGGAAGTAATAAGGTTAGTTGTAGATAGAAAATCAAAAGAAAAAGCCAAAGGAAAAGAGAAGGCACATGAGGGTCTGCAAGTCTAAATGCACCCTCCTCGGAGTAACAAAAAATGCTAGGTAGTAGAGGGGTAGGTAGATGAGGTTGCAGAAGCATAATTCCTTTATCACTGGCTCAAGCAAAGGAAAAACATGGTGTCAGTGTAGGTCTTTTATTCAGCAGTTTCGCAACAGTACAATGAAGCATGTCTAACTCCCTAATTCCCCCCATTATACTCATTTCTAACATCCCAATACTGCTTATGTTCATTGAAAGAGATCAAGGTTTTATGGTGGTTCTTGTTTCTTTAAGAGCCACATTTCTTGTGTAAATTATTTTCATTTTGATCTACTTCTTAAAACTAAGTTGATTTCATATAAAACTTAGTATTTTACCCCCTCACCCCCTTCCTCCACTCATATTAACTCCTAACTTCTTATTATCTAAATCCCCTATATTCCCCTTTTCCCTTACTATTATAAACACTATGGTGTATAAACCCCAAGCAATCTATAAATATTCCCTCCCCTCTGGCATTATAGCCATATGTCCAAAGTCAGGGATTAAATTGACCTCTGGTCAGTTTAACAACCTAATTCCTACCCCTCTTTTCCCTTTAGAAACCTTTGAAACCATTTACCCACTTCATTTGCAAAAACCCTTGTAAAAAAACCCACTATCACACTAACCCGCACTATTCGCCAAATACACCAGAAAACCCACTTTTCCGCTTTATCCAAAGTTTGGTGTGATGCGCATTTTCCACAAAAAATACTTTGAAAAACCCAAATTTTCGTTATATTCCAAAGTCCTCGCCGGGCACGCATTTCAAAGAAAATATTAAAATACTCCCGCACTGCTGCCGTATTGTCTTGGTGCCTTCGCGATCCGTCGACCGTCGGATCTGACTCTTTCCATCCGACGGCCCACATTCATATCGGGTCGGCCCCGATGACTGCACTTTACCGCCCGAGAAACTGTCAGAGGGTGACGTCAGGCCTCTGCCACGCATCACCCCCATATTCTCTCGGGCCGCCCTCTGACAAAACCACGACCGTATCCAAAGCGGTCCGAGCAAACCATTTACCGCTTGTGGTTTACCGCCTACCCACATCACCACTACGTCATGCCCACGTCAGTTCAACTCGGCGCCCCGTCAGCACCCCCGCCCGCCAGCGCTCTGACATGGCCGCCACCTATGCAATCCACGTGGACCACTCACAGGCCGCCATGTCACTCGATGATGTCATGCTGACGTCACCCGACCCTGACCCCACCTGATGAAGTCATGCTGACGTCATCCAAAAAAAAGCGCCAATAACCCAAAAAGTCCATATTTTAGCCAAAATTGGTGTTTTTTGTCACTTTTGCTAAATAGACTGTTGCTCACCTCTGCATGCAATTTACGACTATCCATCACCAACCTGCAGAAATCGACCCGAAGACTGTTGGCGCCCTCAACCCACCTGCATTTGTAACCATTGCCGGCAATTCACCAGGTATTTATCCAAATCGTTCCCTGCGCGCTTGGTTCTGTCCATAATTGTCCAAAACTAAGTTAAAAGAGTGAGGAAGCTTGTATTTACTAGCAAATCCCCGGTGGCCAACCTTCATTTTCAATTGTTAAGTCGAAATTCACCTGCAGAACCTCGTTTAGCCAAATTTTCACAAAAACCACAGTCAGTCCGCACATTCGTGGACTTAAAACCTGAGCTGCACAAATTCACCAGGAGAACAGTGGTACTAGTCCCTACATATGCTCAATTAACTCTCTTTGGAGCACCTTAAACTATTCTTACCACAGTTTACCCCATTTTGTCCTTGCAATTTGCTTCACTGTTGCAAAAGTACCCCTTTGTGTTGTTCTGCTCACTGAAACCAGTTCTAGTACAAGTCATAGTACTACTTAACCATGGAAACACCAGTAGCCCTGAATATTCAACCTTTGAATGCCCCACACAGAGAGCTAGAGTGGAAGGCCCTGGGTGATAAGGATTACCAGATGATAGACTCATTTGCCATGAGTTCCAAATTTAACATTCACCTACAAAATGAGTTAAAAGCCCAATACCTCAGTGGAGCTGATATTTTAGGAATTTGGGACTCCAATTTGCCCATTTACAATCTCCCTCAGGTCAATGTCCTCCCAGACTTGATAAATCAATGCCGCCCCAGCTATGATCCATGTCAAAGAGCTGTCCTTAGCCCCTCAGGCTCAATATTGTTCCATATCACCCCTGAGACCATAAATGAGATGCTGCACTTTCACACTGCAAAGCCACTGACTCCTCTCTCCATCAATGACTTGCTAAAGAAAGGGGGCAAGCTGTCCAGTGCTCAGATCATCAAAATTAATCAACTGTTCGTTCAACCAAGCTCTGAAGTTGTGAGAACCCCTCCTATAGGATATCAATACCTCAATGAGTTGGGCAAGATGCTTGTGGATTTGATCAGTTACATCCTGGGTTATGGGTCATATGAGGATGTTGATGAAACCATTATGGCCATGCTGTCCATTTTCTCCCCTGGGATGCCTCCTGCTGTGCACTATGATTTTGCTACATACATTGCCAATAAGATTCATGAACAGTTGATGAATCTAGAAAGGGAAAAGGTGTTTAAATACACTAGGTACATCTATCACTTGTTCTTGTTTTATCAACCAGAGGCTTTCCCTGTTCCTCTCAAGAAGCTAAATGCCCAGGGAAACCCAAGGTCTGTGGTGTTTTTGTCTTCAGTCTTTCATCATATAACTTATTCACCATATACCTACTGTGAATTCATAGACCTTTTTGTCCATCCAACTATGACCTTGTTATTGGGTTTCCCTCCTCCAAGATTGACAGATGAGATGCAAAGAATACTTCACCTCTCAAAGTCCTACAAGCATTGGTGATTGGTACTTTTACCAACACCACACAGTAATCAGAATATATGGCTGTGAGTTGAACCCTTATAGGCTGCCAAGATATGTCCCTATGAGACTGTTTGCCTTAGAATATTTTAGGCAGTTTGGAAATGCAGACTTTGTCCATTTCCACAGTAAAAACAAGAAGGTGCAACTAAAAGTAAGGAACCAGCTAGGCCCATTTCTATACAACAAAAGGGAGGAAGGATGGAAGGAAGCAGATTTGATCCTAGAGACCCTCAAATTGCAAACCAGTTTCCAATGGGTACCTTATGACCCTAATCATTTCATTTCCCTCAGGAGGGTATAAATATAAATTGGGTGGCTATGCTCACATAAGACTGCCTCATATTGAGAAAACATGCCAATTCATTAAGCTGGAAAGAGGGCACTCTAGAAGAGCCAATGACTAGAGAGCAAATGCTACAAAGAGAGGCAAAGAATATTGAGAAAGAGGCTGACTTGGAAACTTGTGGGCAGGTTTCCTCTTCCTATCAAAGGCAACTTGGAACAGCTGCCTCATCCTCTACAGCCTAGCAGCAAGCAGCCGGAACTGTTCAACAGGACTCTAGCAAGGATAAAGGGAAGCAGATGGAGTAGGAACAACCACCTCCTATAGCAGAACAGATAGCAGAACAGCAAGCAGAAAAGTGAGTAGAACAACAAAAAGAGGGGCAGCCAATACAGCAAGAACAAACAGCTGAAGCCCCAATATCTGCTGAGCAACAGGCTCAAGAGAATGTGCCTCCTAGGCAAGAAAAGACAGTGGAGGCCTCAGTGCTACAAACTCCACAGAAATAAGAAAAGGGAAAGAAGAGGGATAGAGAGCAGGAGACTCCCCTCACCACATCCACAAATCAAGGGGAGAAAAGGCAGAGAATGAATCCCTTTTCTGAAGAAGAGATGCCCATCGGGCAATCATTGGGCATGGGCCCACCAAGCATGGAGGCATCTGCCAGTTCCTTTCAACAGGAACAAAAGAGAACCCTTGGAGGAGAATTTAGCTCCTCAAGTCAGCAAAGGAGAGCCGAGACAGACATCAAGCAACAATTCATTGACATAAAAAAGAGAAATGAGCCACTCAAGATCCAGATCTACAACCAGTTGCTTAAGATGGCCCCTACCAATCAGCAGAGGCTTATGTCAACCTACGACATAAATGAGGGAAAAATGACCATGAGTCATTTCATGCCAACCATGCTGCAACCACAGTCAGCTGCAGACTATATAAGGACCAACCTTGAGGTCCTTGCCAAGGACATCCACCCTATGGACCAAATAGAACTTCACAAGCAAACGTGAGTGAGATGGTCTATTCAACACTGGCAGATAATAAAACTTTATTGGAAAATAGGTTGGAAAACAGCCTGAACAATACAGCTGCCCAACTTGAGTTGGAGAAGGCATCCTCTCAATCCAAAGACAACAGGATCAGGTCTTTGGAGGATATAATCATAGAGCTTGGGCATGACCCAAAGGATCCAAAAGCTATACAAAAGCTACTGAAAATAAGAGATGCAGACCTTGCAGCTCTCAGAAACATGATTAAAATCCCAGCAACCCTTCACCCTCAAACAGAAGAGGTTGCCTAGCAAAGGCAAGACCAGGATGTAGCAACATTGCTGGTAGGACTGCACAAGCAGCTAGTACAAACACAAGAGAAGCTGGAAGAGACAGAGGCTGCACTGCAGGCAGCCCTACAGCAGAAAGAAGGAGCTCAAACTTCTCAGCCCCTTCCAGAGATCATAAACCTTGAGGAGCTCCCACATACTACTGCTCCTCCCACAGGGCAGACAGCTCAAACAACGCCATCAACATCAGCACCAGCACCAACCTCAGAGCAGGATCCGAGCCTTGATATGCAGAAATTGATGAGTGAAATCAAGATCCTAGAGGCCCAGATGACAGAGCTAAATGAAGCCAAGGAGAATTTAGCTAAGCTGAATGAAAAATATGACAAGTCTAAACAAAATGTGGCTGAAAAAGGAAGAGAAATAAAGGCTCTCAAGGAGAAGATAAAGGAGCTGGAGAAAGAGCTCACCCTTGACAAAGTTGTAACTGAAATCAAGAAAGTTTTATGGGCCAATATTGGCCAATCAATCACAGATCAATGGCAGTATATAGAGACAATTCATGAGCAAATGGAGCTCATAGCCAACGCACACAGAGAAGTCCAAAGGGCAAGGGCATCTCTAGGCAATATACCTGAGATAGCGAATAGAATGATCAACGTGCTCAAGAACCGCACAGGTCCTCAGCTGGCAGCAATTGGGATCCCCAATAGAACTGAAACCGTCCTGCTGATAAAGAGGGTCCTTACATTGAGAAGCCTGGTACAAACACTGGATAGAAGAAGCCAGGACATGCAAACGAAAGTAAACAGATTCATGGATAAGTTTGCAGCATTACAGAGCAGAGGCCTTCCTGGCTTGTTGAACAGCGCAGGGAGGCTATTATCACATGAAAATTATGCCAAAAGGGTGAATACATTTGCCACTAACGAGATCACTGCAGGAGCAAGTACTTCAGAAGAAACAGGACCAGCATCTGGGCAAAGTCTCTATGACAGAGTAGAGAACTTATTTTTTATTATGAATGAGATCAAACATTTGTTTGAAGTGCCTCCTAACTTCTACAAATATACAGAGGCATATGAAAACCTTAGATGCAATTTTGAGCATCAATGATCCGGATTTAAACAGGAACGCAACAAATTACAGAGATAACCATATACACAAAGATGCAGCGGAAATAATACTTCATTTCATTAATGGAAAATACTCAAATATGCTTACAACAGAAATGGAAATAAACTAGCTAGGGCGATGGTAGCTTATCTCTGAGAAGAGATGTGATGGCTACATGCCTCTGAACTGTCTTACAATGAGGCTCGGAGGCCTATTTATTGTTGAGAAACAATAGAAAACCCTTCACATTCCAAAACCTAACCCTAGAAGATGAAACGCCAAATTGTGGGCCCCGTTTTTGGGTAAGTTGGTACATCAACTTCCCGGGGTCGCGAATTGGTCATACTATCTCCGTTTGACGTGCATGATAGCCCGTTGGAAAGATCTCTCCGAGGACTACGACGGAAAAGACGATTTTTATCAAAAAAATCGCTGGGGTAGATTTCCCAAAAAACGTCGTTTAGGGCCTCAAAACGGCTCCGGAAGTTCAGGACCCGAAAAACTGCTAAAAATAGTAAGTTGTGCTACAATTAAGGAAACTGAAAATGCTGGGAAAGACAATGGTGGGGCTCCAGGTGGACTTGGCAGGTGGCCACCAATATCCACCTGGATCATTCCTCCCCCCTTAGGAAGCAATGGTCCCCATTGCGTTGAGATCCTCCATGAGTTGAGGAAACTTCTGCTGAACTTGTTCCCTGGTGAGCCACTTGCCCTGCTGAAGGAGTTGGCCTGCTTTGACAACTCGATACAGTTGGATATTCTGTTGGCGAGTGTTCTTGATCTGTGTGTCCATGATCCGATCAGTTGTAGCTTGTTCCATGCAATCTGGATTTAATTCTGTGGGTTTGAGCTGTTCTGCAATGTCGGATGTGTCTAGCAATGGTGGAAAGTATGGCCGAAGGCGGTCCACATTGAACACTGGGTGCAGGCCAAGGAATGGGGGAATGCTGAGCTCAAATGCATTGTCTCCCATAGCCTTAGTAATGGTGTAAGGACCATATCGGAGTGGTCTCAATTTCCGATAGGCTCCAGTAAGGCGTTCCTTTTGCAAATGCAACCAGACTTTGTCGCCCACCTGAAACTTGTGTGGCACCCGATGTTGATCATGTCGCTGCTTGTACTTGGCATTTGATTTCTCAAGAATTTCATGGACCTGCTGGCGAATATGTTGGATGCGCTCAATGAAGCTGGTGGCCTTATCTGTTTCGGACTGGACATGAGCTGAATTCATGTGAGTAGCTGCAAGTGGCATGGCCACATCAATGGGGCATAGTGGCTGGAATCCCAAACCCACCTGAAAAGGGCTATGGCCAGTGGAGCTGTGAAGAGCTCGGTTGTAGCTATGCTGAACATAGGGGAGGCTCTCGTCCCATGTGCGTGGATGCTTTGAGTTATACATGCGCAGAATGTGCACAATCATCCTATTGACAACCTCTGTCTGGCCATCAGTTTGAGGATGGAAGGCTGTGGACTTTGTGAGTTTGGTGTCCATCATTGACCAGAGACTGGACCAAAATGTGCTGAGAAACCGACTGTCCCAATCTGAGATGATAGACTGTGGGATCCCAAAGTGCACCCACACTCGTTCAAAGAAGAGTTTAGCAGTGGCTTCTGCTGTGATATTCTTCTTGCAGGCCATCATAATGGCCATCTTTGAGAACCTGTCGACGACCACAAAAACACAGTCATTTCCATGCTTAGTGGAAGGAAGGCCTGACATGTAATCCATGGAGATGGATTCCAAGGTCGACTAGGGGTAGGCAACGGGGTGTAGAGGCCTTGCTTCTTAATGGTCGGTTTGGCAATGGCACAGGCAGTACATGATCGGATGTACTTCCCAACATCCTGTCGAAGATTCGGCCAATAGAAATAATTTTGTAGTACTGCCACTGTTTTCTCGACCCCGAAATGCCCAGCAGCCCGACTGTAGTGTGCTTCCCAAATCATCTTGGCACGCTCGCTTGAAGGAACACAAAGGTGACCGAGGTGGCATAATAGGGCATCCTGGAGGTGAAAATCTGCAACCTGCCGACCCTCCAAGAGTGTCTGGTATGTGTGGCCGAATTCTGGGTCGCTTTTGTAGAGAAGTGGCCAATCAGAAGTCTCGTGCCCGCAGGAGTTGAGCACGGTGGTTAGCGCCATGATCGGTGGTCGACTGAGGCAATCTGCAACATTATTGGTGCTGCCCTTTTTGTACTTGATATTCAAGTGAAACTGTTGCAGGTATGTAGACCACTTCTGATGGCGATCATTTTGCAATTTCCCTTGGGTCTGTATGAACTGCAGAGGTCGGTGGTCTGTGTGGATGACCGTTTCCTTCCCCAAAATGTAATGCTTCCATTGTCGGCAGGCCTGTACAATGGAATACATCTCTTTATCATAAGTGGGGTACTTCCGGACTGTGTCTGAAAGTGTTTCACTGTGATATGCCACTGGATGTCCATGTTGAGTAAGGACTGCCCCAATAGCATAGTCAGAGGCATCTGTCTCGACCTCAAATGGTTGTTGTAAATATGGTAACGCGAGCACTGGTGCCGTACAGAGGCGATCCTTCAACTCCCTGAATGCCTTCTGTTGAGATTCAGACCAAAGAATTTTGCTTTCGCCCTGCCCTTGGTGACTTGACTCAAGGGCCAAGAAATATGAGAAAACCCCAACACAAACCTGCGGTAGAAGTTGGCAAGACCTAGAAAGCTGCGGAGCTCTGTTAGAGTGGTTGGAGAGGGCCAATCCCGAATGACTTGGACCTTGGCTGGATCGACATGCACCCCCTGTTCATCAATGATGTATCCCAGATACTGAACCTCGATCATGCCAAAAGTGCATTTCTCCAAATTGGCACATAGCTTGTGTTGCCGCAGTGTTTGGAGAACCTGTCGGATGTGGTAGAGGTGCTCTTCCCAACTCTGGCTGAAGATCAGAATGTCATCCAAGTATACTACTACAAAGGAGTTGGTGAATGGCCGCAAGATGTCATCCATTAGCCTCATAAAGGTTGCAGGAGCATTCGTCAATCCGAAAGGCATGACCAACCATTCGAAGAGGCCCTCCTTGGATTTGAAGGCAGTCTTCCACACATCTGAGGGTTCGATTGGTACCTGGTGATATCCTGACTTCAGATCGATCTTGCTGAAATATTTCGCCCCCTTTAGTTGGTCTAGGAGGTCATCAATCCGTGGGATCGGGTACCTATTACGGACAGTGATCTTGTTCAGCGCCCGATAGTCAATACAGAGTCTCCACGTCCCATCCTTCTTCTGTACCAACACGATCGGGCTCCCACAGGGCGATGAACTCGGACGGATGTGACCTTTCTGCAGGAGCTCCTGAATCTGCCTCTTGATTTCATCGTTCTCCAGAACGGAGCACCGATAAATTGGTCCATTGGGTAGCGGTGCACCTGGGGTCAGATCGATGGAGTGCTTGACTTGACAGTGCAGAGGAACCCCTGCCGGGGAGGTGAAGATGTCCTCGTACTCCTCCACAATCTTGTCCATCTGTAGTTGTCGTGCAGAGGGGCCCCATTTGGAGGCCGCGGCCACTATCTTCTTCTTTCCTTGAGGGCGTATCATCAGGAAAACAAATTTCCTGGTTTTGGAAATGATCTTACTGCATTGTTTTGCAGTAATCAAAGAGAGGGCGGCAGGTGGTGCTACCTCTGGTATCCTGAACAACTTATTTCCCAATGTAATAATAACTGCACGGGCCTCGATTCATACACAGCATGTCGCTTCCACAAGTATGGTTGTCCTAGTAATACATCACAAACTTCAAGGGGAGCAATGTCACACAATACCTCATCCGTGAAGGGCTTGATGTTGTATGGAAGGCGACACTGCTGGCTCACGCGAAGATCTCGTCCTTGGTGAAGCCACCCAATGGTGTATGGTTGTGGATGTGATGTGGTCGGTAAGCCCAACCGCTTCACGACCTCTGCCGAAATGAGGTTCTTTTGACTCCCGCTATCAACAATGAACTGTATCGGGGAGCCCTTTACCCACATCTGGGAGTGGAAGAGACGCTCCTCCTCCTCTGGATCTTCGGGTTCATTTTTCTGGATCTTTGCGGTAGCAACAGTGGCGCTGGGGTCCGCATCAATGATCTGCTTCCCTTTTTCATACCCCTTATCGGGTTCTGACTCCGTGTCGGAACATGCATCTGATTCTGAAACCTTTAGCTCAGCCACCAGTGACTGCTTGGCCCGACACTCACTTGTGTTGTGAGTGGAGCTCTTATGGAACTCGCACCATTTTCCAGTGTCCTTTCTCGGCTTCGCGGCGCTGTTCTTTGCTTGCAGCTTCGGCTGGTTGTCTTGGGCCGTCCCGCCTTGGATTTGTCCTTTGTTCTGTGGTTTAGGGGCACCTTTCCCCTGCTTTGGATTCGCAGATCCAAAGTCTCGCTTCTTTTGTTTAAACTTCTGCTCGACCTTGACGGCATACCGGTATGCTGCGCCGAGCGAGGGGATGTTTAGGAATTGTATTTCTTCCTGGATGTACTTGTGCAGGCAGCCACGGTATTTGAGTATCAAATGTTGCTCCGAATCCTTGATACCCAACTTTGTGCGAAGGGTATGGAAAAGATTGGTGAACTCCGGCACGTCTTGGTCCCTTCCCTGTCGCAGCGTGGTCCACTTTATGTATTCATCCTCATAGCTCCCGACAGGGTAGTACTGCTCCTTGATAGCATCCCGGAACGAATCCCAGGTGGGTGCGGCTGAAAATAGTGAGCCAGTACTTTCATCCTTCTGCTCGCAGTAGGTTTCCCTCCAGTCCTTGACGTGGGGGGCTGCTTTGAGGAGAGCAAAAACAATCTTTTCCCGACTCGAAAATTCATGAACAGAAAAATAACCCTCCAGCCGATTTAACCATTTATCTACGGCATCTGCGTCTATCTGACCTTCGAATATGGGGATTTCAAAATTAACTTGTACCTTAAAGGGTGTGGCGTTTCCAGAGTAGCTGCTGGAAGCCGATGCGTTGCTTCTCGGTAGCCGCTGAAGGATCTGGGCAAAACTGTCCATCATCGCGTTCCGTTGTCGCTCGAGGGCTTCTTCGAGCAAGATTTTGATGGGATCTCCTGCCCCCTCGTCTTTCTTCTCGTCCGCCATGGGAGGCCGTCGGGATTTGCGAGGCTGGTCTTGCAAAGGTTCAACCAGTTCAAGCCCTAACTCCTTATATCCCGACCTTGTTGGGGACATGCAAAGAAAAACAGAGAAAAAGCAGACCGCTCTGATACCACTGATCCGGATTTAAACAGGAACGCAACAAATTACAGAGATAACCATATACACAAAGATGCAGCGGAAATAATACTTCATTTCATTAATGGAAAATACTCAAATATGCTTACAACAGAAATGGAAATAAACTAGCTAGGGCGATGGTAGCTTATCTCTGAGAAGAGATGTGATGGCTACATGCCTCTGAACTGTCTTACAATGAGGCTCGGAGGCCTATTTATTGTTGAGAAACAATAGAAAACCCTTCACATTCCAAAACCTAACCCTAGAAGATGAAACGCCAAATTGTGGGCCCCGTTTTTGGGTAAGTTGGTACATCAACTTCCCGGGGTCGCGAATTGGTCATACTATCTCCGTTTGACGTGCATGATAGCCCGTTGGAAAGATCTCTCCGAGGACTACGACGGAAAAGACGATTTTTATCAAAAAAATTGCTGGGGTAGATTTCCCAAAAAACGTCGTTTAGGGCCTCAAAACGGCTCTGGAAGTTCAGGACCCGAAAAAACTGCTAAAAATAGTAAGTTGTGCTACAATTAAGGAAACTGAAAATGCTGAGAAAGACAATGGTGGGGGTCCAGGTGGACTTGGCAGGTGGCCACCAATATCCACCTGGATCAATCAACTGCCTACACAGGAATGGTGGACCAAAATGATACAGTTGTTACTGTAAACAAAATGCTTTCAGCAGGTTTTTCATCAAAAAACATAAGTCATCAGGATCAGAAAGTGTGATTCATACACTATGACTAGAGAAGAGTGGACTGAGCCAACTCAGTAAGAAGATTCGGCCACTAAAGCAACACTGACAGCTGCAGATAACAGGGCCGAGAAAGCTACAGCATGACAATGCATAAAGACACATCATTCAGCATTAATACAGAACGCTCAACCGACTCAGTGGCCTCCAAAGGTCAAAAAGAATTCTGACAGCATTGAAGAGCATTCATTTTGTATTTAGAGCAGTAATAACTTCTTTATCTGCTATTTTGTAAAGTTGGTGAGCGTATTTATTTATCAAGTGACTCAGCGGTTCAGATATTTTGTGAAACCGATTGTATATATTCCCCCTCGCATAAGCTTGCAGGGGTTGTTGATTTTCTCTTCAGGAGATATTATGTTGTAAATGTTCAGAGTTTTAATACAAAGCTGATGGAATTTCCAAAGTTCTGTGTTGTCTGATGCGTTTTGGTGTGATTGTTGAATGCTACAGGATTCCTGCGTATTTCATGGAACAATAAGTTTTTCTTTAACATGTTTCGATATATTTATTATTCTCTTCATAATCCATTCATGTTTATGTTTCACAAGTTTAATGGTAAAGAAAAAGAATAGTATCAGGATTTATTCATAGAATACCCTGAACTCAATCTAAGCTGTTATGTATGTTTTCCTCAGTTATAGTTATAAGAGTGTAATTCTTAATTGCTGCATTTCCAAACTATACCTTTCACAGTGATTATTGTTCAGGAATTCAAACCTGCTCCTGGTCAATACATCTCTTTCTCACATCATCAACTTAGTGGAAATTTCTTAATTTCCTTCCACTGGTTAAACACACTTCATCATTACAAATTCAAAATTGTCTCATGAAATATTTAAATGGCCCTGTTGTTTCAATAATCACACTCAACAAATGCAAACAACCTACAGCTACAGACTCCATTGCCCAATGGTCTAAGACTATCTGAAGATATCACCTTAAGTACTGAAAGACATCATTCAACTAAAACTCTTAAAACAAACCCTCACCTCATATCTAGCCTAAGATTCTTAAGAACAAATTTAAACAGTCAAAGAGAGAGCCCTCTCTGATTATAGGTAGGCTAGGACCTATAATCCAAAGCTTGGTTAGTGGTTACCCCGGCCGTATTCCCTTGGGAGTCATAGGGAACAACCTGGGTGATAGCACAAATGACAAAACCTCCTTTCTATATATAGGAGTCTAAGGAGTCTGTTGAGTGGCTCGAGGTCGGGTCAACAACAAGGGGGATACCCACCCGGTCCGGAACCTGGTTGGCGGCTCCTTGCCCGTTTGGAGTAGCGGGTCCGACTGGGGATAATGGGACCAGTTTCCCAATGTGAAGGGTGTGCATGTGTGTGTAGAGTTTTGATGATATTAATCTAAAAGGTTTCTCTGAACTAGTCTTAATTCTAACAGCTAAACTACTTCTATACTAATGTGATCTAATGAAGAGAAAACAATACATCTAATCTACGCTAACCCGGGGTGTTCTCTTTTGTTATGCGATCTAGAAAGATTTCTAACAACAGCCGGTAATAAAGATCATTCAACTGTTATCAGAATATAAATCGATAAAGATAAACCATTCTGCATAAGAAGTTAGGCAGAGTAGTTGTGAACAACATATCGCATAATGAGTTTTCTATATGTCAAGCATAAATATATTACTCCACCGTACAGAAGTGCCAAATGGTAATACAGACATTCATACAATAACATATAAAGAACTCAGCTGTATATCACTTTGGGGATACTAGCAGAACTTAGTCGAGAGATAAAGTACCATTTATGACTGATTTCACTAATAAACTTCAAGCAATAATGATTTACTTCTACTTGTTCTAATATCTGTTAAGAGTACAGAAGTGCAACATCAGTAACAGACATTAAAATGCAAACATAAATAAATCTCGATCCATCCATTCATCAAAATCCTCCTCTGAGGGTGCAGAAGTGCATGTTCTGAGGATAAGTTTTTTGACAGATTTTCGGACCCTTCTCCAAATGCCATGAGAAGGGTTAAATACTACTAGCTAATTGATATTAATTACACGAATCTAGGGAATTGGCTTCAAATGACCGCCCTTCACTAAAAGCAAATTTATTTCTAAAACTTTAAATCTAATTTCTGACCGTTTCTGTATATTCTCTTTAGTGCTGTCAACTGCGCAACGCTTTCCTGGGAAGAGTCGGCTGGCTGCCTTCTTCTTTTACTCGGGAGATAAAAGTGGAAATGACAAGAGCTGGCACCTCCTTCTGACAGACCAGAAGATATTTTCGAAAACCTTTCTCTAGCTGGGTGTATTCGCCGCGTGTACACTTAGCACAACCCAGGTTCTTCTCGAACTGATTTTGCTGTTGCTGTTTTGGTTTCCGGTCGTGCGAATGACTGAGTGGGTTAGGAGTCGCGCTGTATGGACAATCCCCTTTTTTGAGAATTGTTTCCACTCTTTGTTCCAGGCTTTTCTGGAGCGTCCTCCTTCTCTTGCATTTCTCTTTTTGCTTTACCCAGTCTGAGCTTCAAGATCTTTTGTGAACACGCTGCTTTTGTGCGCCTTTGACTCTGAGTCCTGGATAGTCTAATTTCATCAGTGCCGGTTGTCTGATAGTCTGGAATCCACGGTCCTGCTGTATGCGGCATTCGTTTGCGGAGGCATCTTCTCTCTGCTATTTAATTGGCGCTTTCCCCTTTCTCTCAGATGTTTCCTGCATATAGATTTATATCAGTTGCGTGTCTTGCAGTCTACGCAAAGAAGAAGGGAAATGAAAAGATTGACATAAAAAGCGTTAAATTCTAATGAATGCGTAATCCTGACATGAATCATGACTTGACTCTTTGATAAATGCGATGCAATAATTTTTTGATACTCAAGCATGCGGTCATTAATTTCTTTTAAGGCGCGCGCTTGGCCTTGGGTTTATCGTGTGATGAGTCTTTTCGGATCGCAGATCGCAGTTTAGTGATATCGCAGTCATCGCAGATATCTCAGATCGCAGGTCGCAGATCGCAGATTTTATTCAATGGTTCATGGTGCCATAGCGTGACGTTTGCGATGTGCGATGTCGCATATCGGCGATCGGCGCTTCTTGGAGGTCCCCTTTTTAGAGCGTGTTTGAGGTGCATGCGACGCGATGAACTTCGCGTCGCATTTTCGCATTTTTACTTTTCGTGCTCTAAGTAATGCTTCGACCTTTCTTTGCGATGCGATTTAAGCCTTAGGGAGAAAAATACAAAATTTTAACAAAATACTTTTTTGGGATTTTTGTTCAGGGTCCCCCCTTTGCTCGACGTTATTACTAATATCAAGCAAAGAGGGGGGGGTTGTTGGTGACCACAACAATGGCGATTCACTGTGAAGAACCAGTTATCTCTGCTTGTTCTATTGCATTTTCACTTCCAAAACAGAAAAATTTTCTTATGTCTAAATTTTGTTATGGACGGATAGAGTATTACCCCTTATCCTGTCAATGATGTTTCGTCACAACTTTTTATTTCATTCTGATTGTTTGCTTCCTCTGGGTTATTTCTTGCATTCACACCTAGACATTACTTAGTCCCTTCAAAGACGAAATAAGGTCTTCTCTGCGTACTGGCTTTGTAAAGTATGCTCATTTGTCGTAGGTAGAGCCTCTGCTGCCCGCAAGCATCCATAGCCTCGACAGGGTTACCATATTATCCAACAATGATCCTTTTTCCTGCTTGAGGTTATCTACAACATTCCAAAGAAAAATCCTTTTGACACTTTTTTTTTTTTTGATTTTATTTTTTATATTCTCTAAAGAACAATGTCTTGGTTTGGTGGCCAAATTATGACACAGTCATTCACTTGATTTACAGTTTTGCTGAACAAGCTGGCTCGTGATGAGACCCCTTGTCTTTTGATTGCAACAATCTTGAGTCGTTGCCCTGTTTTGATAGACAGTAGTGGCAAAGTCAACAAGTTATAATATCTGTGATCATGATAAGCCGGCTCGTGATGAGACCTCTTATTCTTTGAGATATAGTGTTTTCTTGGATTGTTTCTCTGGATGCTGCGATTTTCCTTAACAGGGAGGAAGTCATTGTTTTTCCTTAAGAAAGCTCTGGATGACAATAATAGAGTTTAAGAACAATAGTTTTGCAGAGAATATTTATTTTGCTAATGATGATACTTTTCATTGCGTTGGCATAAAACAATTTTTGCCAAAAGTTACTTTCATCCCAGATTTCTTTGTGAAGTTGAAACCAACATCATATTCAGGCTAAAGTTAACTCTATCTGTTAATAATAAAAATCAGATTTTTCGAAAAGTTTTACTATTTATACAAGTGAAATCAAAATCTGATAGAGAAATGGTATATTCTTCATAAATACAATTTATGATCACTCACAACCAACCTTATTTATGAAAAAATAAAACTAAAATAAAACTAAAATTATCCTACAAAAATTAGAAGGATAACCTTCTATGGAAAATACATCTTGAGGATTTGTCCATTTACAGGCAGAGAATCTCTTCTGCCTATCAAGTCCTGCAACACAAAAGTCGACGGGCCTATGACCTCTACAATCAGAAAAGGACCAAGCCATAGCTTCTGGAATTTCGTATGCTTGCCCTTTTCTTCATGTGCCTTATCCCACTTCAAAACTAAATCTCCCATCTGAAAGTTTTTTCTAGTCATTATGTTCGAATCAAAAGAGGATTTTATCAGCGCTTGGTGGTGAGCATGGGTTTTCTTGGTCTGTTCTCGTTGTTCTTCTAGCTTAATTATTTCCATTTGCCTTAGTTGTAGGGGAGAAGTGGATACTTCATCAATATATTTTACTAAAGACAAGGATGGAATGACTAAGTGAGTAGGAAGGACTGCTTCTCTCCCATAAACTAAGTTAAAGGGAGAAGTGCCGATAGAGGCTTTCTTTGTAATTCTGTCTGCCCATAGGGCATTTACTAGCGCTTTATGCCAATTCTTTTGGCTTTGGTCGACTGTCTTTTTGATAATCCTGATTAGGTTCTTGTTCGTTGATTCAACCAACCCATTACCTTGCGGATAGTAGTTGGCAGAATACTTCAGTTTGAACCCTCTTTTGAGCGCGAACTCAGTCATGGTGTTTCCAGAAAAATATGAAGCATTATCGAATATTAAGGCCGTTGGCAATCCAAACCTAGTAATGATAAACTGATCTATGAATTCAATAATATTTTCAGAATTAGCTGTCTTGAGAGGAACTGCCTCTACCCATTTAGTAAAATAGTCAGTTGCCGTGAGGATATACCTATGTTGTTTAGAGGAGTGAGGAACGATCTCACCTATTATGTCCAAGCCCCATTGGCTGAACGGCTGTTCGATGTTAACCAGCTGCAGTGGCATGGATGACTTCTTTTGTTTTCCCGCAGCAGTCTGGCAGACTTGGCATTTTCTTACGTGATTGTACGAGTCTTTGAACATCGTGGGCCAGTAGTATCCTGCACGTAAGATTTTGTGCGCGGTGGCTTCTCCAGCATAGTGTCCACCTGCTGGTCCATCGTGGAGTTCTTGCAAAACCTTTTCGGCTTCAGTTTTCTCAAGACATCTAAGAAGCACAGAATCATAATTTATTTTAAACAGGACATCATTCACGAGTTGGTATTGTTTGGCTTTTAATCTCAGGGCTCTCTTCTTGATGTGATCCAGGTGAAATGGAGCATGCCCGTTCTTTAGAAAATAAATGATGTCAGGATATAATGATTCTGCGTCGTTTAGGCTTACCTCATACGCGTGTACCTCTTCAAACGATTCTTCGGGGATTTGCGATGCTCCAGCTAACATCTTGCAGAAGCCTTGGCCCCGAACGATGTGTGCCGGCTTGATCTCCAAGTCGTATTCTTGCAAGGCGGTGATCCAATTCGCTCTCTTTTCGCCCACATCCTTCTGTATCAAGAGATTTCTTACCGCTGGGAACGGTACTATGACCTTGGTATGGGCTTTTAGCAAGAATGGTCTGAAATATTTGATCGCTTTAAAAATGGCATATGCCTATTTCTCTACATCTGAATATTTCAGCTCAGTACCTTGTAAGTTTGAGCTAAAGAATGCGATCGGAGCCTCTACCTTTTCTTGATTCACTTGAGTCAAGATTGCAGCATAAGAATTCTTTGAGGCAAACGTGTATAAGACAAAAGGCTCTGAAAAGTTTGGGGTTGCTAGAGATGGAGCGTTGATGATGGCTTGTTTGATTAAATTAAACGCTTCGTGTTCGTCTAGACCCCATTTAAAGTTTGAATTCTTTTTTATCATTTTTTGTAAAGGAGAAATAATACGTGAAAAATCTGGGACAAATCTTTTGACAAAATTGATCTGTCCTAGGAAAGATTGCATGGTCGTTTTGTTATGGGGCATGGATATCTCGGAAATTTCTTTGATTCTGTCCGGTTCAATGTGAATGCCAGATTTGGACACTATGAATCCTAGCAATTTTCCTTCACTCAACACGAAAAAAGATTTCTTCGGGTTAAGCGAGATCCCATATCTTAAACATCTCTGAAAGATTTGCTTCAAATCTTTGAGGTGGTCATTTCGGTTCTTGGAGTACACGGTTATATCATCCAGGTAAATCATTACCGATTTGTTGACTAAACCTTTAAACGCGATGTCCATAGCTCTTTGAAAAGTAGCGCCGACGTTGATCAGACCGAACGGCATTTTCCAATACGCGTAGGTACCCCATTTAGTTCGGAAGGTGGTTTTTAACTGATCATCTGGGTGTACCAACACTTGGTTATATCCTGAAAATCCGTCCAGGAAAGACATTAACTCTGAGCCTGCGACTGCCTGTAATATTTGCTCCATCGGTGGGAGGGGAAAATTGTCTTTCTGACAGGCTTTGTTGAGGTTCCGGAAGTCGATGCAGATTCTAATATCTCCGTTTTTCTTCCTAACGGGTACCATATTAGATACCCATTTGGAATGTCTGACCGGGAAGATTATTCTGGCTCTCAACAATTTATTCAGCTCAGTCTTTATCTGACTTTCCAAGTTGGGGTGGATTTTCCTGAGCTTCTGCTCGACAGGTTTCTCGTTGTCAATCATGGGGATAGTGTGTTGAATGATAGAAGTGTTGTAGGTTTTCAACTCATCGTAATTCCAGGCGAAGACGTTTTTATACTGTCGTAGAAGACAGATATATGCTGATTTTTCTTTAGGAGCCAGGCCTTGGCCTAAATTAACGTTTTGCGGCTTCTCATCGGTTCCTAGGTTCATTGATTCATAGTTCAGAGTTGAACTGTAAAGTTTGGCTTTAGCTGACCTTTTGAACCGACTTTTCAAGTCGTATAAGTCTTCTAGTTTGACCACCGATTTGGGTATAGCATTATCAGTGCTATTTTGTTGTATCTGGTGGTCATGACAGTCTTCGTCGATTATTTGGTTTGAGTAGGATCCTTCGGAGGTGAGGAAACTTACGATGTCTGGGTCGTCGTTGAATACTCTCCAGTTAGTGATGTTGTCAGGGATGGACGGTTTAAAAATCAATTCTATCGAAAACCTATCTGGACTAAAGTCTTCTGAGGGAATGAGTCTGGAGGCTACGTTAGCTAACAGGTCTGCGCTTGCGTTTTGAAGTCTCGGGATTGACGAAATATTGAATGCTGTAAAATGTGCAGTGAGATCTTGTACTAAAGACTGATAGTGCTTTAAATGACTAGACATGCAGTGTATGGTGTTACGTACTTGTTTGACGACGATCTCGGAATCTGCAAAGACTTGAAGATATTTGACGTTACAGCCGATTGCTTTGTATAGGCCTTGCACCAAGGCTTCGTATTCCGCTGTGTTGTTCGTGCAATCGAACTCCAGTCTGCATGTGAGCATGGTCTTATTTCCGTCCGGGCTAATCAAAACGCATCCTGCTCCCGCTCCCTCATTGGATTTAGAGCCATCAAAATATAATTTCCAAAATAAACAAGTATTTACAGGGTTATCTAAGAAACTAACACATTTTGAATCATCAGCCTGGGAAAATTTTTCTACTTGGGACAAAACTGAATTTTCTAAATATGGTGATATGTGAGCATTGAAATTTCCGAGGAAAGAGTCTACCGAGTAGTTGCCTATGATGCTGCTATTGTATGCTATGGCTTCGTTCTCTCCTTCCAAATCCGTCACTATGTATTTTTGGTGCAATTCTCGTTCAACCTTTATTTGATTTGGTTTCCCGTTGAAGGGTAACCACATGTGCGACCAGTCGGTTGAAAAGTATCCGTGGAGTTTCTCGGACCAGTCCCTGCTAAGAATCAGGCCATAAAATTCAGGGATGTCAGCCACTAGGATGTCGATAACTTGGCATACCTTGGGGTTAGACGACAGTCTTATGGTCACTTGATTCAGTTCGCCTATCACTTCGACTTGTGATCGATCAAGTTGAACTATGCGCACTGCGGATTTTTGCGGTTGAATGTTGAGTTTGGCACATATTGACTTGGGTAGAATATTGGTTGAAGCACCAGAATCAACCAAGCAGTTGTGCACGTTTCTGTTAAAGATTTCATAAGTGAGGAGGAAAGGAGGAGTATGAGATCTAGATCTCCCTCCAATCAAAGCGATGTCATTTGGATCGATTTTATTGATCGTGTTGATTGGGGGTCTTCCTATATTATGGGAAGCTACGACTGTAGGTAAAGGCATAGTAGGTACGGCATGTAACTCTTTCATCATGATTTTCTGTTGGTGTTTCAATTTGCTCAACTCGTACAGGGTGATATTAGCCCTAGTATTTTTCATGTCATCGATGATGTTATACTCCATTTCATCCGACACTATTAGTGTCTTTGATGGAGGCGTTTGCTCTGATTGGACTGGGCTAAAAGAGGTCGCTTTAACAGTTGTTTTCTTTGGTGCGACCCTTTCTTTTGCTGCATGGCTTGCGCCCTTCTGTTTTGGGATATTCTGGGGAGGATCAAGTTGATTTCTGCTTCGTGTGCTGACCAGAAGTGCTTCTTGATCCTCCTCTTGTGGGAGGATGAAATCCCACATTCCTTGCAGTTCCACCACTTCTTCATTGTCGGTCTGCGTTTCGATGGTGCTCTCTTCTTCTTCTTCTTCTTCAGATTCCACGTTTGAGACCACGTTGGGTGGCTTCGTCTCCATAGGAGGATTTCTCTTAAAACTCCTAAAAGGCTTTCTTGGGGACGATTTTGCTACTTGTTTCCTTATATCAATCATCTCATTGGACATGGCTTTTAATACCTTTTGTAATCCTTCCATGTCGAAAGGATCTTTCGTTTGCTTCTTCTTGGTGTCTTCTTTGAAAGAGATTTTCTTAGATTTACATTTTTCGATTGTAGATCTCTTTTCTAGAGCTACTACGCGTCTTTAAACTGCCAACGCCTCAGCCAAATTTTCGACTAAGGTTGTCTTGCTTGCCCTATCTACGAAGATGGCCAAGTTTGAAGGTAAGGCCGTGATGTACCATTCGCATCTTACTTCCTCGCTGGGTTGAGAAGTAGCAGGGATTTTGTTGAGGGTCTTGTTGAACCGCAAGTTAAAATCTTTAATGGGTTCTCTAGCCTCAGCTTTGAGATTGGATAAATCGTTGATTAGCGTCGCTGTCGATCTATCATCGCCGAATTTGGTGAGAAATTGATTTTGAAAAATGTCCCAGCTGGTGATAGATCCGGAGGGCAGCGAAAAGTACCATGACCCGGCTGTCCCTTGCATTGTATAGGGGAAAAGTCAGACCACGACATCTTCGTTGGTAACCCCGTTGAGATTAACAGAAAGCATGAAATTATTGATATGTTCTTCAGCTAGCATTCTTGTTTCCGGATTGAATTTCGGCAGCCATTTCTCAGGATGGGCAGGTATTGGACTTAGGGGTGGAGGCATTAAAACCGCCCCAGGATTGTTCCATGGAGATTGGGCCATCGCTGAGTGACTAGTTAACAAAAGTGCAGAAGATGATCTTTGATGTTGAGAAGATGGAGATGTTGCGACCTTCGACGATTGCGGAGGAAGGGTTGTAGGAGATGGATGAGTGTTTTGAGGTGACGACGTGGGTGGTAGACTTCGTGGAGAGGGAGTTGAGATGGACGAAGTGGATGAAAGAGTCTCTCTGTCAGACTCTAGAAGTGCTTTCCTTGCTCTTTTCCTAGTAGGGAGAGGGGTTTCAGTTGGCTGGATGCCAAACTTTTCACTCTTTAATCGGGTCGGGGGATGAGCAGGGTTGTATTGCGAAGTCAAGCTGCCTTTAGATTTATCAGACTTGTGGGTGAAGATAGAGAATCCCTGGAGTTTACGGATCAAAGTTTGAACTTCAGAGGGATCGATAATAGGACGGTCTGATGTGTCGGGGTGTATAGCAGCAGTGGATGTCCGAGCGACTTCTAGTTCTGAGTTTAGTCGTACTGGAGAAGTCGGGGAAGTTGGTGAGGGTGATTTTCTCTCAGAATGGTGTTTGGATTTTGAATTATGTGCCATTCATAGCTCGTGCCCTCCTTCTAGCGCCAGAAATGTTGGGTGGCCCGAGGTCGGGTCAACAACAAGGGGGATACCCACCCGGTCCGGAACCTGGTTGGCGGCTCCTTGCCCGTTTGGAGTAGCAGGTCCGACTGGGGATAATGGGACCAGTTTCCCAATGTGAAGGGTGTGCGTGTGTGTGTAGAGTTTTGATGATATTAATCTAAAAGGTTTCTCTGAACTAGTCTCAATTCTAACAGCTAAACTACTTCTATACTAATGTGATCTAATGAAGAGAAAACAATACATCTAATCTACGCTAACCCGGGGTGTTCTCTTTTGTTATCTGATCTAGAAAGATTTCTAACAACAGCTGGTAATAAAGATCATTCAACTGTTATCAGAATATAAATCGATAAAGATAAACCATTTTGCATAAGAAGTTAGGCAGAGTAGTTGTGAACAACATATCGCATAATCAGTTTTCTATATGTCAAGCATAAATATATGACTCCACCGTACAGAAGTGCCAAATGGTAATACAGACATTCATACATTAACATATAAAGAACTCAGCTGTATATCACTTTGGGGATACTAGCAGAACTTAGTCAAGAGATAAAAGTACCATTAATGACTGATTTCACTAATAAACTTCAAGCAATAATGATTTACTTCTACTTGTTCTAATATCTGTTAAGAGTACAGAAGTGCAACATCAATAACAGACATTAAAATGCAAACATAAATAAATCTCGATCCATCCATTCATCAAAAACCTCCTCTGAGGGTGCAGAAGTGCATGTTCTGAGGATAAGTTTTTTGACAGATTTCCGGACCCTTCTCCAAATGCCATGAGAAGGGTTAAATACTACTAGCTAATTGATATTAATTACACGAATCTAGGGAATTGGCTTCAAATGACCGCCCTACACAAAAAGCAAATTTATTTCTAAAACTTTAAATCTAATTTCTGACCGTTTCTGTATATTCTCTTTAGTGCTGTCAACTGCGCAACGCTTTCTTGGGAAGAGTCGGCTGGCTGCCTTCTTCTTTTACTCGGGAGATAAAAGTGGAAATTACAAGAGCTGGAACCTCCTTCTGACAGACCAGAAGATATTTTCGAAAACCTTTCTCTAGCTGGGTGTATTCGCCGCGTGTACACTTAGCACAACCTAGGTTCTTCTCGAACTGATTTTGCTGTTGCTGTTTTGGTTTCCGGTCGTGCGAATGACTGAGTGGGTTAGGAGTCGCGCTGTATGGACAATCCCCTGTTTCGAGAATTGTTTCCACTCTTTGTTCCAGGCTTTTCTGGAGCGTCCTCCTTCTCTTGCGTTTCTCTTTTTACTTTACCCAGTCTGAGCTTCAAGATATTTTGTGAACATGCTGCTTTTGTGCGCCTTTGACTCTGAGTCCTGGATAGTCTAATTTCATCAGTGCCAGTTGTTTGATAGTCTGGAATCCGCGGTCCTGTTGTATGCGGCATTCGTTTGCAGAGGCATCTTCTCTCTGCTATTTAATTGGCGCTTTCCCCTTTCTCTCAGATGTTTCTTGCATATAGATTTATATCAGTTGCGTGTCTTGCAGTCTACGCAAAGAAGAAGGGAAATGAAAAGATTGACGTAAAAAGCATTAAATTCTAATGAATGCGTAATCCTGACATGAATCATGACTTGACTCTTCGATAAATGCGATGCAATCATTTCTTGATACTCAAGCATGCGGTCATTAATTTCTTTTAAGGCGCGCGCTTGGCCTTGGGTTTATCGTGTGATGAGTCTTTTCGGATCGCAGATCGCAGTTTAGTGATATCGCAGTCATCGCAGATATCTCAGATCGCAGATCGCAGGTCGCAGATCGCAGATTTTATTCAATGGTTCATGGTGCCATAGCGTGACGTTTGCGATGTGCGATGTCGCATATCGGCGATCGGCACTTCTTGGAGGTCCCCTTTTTAGAGTGTGTTTGAGGTGCATGCGACGCGATGAACTTCGCGTCGCATTTTCGCATTTTTACTTTTCGTACTCTAAGTAATGCTTCGACCTTTCTTTGCGATGCGATTTAAGCCTTAGGGAGAAAAATACAAAAATTTAACAAAATACTTTTTTAGGATTTTTGTTCAGGGTCCCCCCTTTGCTCGACGTTATTACTAATATCAAGCAAAGAGGGGGGGGGTTGTTGATGACCACAACAGAGTCACAATATAATCCAGCCGAGCTAACAATAATAATATAAAGCCACAAAAATAACAATAGAGGGATTCTATGGGGCACAAAAATAACAATATGGGGGTAATAGGGGCACAACAATATAAATAGGGGGTATAAATACAATAGTAATGGGGTAATCACTAGTATTATAGGGACCCAACATAAAGATGTAGTAGGCACGGCATGTAATTCTTTCATCATTATTTTATGTTGATGTTTCAATTTGCTCAATTCATAAAGAGTGATATTAGCCCTAGTCTTTTTCATGTCATCAATAATGTTATACTTCATTTCATCCGACACTATCAGTGTTCTTGATGGAGGTGCTTGATCTGATTAGACTGGGCTAAATTGGATCACTCTAGCAGTTGTTTTCTTTGTTGCGACCTTATCTTTTGTTGTAGGGATTGCGCCCTTCTATTTAGGGGTAGTTTGGGGAGGATCAAGTTGATTTTTGTTTCGTGTGCTAACTGGAAATGCTTCTTGATCCTCTTCTTGTGGGAGGATGAAATCCCACATTCCTTGTAGTTCCACAACTTCTTCATCATCGGTCTTCCCTTCAGTGGTATTCTCTTCTTCTTCTTCTTCTTCAGATTCGACGTTTGAGACAGCATTGGGTGGTTTCACCTCCATGGGAAGGTTTCTTTTAAAAGATCTGTAGGGCTTTTTTGAAGAAGTTTCTGCTACTTGTTTTCTTATATCAATCATCTCATTGGACATGGCCTTTAACACCTTTTGTAATCCTTCCATATCGAAAGGATCCTTCGTTTGCTTCTTCTTGGTGTCTTCTTTGAAAGAGATCTTCTTAGATTTGCGTTCTTCTATTGCAGATCTCTTTTCTAGGGCAACTACGCGTTTTTCTACTGCTAATGCCTCAGTTAAGTTTTCAACTAAGGTCTTCTCGTTTGCCCTATCTACGAAGATAGCCAAGTTTGATGGTAAGGCCATGATGTACCATTCACATCTTACTTCCTCGCTGGGTTGAGAAGCAGCGGGAATTTTGTTGAGGATCTTATTGAACCGTAAATTGAAATCTTTAATGGGTTCTCTAGCCTCAGCTTTAAGATTAGATAGGTCATTGATCAATGTCGCTGTTGATCTGTCATCGCCAAACTTGGTGAGGAATTGATTTTGAAAAATGTCCCAACTTGTGATGGATCCGGAAGGTAACGAAAAGTACCATGACCCGGCTGTTCCTTGCATTGTGTAAGGAAAAAGTCGGACGACAGCATCTTCGTTAGTAACTCCGTTGAGATTAACAGAAAGCATGAAATTATTGATATGATCTTCAGCTAGCATGCCTGTTTCTGGATTGAATTTAGGTAGCCACTTCTCAGGATGGGCCGGTATTGGGCTCAGGGGCGGAGGCATTAAAACCGCCCCAGGATTGTTCCATGGAGACTGGGCCATCGTTGAGCCGCTAGTTAATGAGAGTGCAGAAGACGATCCCTGATGCTGAGAATATGAAGGTATTATGATCTTTGATGATTGAAGAGGAAGTGTTGTGGAAGATGGATGAGCGATTTGGGATGAGGATGTGGGTGGTTGACGTCGCGGTGAGGGTGTTGAAATGGACGAAGTAGATGAAAAAGTCTCTCGGTCAGACTCTGGTGGTGCTTTCCTTGCTCTTTTCCTAGTAGGGAGAGGGAGTTCACCTGGTTGAATACCAAATTTTTCACTCTTCAATCTGGTCAGAGGATGAGCAGGATTGTACTGCGAAGTCACGTTGCTGTTAGATTTATCAGACCTATGAGAAAAAATAGGGAATCCCTGGAGTTTACGAATCAAAGTTTGAATTTCAGGGGGTTCAATAATGAGTTGGTCTGATATATTAGAGTAGGTAGCAGCAGTGGATACTCGAGCGACTTCTAAATCCGGGTTTAACCGTACTGGAGAAGTCAGAGGAGTTGATGAGGGTGATTTATTCTCAGAATGATATTTAGATTTTGACTTAGTTGCCATTCATAGTTCGTGCCCTCCTTCTAGCGCCAAATATGTTGAGGGCCCCGAAATCGGGTCAACAACAAGGGGGATACCCACCCGGTCGGGAACCTGGTTGGCGGCTCCTTGCCCGTTTGGTGTAGCGGGTCCGACTGGGGATAATGGGACTAGCTTCCCAATCTAAAAGATGTGTGTGTGAGTGTAGATTTTGACGATGCTAATCTAAAGGTAATTTTAAGCTAATTTAATTCTAGACTCTAAACTGACTCTATGTTACTGTAATCTAACAAAAACAACACATCTAATCTATACTAACACGGGGTAAGATTCTTTCATTATGCGATCTAAAAAGATTTCATACAACAACTGGTAATAAAGATCATTCAGCTATCATAAGAATATAAATCAATTAAGATAAACCATTCTGCATAAGAAGTTAGGCAGAACAGTTGTGAACAACATATCGCATAATCAGTTATTCATATGTCAAGCACAAACAAATGACTCCACCGTACAAAAGTGCCAAATGGTAACCCACACATTCATACATTAACATATAAACAACTCAGCTGTATATCACTCTAAGAATATGAGCAGAAATTAATCAAGAGATAAAAGTACCATTTATGACTGATTTCACTCACAAACTTCAAGCAATAATGATTTATCTCTACTTACTTCTAACATCTACTAAGAGTACATAAGTGCAACATCAGTAGCAGACATTAAAATGTAAACATAAATAAATCTCGATCCATCCATTCATCAAAAACCCCCTCCGAGGGTGCAAAAGTGCATGTTCTGAGGACACGTTTTTTGACAAATTTCCGGACCCCTCTCCAAATGCCATGAGAAGGGTTAAATACTACTAACTAACTAATCTTAATTACACAAATTTAGGAAATGGCTTCAAATGACCGCCCTTTTACTAAAACAAATTTATTTCTAAAAATTGAATCTAATTTCTAACTGTTTCTGTATCTGCTCCTTAGTGTTGTAAGCAATGCAAGGTTCGCCTGGTTGTCTTTTCCTTTTGCTTGAGCGATAAAAGTAGAAATAACAAAAGCTGGCACCTCTTTCTGACAAACTAGAAGATATTTTTGAAAATCTTCCTCTGGCTGGGTGTTTTTGCTGTGTGTATACTTAGTATAACCCAGATTTATTTCAAACTGATTGTGCTGTTGCTATTTCGGTTTCCGGCCGTGCGAATGACTCAATGAGTTAGGGATTTCATTGCCTGAACAATCTTATGTATTGAAAATTTCTTCCGTTCTTTGTTCCAGGCTTTTCTGAAGCATCATCCCTTTTTAGCGTTTTTCTTTTTGCTTTATCCAATCTGAGCTTCAGGATCTTTTGCAAACATGCTGCTTTTGTGCGCCTTTGACTCTGAGTCTTGGATAGTCTATTTTCATCAGTGCCTGTTGAGTGATACTCTGGAATCCGTGGCCCTGCTGCATGCGGCATTTATCTGCGAAGGCATCTCCTCTCTGTTCTTCTAGTATTGGCGCTTTCCCCTTTTCCTTGGATGTTTCCTGCATATAGATTTATATTATTTGCTGCCTTGCAGTTCACGCAAAGGAAAAGAGAATTGACGAAAAGATTGACATGAAAGCTTTAAGTTCTAATGAATGCATAATCATGACACTCAGAATGACTTGACTCTTCGAAAAACGCAACACGATCATCTTTGGATACTCAGGCGTGCAATCATTAATTTTCCTTAAGGTGCGCGCTCAATTTTGGGTTCACAGATCATGTCGAAGAAACTTTGCGATGAGTGGTTTCTGCGATTCGCATCGTAGCAATTAATAGTCTCATTCGTCGCAGATCGCAAATCGCAAAATCGCAGTTTGTAGGATCGCAGATCGCAAATCGCAATATCGCAATTTTCATTTGCTCATTGTGTGCTGCTTTTGCGACGTTGCAATATGCGACGTCGCATATCGGCTGTCGGCGATTCCTTTTTGTTTTCTTTTAAGGGCGCTCTCAAAATATGCGATGCGATGAATTTTGCATCGCTTCTTTGCAGCTTATTTACACGCATAGGAAAACGATTCACTCTCTCTTTGCGATGCGATATAGCTTTTAGGGAGTTAAATACAATTTTTTTTTTGATAAAAACATTTTTGGGAATTTTTGTTAAGGGTCCCCCTTTGCTTGATGCTATTGCTAATATCAAACAAAGAGGGGGGTTGTTGGTGACCACAACAGAACCAAACACTCAAATTGGTTCATGGAGGTCATAAAATCCAAAAAATCCACCACTCATGAAGAAAGACAACAGTTGATGTATGTGAATGAGAGAGATTTCAGAAAGGCTTTCTATGATATGTCTGAGATGATGTAAGTGTTGTACAATGAGAGGACAACAAGGTTGCAAGGAGAGAGTTCAAATCAACAAAAATGTAATGGTGGTGATGGGAGTAAGCCTTTATTCCCTTCACCTCCTCCTTCACCTCCACCTTCACCTCCATCCTCAACTCCTTCTCCATCTCCTTCAACACCTAGGAATTATCCTATATCTCCAAAAGGAAATGTTAAGTCTCCTTTGCTTAAGCTTGATGTCAATTTTGAATTTCCTATGTACAATGGGGAAGTAAATGTTGAAAACTTGGATAATTGGGTTCGTAAAATTGAAGTCTATTGCGGGATTCAAAATATTAAGGATGATGTTACAAAGATCCAACTTGCATCTCTTTGTTTGGAAAGTGTAGCCCTCATCTGGTGGGATGCCAGAACTCAAGAAGATTTGAAAAAAAGTGGTAAAATGATCCCTTCTAGGAATGATTTTATCACCGCATTAAGAAGGGAATTTTATCAATTATCTTATATGAAAAAAGAAATTATGGATTGGCAATATTTTAGACAATTTAAAGGTTAGAGTGTTCAACGTTACACAATAATTTAGAAGAAGAGCTTTAATTTTGGGTGTTGATTTGTCTTCACAAGACACTCTCCTTAAATACATAGGTGGATTGCATAGTCATTTGAGACATACTATACTTATGTTTAATCCCACCAATCTAGATGAAGTATGTGTTTGGGAAAATCATTTGGAATCAAGAGGCAAGAATGTTCCTCAAGGGACTAGCAAGAAACCTTCGAAATCTAGAGTCAAGGGAAATGAGAAGTTTAAAGGAAAAGGAAAAAATAATGCTACAGTCAAGAAAGAGGGAGAGAAAAGTACCTATAAACATTATGTTGAAAATGACAACAAGAAATGCTAAAAATAACACTGCTATAAATAGCATTTTGGGTACCAGTGTTGGACATAGCAACAAGGAATGAAAAATGGAAGTGCTAAAAATAACATTGCTATAAATAACATTTCGGGATGGATTCCAAGTTTAGTTAGTCCCTTAACTAAAATTGAGAAGTAAAATTTGAATTTGATCTTAGCAGCTATTTGTAAAATAATTAATTAATTCATCTTGAATTAATTAGTTGGATAAAATCAAACATGAAGTCTATGTGAAGTCATGCAACCGTTTCTCCATTAATTGAGGAATTTATCCATCAATTAAAGAGATAAGGATGAGTTGTAATTAGTTAGCTCAGTTAACTGAGTTAAGTCCAGTTAGATTAATTCTAACAGTTTGTAGAATTAATTGTGAGTTCAGTTAGTTAATGCTTACATGCATGTAATTTTTGCTCTCCGGATAACTAAATATTCTCTCATAAATAACTCATGCATGTCAGTTCAGTCAGAGACCCAGTTGAGATCAGAGGAAGGGACAGTGTACTATCAGTTAGAGGAATTTTCCTATATAGGAAACTCATCCATGCAGAAGGAATTATCTCATTCAGGTTTGTGCAGTTATTTCAGAGGTCAGAGTAGTGTGTGAGAGATTATTACACACAGGTGGCAGCTTGAGGACCCAGGAGAAACTGCACAAGGAAATGGGAGGCTTGGAGGGAAGAAGAGAAGGTTTGTGAGAAGCCTTTGACTGTCTATGAGTAGTAGAGGGACTATACTGAGAGTAGGATAGCTTGTGAGCTAATGCTTTGTGTAATCCAGACATATTTCCACTTGCATGATAAGATATAGATTAGAGTTTTTAGTTGAGGCTTTCCCCATAGTATTCTTCTATGTTTCATGTGTATGATTTCTTCTTCTCTGTTATATGTGTTCTGATTGATCTTGCTCAATTTCGATTAAGCTTCCGCAAAGGTTGTTGTTGTTGGGAAAAGTATCCAATACGGAATGACCCTATCCCACTCTAAGGGTGATAGTACCTCAGCAACAATTGAATGCAAAACCATTCAAGATTACTTCTTTATGAAATGTAAGAGAGAGGAGAAAGGGATCCACTAACCGTTATCTTCCGCTAATGGTTGATCCAATCTTCCCTCTTTGCTGCTTGCTCCCAGCTCCTTGCTCTTTCACTGGCCCAGCTACACAAAGATCCTGTAAAAGCACAAGAAAAGGAAACTACAAGAAGCATACATCCATAATTGATTCAAGGATTAGAATAAATCAAATATACAAGCATCAATACACCATTGAGACACATGCATATAGAAGAACCTCAAAAGCTTTATTAATGGAAGAAGTAAAGTTCTGAGAGTGTTACAACCATAAGAGGTCCAATCCAGCAACACCTCCCAGCAGAAAGAAATCTCCTCTTCACCTCCTTCAAGCAAATCACCCAATAGTTCTACACTCAAACCAATAGCACTTCCTTACATACACAAGATTCCAGCCTCTATAGACCTCATGAGAGAGCTCTATATATAGGAGTTTTGGAGAAAGGATGAGTCAGCTTGAGACTGACATGAAGCTGACTAGTGTCCTCTCCCACTTCAGTTATTCTTCAGTTCTTGAGTCCACTTGGAGTTTCTTGCTTCCACTTGGAGATCTAGATCCTCTTACTCATCACAAGGCGAATTCCCTGGTCCAAGTGTCATTTTGGAAGCTTCCTGGGCATTTGACACCTTGCAGAATGACTGTGCCACTTGGCCAATCTCGCCCAGCGCAGGTAGCCTTCATTGCTTTTGACATTCAGCGCAGGTACAGAGTGGATCAGTTGACATTCAGCGCAGATGCTCAGTGGAGCAGCTGACATGATCCAGAAATAGCTTGTTTTTGAGTGTTTTCAGGTGGAGAACTGATTTTTAGTGCTGTGGTTTGCTGACCTTGTTCCTCTAGGGGTAGGAACAACATGTTTAGGGACTTTGGATCCCTCAGATTATTGACATTTCATGCTTCATGCTGTTAGGCACAAAAATGTCTATAACAGTTGTCGTAGAAGTAGATCTTGTATTTTGCTTTAGTATATTGCATAATCTATTGGTCTACAATGGGAATTTCTACGTGGTATCAGAGCAAAGGTGATCAAAGCAGAGAACAGTATACAATGAAGAAGAGAATTCGAAGTAAAAAAAAATGGGCCGCGAGTTTTTAGAGCAGATCTGAAAATTTTTGTGCAAAATTTAAAATAAATAAATAGTAGATCTAGATTCCTTTCGGAAAAAGACCCAAATTCAAAAAACAAATTGGCTGAATCAAAGTTTAGATGAGGGAGATATCACTTATTTAAAATTATCTCCCTTTCTAGAAAATTTCGTGACGGCGGGAAAGATGAAACAGATTGGTGTGCTAGCCAAGAACTTGTATGCTCTTGAGGTTCAAGATGCATGCAAAGCCTTGAGGAGTAAGGCAAAGGTTATATACTTGGTGGTTGAGAGGGAGAGTACATTACCTCTCAACATGCAGTGCCAGAAGAAGTCGCAAACAATTGTGGAGGAGCCACAATTGGTGAAGCAGCTCCATGAGGTTGTGGAGGAGCCATAATTGGAGATGTCGAGAGGAGACCGAGTGGAGGCATCCACTCATGTAGAGACCTCTAGTAGGGGTAAAGTTCGAGCCAAGTGGGCAGATGGATCACATGCAGCCATACGTCCAAGTGGGAGGTGGGGAAATGTGAAGTGATAGTCCCATGAAGGCTGAAATAGGGGTAAGATCCTTGAGGTACCCAACCTCTTTGATTAGACCTTTCTATAGGAGCCCCAATGAGGAGTAGCAGGACTGGCTGAATGGGTAGAGACAGATGCAGATGGAGCAGCAGAGAGAGATACAGTGCAGGAATCCCAAGACAGTGCAGAGCTAGCAGTCTGCAACAATGTGAGAGGCACAGGAGTGTTGCACCAGTGCAGGATGTCACAGAGAGGTGTGCAATGGTGCAAGATGCATGGGGTGTTGCAGCAACTCAGAGATCATAGAGGGAGCACTTGTCAGTGGCATAGGAAGCTTCAGCATTAGAGGGTGTTTCTAACCCAACAGGGAGGTCAGTTGGGAGATTTTGTTTGTTTCTACAGTTGTTGGAGCAACAACACTTGGGAGAAGTGTTGCATGCAGAACATTCCAAAGTTTCAGGATCGGGTTCAAGTTGAATGCCTTTCTTGTTAAGAGGGAGTGTTGAAAATGGAAACAAGAAATGCTAAAAATAGAAGTGCTAAAAATAACATTGCTATAAATAGCAGTTCGGGTACCAGTGTTGGACATAGCAACAAGGAATGAACAATAGAAGTGCTAAAAATATCATTGCTATAAATAGAATTTCAAGATGGATTCCAATTTTAGTTAGTACTTGAACTAAAATTGAGAAGTAAAATTCGAATTTGATCTTAGCAGCTATTTGTAAATAATTAATTAATTCATCTTGAATTAATTAGTTGGAGAAAATCAAACATGAAGTCTATGTGAAGACATGCAACAATTTCTCCATTGATTGAGGAATTTATCCATCAGTTAAAGAGATAAGGATGAGTTGTAATTAGTTAGCTCAGTTAACTGAGTTAAGTCCAGTTAGATTAATTCTAACAGTTTGTAGAATTAATTGTGAGTTCAATTAGTTAATGCTTGCATGCATGTAACTGCTGCTCTCCAGATAACTGAATATTCTCTCATAAATAAATCATGCATGTCAGTTCATTCAAAGACCCAGTTGAGATCAGAGGAAGGGATAATGTACTATTAGTTGGAGGAATTTTCCTATATAGAAAACTCATCCATGAAGAAGGAATTATCTCCTTCAGATTTGTGTAGTTATTTTAGAGGTCAAAGCAGTGTGTGAGGGATTATTACACACAAGTGGAAACTTGAGGACCCAAGAGAAAATGCACAAGGAAATAGGAGGCTTGGAGGGCAAAGGATAAGGTTTGTGAGAAGCCTTTGAATGCCTATGAGCAGCAGAGGGATTGTACTAAGAGCATGATAGCTTGTGATATAATGCTTTGTGTAATTCAGACATATTTCCACTTGTATGATAATACAAAGATCGGGGTTTTTAGCTGAGGCTTTCCCTAGAGTATTTTACTGTGTTTCATGTGTATGATTTCTTCTTCTCTATTATATGTGTTTTGATTGATCTTGCTCAAATTCGATTAAGCGTCCGCAAAGTTTGTTGTAGAAGTAGATATTGTATTTTGCTTTAGTATATTGCACAATCTATTGATCTATAGTGGGAATTTCGACACATTATTCAAAAGAGGGCCATGATGAAGACCATTGTTGGAAACTACATCTAGAAATGAGACCAAAGAAGTTCAACAACAAAGGGAGACAAAATGTTGCTCCTACAACTCAATAAGATCTAGGATCTGATCCAAGTGATGAAACCAAAATCATAACCATGGGAATTAATGGTAAAGATTATAATGCAAGTACTAGTTCTTATTGTAAGCCTATTGAGTCTCAAAATGATAAAGAAAGAATTGAGTTTTTCCATATCGAGTCATTACAAAACATACAAAATTTGATACCTTGTTTGATAGTGGATCCCAAGTCAACCTTATTTCTAAAGCAATTGTCAAGAAATTAAATCTAGAAACTACACCTCATACTAAACCTTACCCTTTGGGTTGGATATGTGATGATGCCAAATTGAAAGTACAATAAAATGTAAACTCAAATTCATCATCACTTCAAATTTTATAAATGAGGTAGTCTAGCTTGATGTTGTACCACTTGACATATTTGGAATTGCTTTAGGGATTACATGCTTGTATGACCAAAAAGGAATATTCTATCATCATGAGAAAAAATAGCATATTTTTAAAGATGGAGCTGAGTATATTGTTCGTGAACATCGCAAGAAGATGAACTTATCTCTTGTAAGTGTTGGTTAGATGAAAAGGCTTGTAAATGCTAGTAAGAATTTTTGTGTTGTTGATGATTAAAGCTAAAGATATTGTTGAATCTAAAGCTTTCACAGTATGTGATTCTAAACTCAAGCATGATTTGGTTGAAGTTGTTAATACTTATGACAATATGTTTCAAGAACCTGAAGGTTTGCCTCCTAAAATAGGAATCCAAAATGAGATTCATTTGCAGCAGGATGCACCACTAATTCAAAACATTGGCATGTATAGAATGCCAGTTTTAGAGAATGCAGAAATCAAGAAGCAAATTCATGAGCTTCTTGACAAAGGGGTCATCAAAATTAGCATATATCCTTGTGGGTCACCTGTTTTTTTGGTTCCAAATAAAGATGGTACATGGCACATGTGTGTGGATTTTAGTGTTTTGAACAAAATCACGGTAAATAATCATTATCCTCTTCCTCGCATTGATTATTTTCTAGATTTGTTAAAGGAATTTTTTATTTCAATAAGTTAGATTTGAGAAGTGGTTATTTTCAAATAAGGATTGTTGAAGGTGATATTTTGAAAATTTCTTTCGAGAAAAAACAAGGTTTGTTTGAATGGTTAGTTATGTCATTTAGGCTTTGTAGTTCACCTGTGACATTCATGAGAGTTATGAATGATGTGTTGAGACCATTCCTTGATGATTTTGTCATAGTTTACTTAGATGATATTCTAATTTTCAGTAAGACTCTTGAAGAGCATGTCAAGCATGTGAAACAAGCTTTAGATGTCATGAAGAAAGAGAAATTTTATTTGAAAATGTCTAAGTGTGAATTTGGGAATACCTCTTTGATTTATTTGGGTCATATTGTAGGAGGGGGTGAATTGAAAATTGATCCCTCAAAAGTTGAAGTCATTGTAAATCGGCCTAAACCCAATAATGTAGTAGAAGTTAGGAGATTTTTGGGAGCAACCCGATATTGGAGAAATTTTATAGCTAACTTCTCACTCATTTAAGCACCATTACATGAGTTGACAACTGTGAAATAGGTCATTCAGCGGGGAGGCAAGAAACATGACGCGTTCGACACATTGAAAGATAAAATCAGTACAACACTAGTTCTAGCACTTTCATATCTTAAACAACCATTTGAGATTCAAACTAATGCAACGATTATGTTATGGGAGAAGTTTTGATGTAGCATGGTAAGCCTATTTTATATCATTCTGAAACCTTTACCAATATAGTAATTAACTATCCAACTTATGATAACGAGTTGTATTCTTTGGTACAAAGCATGACCAAATGGAAGAATTATTTGTTGGGTAAAGAAACAATTATTCATATTGTCCATCAACCTTTGTAATATTTACAATCGCAAACCAAGCTACAACAAGCTAGACATTTCATGTGGATGGAATTTATACAACAATTTCATTTGGTAATCAGGTACAAGAAAGGTATATACAAAAAAAATGTTGATATGTTATCAAGCCCTATTGTTAATGCATATATGATTCTTAAGCATAACTCAATCATGCATGAAATTTATATTGAACAATATGCTCAAGATGGTGATTTTAAAGATGTTTATGAAACTTTGATTCAAGGAAATCATGTTGAAGAGTTGGATTATCATTTTCATAACAAGTTGTTGTATAATCTTGGAAAGTTATGTGTTCCACAGGGTGAAAGTGTCAATGTCATAAAGGAAGCCAGGTAAAATAGTTGAACACATTCAAAGGTATTGTTATTGGTCTCGCATGAATGAAGCAATTTCAAGATATGTAAAGGGATGTTCAATGTGTGCTACTAACAAGCCTAGAAATGAGAAATTGGGTTTGTATACTACACTTCATATTCCTTCTCGCCCTTGGGAAAGTATTTATATGGATTTTGTAGGAGGACTGCTAATGTCTAGAAAAGGTCATGATTATCTATATGTTTTTGTGGATTGTTTCAGCAAAATGTGTATGTTGATGCCATGTAAAAAAAATGTTACAACTGAACAAATTGCAAAGATGTTCTTTCGAAATGTATGGGTGCACTTTGGGTTACCCACTTCTATTATTTTTTATCGATATTCTTGATTTGTCAAGAAATTTTGATCAAGTTTATGGGAACTCATCGACACCAAGTTGAAGAAGAGCACCGCATTTTATCCACAAACTAATGGCCAGATAGAAGTGGTAAATAGAACAATAGTGCATCTCCTTCGTGGATATTGTGGTAAGCATCCTAAACTTTGGGATGAGCATTTTCATTACATCCATCATGCCTACAGTCGTGCCAAACAATCATCTATGCAAGAATCTCCATTTGAAGCTTGTTTGGATTATTTGCCAAAGTCTCCTTTAGATTTCATCCTTGGTAAAGATATTGTAGTAGATGGACATAATGATGTGGAAAAAGCCAATAATTTCATTGAACAAACTTAGCTAGTGCATCAAAGAGTACAAGAGTAGCTAGAGAAAAGCATAGCAAAGTACAAAGAAAGACATGACAAGAAACGGGTTGATCATGATTTCCAAGTGGGAGATCAAGTTTGGTTTTATATCAACTAAGAAAACTTCAAGGTGAAGGTAAAAATCTCAAGCCAATCAGATCGGGTCCTTTCAAAATTTTGAAGAAGATTGGTAACAACGCTTTCTGATTAGATTTTTCACCTAACATTAACTAACTAACATGTTCACATCATAGGCTCGTAATCATTCATACATAACAAACACATATGCACAGTCTGATCTAGATTAGTATCACATAATATTACCACATATTAACTCACACCTAAATGTCATAACCCTAACCATTTGCATAGACCAATCAAATTTAGCATGATACATATAGCATAAATATCTTAATGTAATAACCATAATCATCAAGTTACTAGCATATAACTGTTGGGTGCATATAAGGTGTCTTTTAGAACTCCTAATTGCCTCACACTAACTATCAACCCGAGTAAGTATTTTTGTTTCAAGAGTGTACACAATATGTGCAAGTGATGGAAATCGTTATATCTATAGAGAGTAATGCTTTAAGATAACTTATCAATTTCAATACAAGAGTAAATGGATCAAACCATAAATCTCAAGCTTGTAACTTCAAGGAAATTAACTTATTCAAGCATCAAAACTAAATCTTAATCTAAACCAAATTCAATCTTAATCAAGAGATTATAATTGCAATTACATCAACCGAGTGCACCGTAGCAATAACAGAGCTCTTTCAGTTGAATCTAAACTACTACATAGAAATAAAGCAACTGATCTAATCAATAACACGTTGTCCTTTAATTAACAAGAAATGATTCTTATGTAATAATTAACTCAATCTGCGACATAAATGAATGAAATCAATTGATAGAATTAAGAATTAATGAAATTAATACACAAACTCCACACTCATGAAAGTAAATTAATCATAAAAAAGTGTTGTTCAAAAGTTTGAACAACAGTGGTTCAAAAGTTTGAACAGCAAAATACGCAAAAAAAAATGTTGTTCAAAAGTTTGAATAGTAAAACACACAAGAAAAGTGTTGTTCAAAAGTTTGAATAGCAGCTGTTCAAAAGTTTGAACAAAAAAATATGCAAAAAAAAAATGTTGTTCAAAAGTTTGAATAGCAGCTATTCAAAAGTTTGAACAACAAAACACACAAGAAAAAGTGATGTTCAAAAGTTTGACAACAAAACACCCAAGGAAAAAAGTGTTGTTCAACAGTTTGAACAACAGTTGTTCAAAAGTTTGAACAACAAAATACGCAAAAAAAGTGTTGTTCAAAAGTTTGAAAAACAATTGTTCAAAAGTTTGAACATCAAAACACGCAAGGAAAAGTGTTGTTCAAAAGTTTTAACAGTAGCTATTCAAAAAGTTGAACAACAAAATACACAAAAAAGTGTTGTTCAAAAGTTTGAACAACGAAACACACAAGGAAAAAAGTGGTGTTCAAAAGTTTGAACAACAAAACATGCAAGAAAAAGTGTTGTTCAAAGGTTTGAACAGCAAAATACGCAAAAAAAAGTGATGTTCAATTGCCAACTGAGTGGAAACTACAACTTTGAAGGAATCAACACCTGAAACACAGAAACATAAGAGAAATCAGAAAAGAAACAACACTTTATTTAAAAATAGTAAATAAATAAATAAATTAAGTTACAACAGCTATGATGTTATTTCCTAAGGGAATATGAGTTTGTTAATGGAAAAAAATGATCTCTTGGAAAAATGGTTTGGCAGTGGTGATATGAAACTTCAAATGGAAATCAATTCTCCCTTTCTTCTGTTATGAATCCATTAAGTAATGAATTGGATGAAATGTCCTTGTTTAATTTTTTTTTCAAGAATTGCTTGTTCATAAATTGACCTTTTTTATTTTCCTAGGACCTGCAAAAAAACGAGTGTCTACCTGCAATAAAACATTAAATCATGGAGAAAGAGAGGTGATTGGGCTCCCCTAATCCAAGAATTATGCAAAAAAATAACAAGTAGTTACTATGTAAAACAAATCCATGGATAAAATAACAAAGTAAAATTAATTTATTACCTGTGGGGGAGCAGTGACCAATCATGCTAACCTACAATGTTTTAATCATAACTTCTTTGTTTTTTGTCCGATTTAAGTGATTCCAAATCCAAATGAAAGGGAATTCAGAGGGATATTTCTAATAGAAATGTGTTTTAAAAATTCCATGATATGATATGTCAATTTTACTTCGAACGACCTGCATAACATAGTTATTTTCGATTTCCTAGCTTAGACCAATTGTTGATATTTTAAGCATAATTTTTATGTTTGATGACAGATTGAGCTGATTCAAATTGGAAATAAAATTATATTAATTTATTTATCTCTAATTGAAACAGGTTTTGAATACAAGAAGAATTGATGGGTCAAATACTTTAATGAACAACTAGAAAAACATAGTTTTAAGAGTGCTGATTTAGGATAGATAGTCAGTATTTGGGTCATAACCTTCTTATACGATATCGAAATCCAGTGATTCAAATTACTTTGTAAACTAGATTGATAGGGAAATATACCTTAGAAACAGGTTTTAAAAATATAGTCATTTAGGCCTCCAAAAAATGACTGTCCCAACTCTATTCCTGAGCTGCCTACTAGACGCCCTATCAATGTTTTGGTTATAAATTTTTCGTTTCAATTCCAAATGGAGTGATTCAAATTGGATTGGAAATTAGAAATAAAGGGATACTTAAGGTAGAAATAGGTTTTAAAAATGTTGACTTTTGGTCCCTCAAAACATGACTGTCCCAACTGCATTTTCAAAAATTTCATCAAGCCCGCGAGCCAAAAAATATGATAGTCAAGCAATTTTTTCCAAATTAGTGATAAAAATGAATATGAATGTTTGTATAAATGTTATTTTCAATATAATACATCTACATACACAAATAAATTAAAACATTTATCACCGATGTTGATTTCCATAGCGTGTTGCAACAACAACAACAATTTTTACATAATAATAAAAATGTATTTATTTATGTCCTTATTTATTTATTTTCTACACTAACCTACTCTGCTTTGAAAAATGAATATGTTTACGTATAAGAGTACTTCCAGTGGAGCCATTTTCAAAATAAGGCCTCCAGTATGTACATACCCAAATTTGAAAAATGCATGTTAATAAATAGTAGGGTATGAGTAGTGAACTTCCCTTGAAAAGATGGTGTCAAAAATTGTTGAAGTATGGAGTGAGGTTGCAAAAAAATGATGGAGTGAAACCAATCTTCAATATATCCTTTACTTTCTTGATTTCCCATAGCCGTCATATCATGAAGTTCTTGAGTTTTTAAAATGGCTTGTCGATGCAGGCTAGAAGAAACCTCATTTTCTTTCATAACTTCTACAATTTTTGGATTTGAAACATTCCCAATCTCAATATAAGTTTTCTACAGTGGTGCATGTGAGATAGAATAGGTGGGAAGGGTAGGTAAATTTTGCAGTTCAACACTATAAGCGTGTTGTACTGGTTTATTATGATGAAGGTGTGGAATAAGTTGAGCATGAAATTGCGTAGGTCATGGAGCATTTTGATGATGTGGTTGATTGGATTGTGTGGATGATTTTGATGGGAAAGCAAGATGTTGTGGAAGAGTTGGTGAAGAATATGGATGATGTGTGTGCTACAAGATGAGGGAGAGTAGTCATGCAATCATAAGATGAACCATGCCAAACTTGTAAACAAGATTGGTGGGGGTTATATCAAGATTGACATGGCTGCCCTAACACATGAGTATTCCATAATGGATTATGCAAGTAAGAAAATGGAGAGGAAGTGTTTTGAACCATACGTGTAGGCCACGATTTCCATGGTTTTGACATTGTTGCAGCTTCCCCATCTCTTTGATATGCTACTTCCATCCTAGATAAGGAAGAGTGAGTATTTATGGGATGCTCCTTTTGGAAATGAGGGAAAAACACTTCTTCAATTTCATGATTTTTCTGAACCTGCAAAACATCCAATTGTGAATTTAGAGAGATAATAAAATCATATTTAAAATTGTCAAATAAAACATTGATTTCAGCTCTCATGTCTCCTCTTCTTGTAGTAGATTTGGAAAAGAAAGAAGAAACTTCTCCAGAATTCTTATCAGCCTTAAATATTCCTCTTGAATACCTTATGCATAATTCACAAACATCATCATATGACAACTGAAAAATATCACCTTTTCCAATTAGACTTAAGAGTTCTAAAAATTCATCTTTGATTCCTTTAAGAATGAGTGTTTTTAAGATCTCTTTTTTCAAATTCTTATTCTTTGATTTTTGAAGGTTATAATGAAATCGCTCTACATAGTCTTCCAAGCTTTCATCTCCCCCTTGTATCATATTGAAAATATTTTCATCAGCCTTGCGATATTCTTGGTACTTCTTCAAGAATATGTTCTTCATGTCCTCCCATGTTTGGATGCAATTCCCATCAAGGCTCGTGAACCATCAAAGAGTTGCTCCTTTTAGAGTAAGAGGAAACACTTTCAACCTTTGATCATTAGTATAATAATCATATTCTCTACAAAGTACTTCAAACTCAAATAAAAATGTATTTGGGTCTTCCTTTTCCAAACCATGAAAATTTGGTAGAGAAGATGGGGGAATTATGTGCATTTCTGTCACTCCTCCTAGATCTTTGATAGGGAATTCAAAAGTAGAAATGTGAGCCATTTCTTACCATAATAGAAGATGTTATTCATGTGTTTCTTTGAGGCTCCTCCTTCAAATGTTCCTGTCAATTGGTTAGTGAAATGGGTGGTGCTTATATCACAACTTAAGTGAAATCATGAGATTTGTTTTTCAAAATTTATATCTTTTTTTTCTTATTCATTCACACAGAAATTCAAACATTTATTTCTACTTTAATTCCTACGCAATTTTGCTAAAAAGTGGGCACAGGAGAAAGCACTTTACTTACTCGTACACAGGTTCTTACCTTTCTTTTTTAATACCCAATTCTTTCATAGAAAACAAACATCAAACTTTTATTTCTACTTCAATTCCTATGCAATTGTGTTGAAAAGTGGGCGAGGGAGCAAGCACTTTACTTACTCGTACGTAGGTTTTTACCTTCCATTTTTAATACCCAATTATTTCCCAACAACAAATATCAAACATACATCACTTCTACGAAATAGCAAAACTCTCCCTGGCAATGACGCCAAAATGTTGGGTGCATATAAGGTGTCTTTTAGAACTCCTAATTGTCTCACATTAATTATCAACCTAGGTAACTCTTTTTGTTTCAAGAGTGTACACAATATACATTGCAAGTGATGGAAATCGTTATATTTATAGAGAGTAGTGCTTTAAGATAACTTATCAATTTAAATACAAGAGTAAACATATCAAACCATAAATCTCAAGCTTGTAACTTCAAGGAAAATAACCTATTCAAGCATCAAAACTAAATCTTAATCTAAACCAAACTCAATCTTAATCAAGAGATTCTAATTGCAATTACATCAACCGAGTGCACCGTAGAAATAACAGAGCTCTTTCAGCTGAATTTAAACTACTGCATAGAAATAAAGCAACTGGTCTAATCAATAACACTCTGTCCTTTAATTAGCAAGAAATGATTTTTATCTAATAATTAACTCAATCCGCGACATAAATGAATGAAAATCAAATGACAGAATTAAGAATTAATCAAATTAATACACAAACTCCACACATATGAAAGTAAATCAATCGTAAAGATGTAAAACAAAATAATTAAACTTGCAATAAAAGAAAAGTAAAAATATAACACAGGGAACAACAGTGAAATCCACTGGTGACCGCGCCCAAGCTGCCAACGAATACTGCTTAACTACTTCAGAATATCGCGAGTGAACAGCAACTCAAATTATGTATTAATCATCAAATTCAAATGTCATTACAACGCAATGTGTCCTTCAAAATCATGCTCTGTGTTTTAAAATTACAATTGAAGTAAAAAGGCGAGAAGTTTCCTCCTCTCTATTCTCCCCCTATTATCATATTCTCCCCTTATTATCCTCCTCTCTTTGATCTCTATTTTCATTTAAATACACAAAGAGCAAAGAGAAGTTAAAAAAAATATGATTACAATGATTTCCATTACAAATTTGGATTACACAAAACAAATTGATCAGCAAGATCATATCTAAAAGGTCTTTCCATCAACATTTAGCAGGAACAAGTAGAATTTGGTATTGCAACTGAAAGAATTTGGAAAACGGCCGCAATAGCAAATCTGAGAAAATCATCTTCGAAGAACCTTCCGTTTCTCTTAATAAAAACCGAATTTTGGAAAACTGCTTCTGGAAAATCTAATTCGGTCCATTCTGGACAAAACCCATGTTTCAGATTTTCCAGATTCTCCTTCATTTGTCTGAAACGTCCAATGCAAAACTGTCACTTCTTATTCTAGCGAATTTCTGAGTTGAAATATTTAATTGTGAGTTGGAGATCAAATTTGCAATCTGGGAAACATCTTGGAGGCTAAAATCATGGGTGATGTTACAACAAATCCATTAGTAAACCATCACTGGTAAAATCATGCATAATAATCATCAATTTATTAAAAATAAAGGAGAAAATAGTATTTATCCATAAGAGCATAAATAATTATAAAATGGAATTATATGATAAATTATGATAAATGACGTGATAAAGAATAGTAGAAATGGGTGAAATAGGCATCAAAAAGTAATAATAATAATGACAGGTTAGCGGCCCAAAAATAACAACAACAAGTTAACCTATAACATACTTGTTATGTGGAATTTTGCATCTACAGATAAATACAACTTCCCTAGGTAGGTAGGTACACCTAGAACAATAGATTTAAAGAGTTTAACCTTTTCCTGTAGAAGATAAATAAGACAAGGGACCTACTTGTTATCTTTCACTTCCCTTTATCTCCTTTGAATAGCTCCCATCACTCCTTCTCACACTAAATTCGCTCGATAAGTACCTACAATCATAAACAGAGGACAAAAACCAATCAAAGCAAGAGATCTATCTACTATAAGCAAATGGAATCAAAAGCATTTACACATATAATCATCATACATAAATACAATAATATGGGAAAAGGTGTAAACAAATTTATTAAGTAGAAGTAAGAGTTACAACCAAAAAAGTCTGATCCTATGTCACTCATCCAGCTTGAGTTCCATCCTTCATCACAACAAAAACACAACACTCTAGCAACATAAAAATACTTACTTACAATCTCAAACCTCAAACCAACAGTATCTCCTTACAAAATCTCAAAGTCTAGCCCTTGATCACAATTATGAGGGCTCAATTTATAGGGAAATAGAGGTGGTTTTTTCATAAATTGGGCATTGAATGGCTTTCCAATTTGCGAGTTAGATTCCATGGAGGAAGGGATGAGAGGATAAGAGGTGGGAATATTCTAGAATGGTCTAGAATGTAGGAATATTCCTAGAACCCTATGAAGATTTCGCTCAATCTCGCCCAGCGCAGGTCAAAGTGGGCATATGTGCTATGTAGAGCAGGCTTGAATGGGCCTAAGTGCTCTGCAGCGCAGTTACCCCTGACCAAGGCTGTGCTGGTCCCTCAAGGAGTCATTTCATGATGTCTTTAAGCTAGGAAACTCTCAAGAATGATGGCATTTAATGTGATGACTTGTCTAGGGCATGCAGCAACTGAATTAGGGTTTGATGAGCCCTAATAGTATTGATCTGAATGTTGGGAGTGATGTGCCCAAATAGACCTATAACAGATGCCCCCTAAAGCATGAAGTCGAAAATGATAATGTCGAGTGATATGCTTTATGATGTGATGAGGAGGTTCTCAAGTGGATGGTGACCTGCATCAATTACAATACATAACATCATGATATTTATAGCAACCTAATGTAGTCCTCCCATATAATTCAGAAGTACGTAGAGGCCCAATCCGTGTTAGTGTTGTCTAATTCGAAACCGCACAGTGAGAGAATTCCTTTATACTCTACATACTGTAACACCGCCCTATATACCTGAAGGTGCTTGGACGAGCTACGATATACTCACATACATGGAATGAGGTCTCACACTCGGAATGTATCGCAGACAAGTTAGCGACAATTGTTATGTTTCATGATGCAGGAACACATCTCTAGCATAGACCTCTAAATGTTATGCATTAAGTTACATTGCTCCATTAGGTTAATTGAGATAACTTTTAAGTTGATATTCTTAAGAACTTGCCCTTAAGAATTTGATCTTCTTATGTATGTTTGCAATTCCTATAATGCAACTAACATGAGAAACATTCTTTCATTCAATTAACAATGAAAACCATAGCTAGTAAGGGATAGAGCAATAGATCTTTGACAAAGAGCATACCTAATGCAATTTCCCTAGCTATTCCTATCAAGCATTCACAAATAAAATATGCAAAATGCAAGTTTTTCTTTTCAGTCCCTTTAGTGTTTAGATGAAAAAGAAGGAAGTAGATGCACAAACAATCAATCAATACTTTTCAAAAGAAACAAAGACTTTACGACAATTTCTTTTTAAAAGAAATGAAGACTTTGTGACACTTCCTTTTCAGAAAAGACTAATCGATATAAACTAACTTTAACAATGAATTGATGTTGGGCATGGAATCCCCCCACGGCATGTTTTGGGGATTAAATCCCAAGTTTTGAGTTAAAATTTTTGTAAATCTCTGCGAAATGCGGGCGTGAAATGTATGTTAGAGTTATAGGGTTGTCCGCCCTAAGTTTTGAATGTAATGTCGGCCTACCCATGGTCCGCGGACCATGGGATTGTATAAATAGAGCGAAGCTCTAAGTTGTAAAAGGAGAAGATAGAATTAAATAGAGGATGGAAAGAAGAACATCTTAGAGATTAAGTGGAAGTGTGAAGTGTGTCTTGGGCCACAGAGTAGGAGGAGGCTCTATAGCTGAGTGCGTAGTGGCCTAGTAGAGTCCACAGCTGAGTGCATGAACACCTGCAACTGAGTGCGTAGGGTGAAGTTGAGTCTGTAATTAGAAAAAAGATTAATAAAGAAAGGTTTTGTTATCCATTCTCTGTATCTGTTCTGAGTTATTACATGTTTGATATCAATTGCAATTATACTATTTATTTACTGCGCGCACTTGTATGAATAAATTATACTGCTAAGTATACTTTACCCATGCAAATAAGCTAAGTTACCTAACTAACAGTGGAACATTAGTAAGGGCTTGGGTAATAATAACGTTCGATCCCCAAGTAGGACTGCGCCAAGGCAGCATCACAGGTTGCAAGGCATAGATAAGAGCGTGTAGCGGCATGCGCGTAGGCTCAAGCCGCGAACCACTTGAAACCATCAGACATCTCCAGGGTGTGGAAAACTAGTTCTAGCATCCTCCCATACTACTTCGGGTGAGACCTTAGTTTGTGCTCCGCGGACTATTTCCGAAAGGGCCAGTAGTACCAGGATTTGTTTGGCTAAATCAACTCTGAACCTAGGTCAGGCCCCACTAAGCCAACAAATGGTTCTGTTGCTGGGATCAGGATCTGCATAAGGGATGTCTGATGTCGTGTCACTGGAATCCAACAAAGAAAGAGATTGAAGGGTGGTTGGACCGAAAGATTCACGAGTTCATGGTGCAGGAAAATAGGAATCCACAAGTATCCAAGGAACAATGGTTAGAACACTATGTGTACACGGAAATCCATGAAATTTTCTTTGCGTCCTTCCCTGTGAGTTGTATGAGTGGATTGCAAAGCTAGCAGACAGTCAGGGAAGGTATAGCCTCGACAAACCGATTGTGTGGACTCTAGAACTGGTGCGTAGACTAGAAGCATCGGAAGATAAGATCGCACACGTTGTGGACCATTGGCTTGATCAAATTATAGGAGGGTTTATCACCGAATTCATGGTAGACACGACAGTTAGCTACAACAAGGCGGAATGACGCTTCCTCACAGGACCACGAGGTAAGTACATTAAATCTTTGAACACTTGGACTAAAATGCTACTATGTGAAAAGCGGGTTATGCGAATAAATTGATTTTTTGGACAACGCAAAGTGGGAAGATCTACAAAAATGAAAGTGGTGAAGAATTAGAGATTAGTCCCTTGATTTCACCTATGCGGAAGAGCGAGGAGGAGCTTGCGAAAGTTTCACCTAGAAGTGCAATCAATCTGATAAGACAGTGAATTCCACGCATACCACCTCCACCTACACCACCACTAGTTTTTCCATCTTCACCCCCATCTTCGCCCACACCACCTCTACCACCACTACAGTTTGATATGGCAAGCGCAATAAAGTTGCCAGTATTCAAAGGAGTAGGGAACGAAGATCCAGACCAATTTTAGTTCGTGGTAAAGGTCGTATGGGAAGCACAAGGGGTCACGGATGACAACATAAAAAAGGAAATGCTAGTAAGCGCATTGCAGGATCGCGCACTAACATGATACATTAAGAATTCTAATGACCATCCAAATGCAGGGATCGTAGATATTCAGTCCGTGCTGAACAGGGAATTTAGCAGGCCAAAATCGGAGACATAGTCAATTATCGGGTTTAAGGAAATCGCGATGCTTCTAGGTGAGACCCATTGGGCGCTAGATCAGAGATTAAAGTGTATGATTCACGAAGCCAACATGGCTTTGGAAAATGGACAACACCACTCATGGTTTGTAGCGTCACTAACACCGCATCTAAGGACTGCGTTGTCACAGTAGAAGCTATCTACTCAGGCCGAAGCCTTGGAAATGACAATGAAGCTGCATGAGACCCCAATACAACATCCTAGCTTGGGAGTGCAAAAAATCCACGCGCAACTGAAAAATTTATGTTTGGAAATGTAGAGTTTAAAACAAGACAGGACAACTCGCCCTAGAGGTGTGCGAGGAGGTATGGTGCATAAAATGCAAGGGATAGGGACATGACAAGGACCATTGTCCAGTCTTCACGAATTACTTTTTGGGAGGAGGGCCAATTCCATTGAGGCCAGAGGCACAAGCAGGACCAAGCACGGTGCCTACATTATGGTGCATGATTTGTCAGATAGGAGGAAAACATGCTATGGATAATTTTCATCTATTACAGATGTATATACAAACGTCCCAACAATTGTTCTATAATTTCTGCAGGTCAGTAGGCCATGATGAACGCACCTATAGAAGTTATGAATTGATGATGGATCAGACTCCTGCCTATAGAGTGTAGACCAAAACGCGAGCCCTCAATCAAAATACTAGGATGGCGTGCACTGGATTTCAATGGCGCGGTCGAGGTCGAGGTGGAATGGGACCAGGAAGGGGTCGCAGATAGTTGATTTGTTACAATTGAGGAGGGTCGGGGCATTATGTCTGTGATTGTAGAAAACCCAAGGAGAGCATCATGTTTATATTGTACCCAGTTTGATCATGAGACAGAGGACTGCCCTACACTGATAGTGAGGTTACGCGATACAGGAATACTCTAGCCTCCCCCGACTTAGAATATACAGATGATGAGGTCTGAGCCGCGCAAAGAGGACCTGAATGTAAACATCATGCTTCAAAGTGGTTTCACGATAAGAGATGACAAAGGTAAGTATCCTGAAGAAAGTGCGTGGGTTCGCAAGGCTCCTACAAAGGAACCTGAATTTGATTTGGAGCATGCGAAGGAGACATTCATGGAAGCTAAGAAGAGCTTCATGGAGGCCTCCACTTGGGGTAGTAAGGATCAACTAGAACCAGAGATGGATCCTTCAATGCTCACTACCTTTTTGGAGACATGAATGAAGTTGCTACGTGACAAAAAAGCTATGAAGGGACTGCAGGAACTTATCACTAGGTGTGCTAGGACAGGAGAACCGCGCATAGTCTGGAAGCTTGGGAAACACACAATGTGAACAAGAAGGGAGATGACATTGACTGCACAAATCGGGGAATATGAAATGCATCTAGCATTTTTGGATCTCAGATCGGATGCGAACGTTCTGCCAAAAAAAACATGGGAATGCATGGGCAAGCCCGCGTTGCAATTGGTCTCCTATTCAATTGCAAATGGCGAACTAGCAGAAGATCCTACCGATGGGAAGATTGTTGGGAATAACGGTAGATATAGAAGGTGCGAGAATGCTTGCAGATTTTGAAGTGATAGAGATTGTTGATGACAACAATCCCTATCCCGCACTAATGGGAATAGATTGGGCCACTGATATGAATAGAGTGATAAATCTAAAGAAGCGCAAGATGATTTTTGAGAAAAAGTTTCTACGCATAGTGGTACCTTTAGACCCTACGGAAGGATTGCGCTATACAGAGCCAGTGCGTGACGACAAGAGCGATGATGATCTAGACTATATTTACAAGATAATTTCATGTGAGCAGGATTTCGTGAATCCGATATAAGATGGTAGGATTTCATGGGAGCGCGAAAGCTCTTGCACCTCAGATTCAGACGAGGAGATAGAAAGATGGTAGAATCGGTTACATGAGGTAACCACGCTCAATTGCAACATGATGATAAGGTCACTATTCTGTGTAGCAATAAAGGCAAGGGATCTACCTATGTATGATGGGTTGAATGAGGTAGATGATTTCCTGAACAAGTTTGAAAAGGAAGTACCAGAATAGCAGCGTTTCGACGCGCTGAAATGGGCTTTGTGTGCTATGCCCGCAGGGTGGTGGGTGCGCATCAAAGAAGTTTTAAGGATTGGCATGACTGTAGAAGGATGTTGTGCCTATGATTTGGTAAACTACAGATGTGGATAAAAGCCAGATATGATGGACAATACAACCTACATGCCCACCTCTCCAAATGGGTACAGGCATATGGTACGAAATTTGTACAAGCTCACACCATCCTCGTGATAGGAAACAGGAACGAAAAACAAGAGTGGGCACAACAAGGGTACGGATGATGAAGCACAATTAGACCAAGTGCGTCAAATATTATACACGGAGAAACCTTTGACAAAATGTGCAAAGTGCTAAACACGGTCCACCATGTGAACTGCACTGACTGGACCTGTGCATACCAGTGATTCTATGGGCTTATAGGACCATGTGTAAAAACATGACCACGCGGGCACTTCCAACAATAAAGAATGGAGCAAATGCTGTAATCTCTCTGGAGCATGCTAAGCGAATAGCAGCACCCATAGATCCAACAACACGTGAGGCCCGGAAGGAAGGAACCATACATCCATGCAAAACAAAACACATAGAACTTGAGGACGAAATCTGACGAGGACACATTAGACTCTGCGAACTTGAAAAAGAAAGGGTACGATTACGAAGGAAAAGGCTATGATGGACGCGAAAGTAAAGAAGCTGAAAGATGAAATAAAGGAAGCATTTCTCGTCGAAAAACCAAGGATGGTAAAGCAAGGTGTGTATGATCATACTAACAAATTGCAGGACTATCACTATGAACTGGCTAGTCTACTGCCTTGGCTTGGACCACATATCACCAAATGTAGTGACGAGGGTAGCGCGTTGCAAATAGTAAAGTCTGTGGTGTCGTTCGCAACAATGGAAGCTGGGGATTCTCCACAAACCATGGGGGAGGACGAGATGGAGCCCTGCACGGGTGGTGCAACCACCTGACTAGCTGTAGCCAAAATAGTCTTAGCGCACTAGGTAGTTGAAGGGTGCACAAGACTATAAACTATTCTATCGGGGAGCTACACACTTTGGGAGATGCCCACAGAAGCAGAACGTCACAGGGTTCGCGACCGCGCAAGGAGGGTTGTGCTGCCGCGAGGGTTGGCTGTAAAGTGAATGTTAAAGTCACTATTCACAATGGGATGCTCGATTTGAGGCCAAATGGAGTGGGCGGCGAGCATTTAAGATGCGAGTTATGGGCAAGATTTGGGAAAATTTGCCGCCAAGAAAGAATTGATGGCTCGAAATTGGGGGGAACGGTTGAATTCGAATTCAAAAGGCACTATAAAACATAGAAGGCTGGCTAGCGAACAACACTTGGTCATTTTATAATTGAGCGCTTGAGCAGAGTATTGAATAGTGACAACTAAGAGATAGTTGAGCCCCTGAATTCACGGGTAATAGACTACAAACTAGATATGATGGCATCAACTAAGGATGGTTTGGGAATTGAAGAAGTAACCGCCGGCGAGGTCGTGCAAACCCCAATGGTGGAGGATGTCCCAGAAGGCACCGGGGTTGTGGTAGAAATCCCCAAATCACTGTGAACACTGAGGCTCAAGAAAGACAAACAGGCAATGGCCCCACCCCGCGTGTCCCCTAGAAACCCACTGCGCAACAAACTATCCATGGCAAAGAAGGGGAAAGCAGTCACAATTGAAACGGATGAGGACAAAGAAGACTTGCAGGCCCTGATCACCACAGAAGAAGAAGAAGAAGAGGAGGATATCCAACCGTTACGCTCTGCAAGAAAAATCCCCGCATATGTCCCTCTGCGGAAAGGGAAGACTAAAGTACCAAAAGATCTGGATGAAACCAAGAGTCCGCTCCAGACCCCACTGCTCCTAGACGGAATCGTGTTTGAAGGTACGCACCTGGGCTGTGTGCCAACCATGAAGTTTGAACATTGGGACCTCGTTGATCGCAAGAAGTTCTCGCATCTAGAGATCACAAATCTGATGAAGCAAAACACTACGGGAGTGGTGACAATGCTCGAGCCGTAGAAGTGGTTGAGAGGTATGGGGAAGGCCGGGCTATTGAATTTATTGTGGATACCACATTTCCACTGTGCACCAATCATAATTTTTGTCATTAGGTAGCTGCTCTGCCTGGTGCATGATGGGTACATGTGGCTAGATGAGCCTATCCATATCATGACCGATCTAATTCATTGCATCTTTTGGCTTCGTTGCAAAGGAAAGTACCCTGCAACCATAGCTGAAGGAAAGGGCAGCGATTTGGCCCTTGCGGAAGCCATGAAGACAAAATATAAACTGGAGAAGAAGAAGAGGGGCTACGCTATCTCCAGCTTCAAGGACAAAGGGGTCCGCGTAGCCACCCAAATTTTGGCCAACAAAGTGATGAGAAAGTGCCGCGCAGATGAGGTACCAATGCCGGTAATTGCACTAGCTGGGCAACTGAACTGGTCCAAATTCCTCTGTGAAGAATTTTTGAAGAACTGCCACGAAGCCCAGGAGTAGGGCAAAATCTTCCACTACGTGTGGTTGTTGTTATCCATCATGCTCATAGCAAGGGAGCTACCAAAATACAGTCAATTCCCCAATATTGATAGAGACAAGATGGGATAACAACAGAGCTGCGCGCTAGGAATAGCCGCACGCTCCAGGTTCTTAGGGAACAAAAGATAAATATGGGGTAGATCAGCTTGCATTACGACAAATTGGTGTCGCAAAACCAACATTTGGTACAGACGATAAATGATGCTTGCCAACGTGTCCTGGAGCTGGCTATTGCAGCAAATATACCAGTAGAAATGCGGATCCACAGTTTGGCAACTGGAGTCTGTGAAGCTAGGGAAGAGACGAAAAAGCTTCAGTTGGAGCTGAATCTGCAAATTGCCGAGTTGCAGTTGAAGGCACAACCTTCCACTCCCTTGTAAATCAGAGAAAAACACGCTAGCACTATCACAGCAGGGTTGGAAGAAATTGGAGGTGCAGTGCACAACTGTACCGACATGTTGGAACAAGCACTTGAGGTCCTCAATACTTTGCAGGAGGACCCCAACATCCAGCGCCTGGAGATAGAGGCGCGTGAGCTCTAGCAGCAATATGACAGTGTCCAAGGAACTGCGCAAACAGTAGTCCTCACTCAATGGCTTGCGAGGATGCAGCAATCCAAGGCATTAAAGGAGCAGGTGGACGCAGTGCGTGATAAGGAAGAAGTTATCAAAGCACGCGTTCAACCATGGATTGACGAGGCCTTCACAATCATGATGAATATTGAAGGGAAGCTCGTGCACATATAGGAGATGCATGCGCAGATGTAGGAAAGCATGTCGGACACAATGGTCTCAGAAGAACAGATGCAGCAGGTTCAACAAGCAACAGCTCAGTGCGCTGCAGACATTAGTACCATTTGAAAATGGTTGGAGGGACTCCATGCCAATATTGCCGCGTCGACAAAGTGACTCGAGGGTGAGTCACGAGGTTTGTGTTGGGGGCCTGTTGGGAATGGAATCCCCCCAAGGCATGTTTTTGGGATCAAAGCTCAAGTTTTGAGTTAATATTATTGTAAAGCTCCGCAAAATGCGGGTGCAAAATGTATGTTAGAGTCATATGGCTGTCCACCTTAAGTTTTGAATGTAATTTCAGCCTACCCATACTCCGCGGACCATGGGATTATATAAATAGAGCGAGGCTCTAAGTTGTACAAGAAGAAGATAGAATGAAGTAGAGGATGGAAAGAAGAAGGTCTTAGAGATTAAGTGGAAGTGTGAAGTGTTTCTTGGGTCGTAGAGTAGGAGGAGGCTCTATAACTGAGTGCGCAAAGGCCTAGTAGAGTCTGCAGCTGAGTGCACAGGGTGAAGTTGAGTATATAATCAGAAAAGAGATTAATAAGGAAAGGTTTTGTTATCCATTCTGTATATTTATTCTGAGTTATTACATGTTTGATATAAATTGCAATTATAATGTTTATTTACTGCGCGCACTTGTATGAATAAATTATATTGCTAAGTATACCTTACCCATGCAAATAAGCTAAGTTACTTAACTAATGGTGTAACATTAGTAAGAGCTTGGGTAATAATAACGTTTGGCCCCCGAGTAAGACTATGTGAAGGCAACATCGCAGGCTGCAAGGCATAGATAAGAGCGTGCAATGACGTGCGCACAAGCTCGAGCCACGAACCACTTAAAACCATCAGACATCTCCAGGGTGCGGAACCATAGCTCTAGCACCCTCCCATACTACTTCGGGTGAGACCTCGGTCCACGCTCCACGGACTGTTGCCGAAAGGGCTAGTAGTACCGGGATTTGCTTGGCTAAATCAACTCTGAACCGGGGTCAGGCCCCACTAAGCCGACAATTGATAATGATAAAGAAATCATTTAAGAAACACTAAACAATCAAGGCCAAAGTAGGGCTAGGAGAAGAGATACAAGTTGATTTCAGAACCATAGAAACATTGATCTTTAAACAAACAACTTCAAAAGCAAAATTGGAAAAATCCAAGTCAAAGATGGGTTTTTAAGCTTAAGGAGGATCATTGCAGGTCAGAGTGGGAGTAACTGTGCTTCAGAGCACTGTCTCTAAGCCAAGGATGCTCTGCAAAGCATTGTCCCCTGACCAGGCCTGCGTTGGTGCTAGAGAGGCCAATCAAAAGACATCTAACCTCAAATTTTTGAAAAAAACACTTCAAAGGGACTGAATAAGATCAATGAAAGCAAGTAAAGTCTACTAGGGTGTACTATGACGAGAATAAAATACCTAGAACAATGATCGATTCCCAATGTAGTCGCCAATTTGTTATGTGGAATTGTGCATCTACGGATAAACACAACTTCCCTAGGTGGGTAGCTACACCTAGAACAACATATTTAAAGAGTTTAACCTTTTCCTATAGAAGATAAATAAGACAATGAACCTACTTGCATGGAAAATTTTAGGGGTGAATTTTTGCTTAAGGGGTTTTAAATTTTTAGTGGGAAAATATTTTGTATCATAGTACATTTTTACAAATCGCCTCAAATTTATTTTATAAAAAAATTAGGTATGGAGGTTAGCCCACCTTATTTTAAGGGAGAGGGTAAAAAAGGTAAATTTAGCCCTTGAAATTAGGAGTTACAACCTTCTATTCGCCCTAATTTTTAAGAATAGGTTTTATTTAAGTGAATCCTATGGGCCAAATACCATATTTATAAAAGAGGTATGGTAAATTAATAAAAATATAAATAAATGAGAGGTATGGTAAATAAATAAAACATTTTTTATATTTACTCCATAAGTTACCTTATATACATGCAAGGGTGTAAACAAATAAAAATATAAATAAAGTGGAGGTATGGTAAATAAATAAAACCTCTTTTTATATTTAGTCCATAACCCTCTTTCTATTTATGAAGGTTCAAAAAAGAGGTTTTATTTAAGTGAATCCTATGGGCCAAATACCATATTTGTAAAAGAGGTATGGTAAATTAATAAAAATAAAAATAAAAATACTATGGGCAAAATACCATTGGCTAGATTATTATTAATACCATGCAAAAAAACATTATTTACCCTAATATTAGTATTAATAAAAATAAAAATGGCACATGGTATTAACCCATGGTATTCACGTGGAATGTAGCCTATTTAAAGGGGGGAATTAAGCCAACATAGATCCATCTTTACTTTGGATCTACTGAGCCTCGAGAGGGATCAAATATCATGATATGCAAACTAGCATAGAGTGAAAAAATATTTGATACCTCTCGGGTCTTGGTGGATTAAGAGTAAAAATGGATGTTGTAATTTAATGTATGTTAAACATTTTAACTTGGTTAAAATAAAAAATAAAATAAAAATCAATTATTAATTTTATTAATTTTTATAAATTACTAATAGTAATTTTACAAAAGATTTTTCGGCGAAGATCACATGAAACATCATTTGTCGACGCGTTTCGAACCAACCAGTGTGGTTCATCGTCAGGACGCGTTTCGAACCAATAGTAATTTTTAAGCTCCAGGTTTATGATAACCCATGGTATTGACCCGTGGTAATACCATGGTATTCATGTCAGCATAGACTATTTAAAGGGGAAATTCTATCATCTTAGATCCATCTTAATTTTGGGTCTACTAAGTGCTCAGATGGATAAATAGATTTCATCCCTCTAAGAGTGGTAGATGTGGAGTTAAGATGGATATAGGTTGGTTTTTATGATAATGAAGATATTAAATAGACTTAGGAAATTATATTGTAAAAACATCTTAAGGTGAATCGTTAAAGCTACATTTAGTCACTTCACAAAATTTAGTAAAAAATACCAATATCTCCATTAATATTGGTTTTCTGATTTAACAAAAAAAAATCAAAATAGTGAAACCTTATCACTCTTTCTGCATCACCCTCGCAGACGATTTCCAACCATTTTTCAAACATTCTCAATATGATATCTTCATGAAAAAGTTTAGGTACTGATGTTGGATTAGTTTGAAAAATAAGTTGGCTTGTACAACCTTTCATCTTCTGTGCTATTCTTAGTTTGTCCTAATGAATTGCAGGGGTTGGAGCCACTGCACCATATTTTCCTAAAAGGTGGAGATTTCTCACCAAAAAGGAAATTAATCTACATTTTACAACGTTGTTAAAAAATGTGAGACGTATGAGGGTAGTGAATTATGCTAATAATCAATTTAGATTGGGAGAGAAGTAATTAAATTTTATTATTTAATTGAGTATTTCCAATTAAAATAATAATAAATCTACATTTATATATTCATATATTGATTGGAAGGCTTCTCACAATGGTCACTTCTTTCAATTAGATCCCCTTCAAACCTCTGGGATAAGTAATACTTTCTAATATAATATAGTTGGGGCTTGCTACTTGTTGGCGTGTTGGGGTAAACAAACTTGATGTGTTTTTTTTTTATCTCGCAGTTGGAGTCTATGGAATGAGAAATAAATTTGATAACTTGAAAAAAGTGGTAGGTTGACAAAAGTTGTAGAGAAAAGATTAATCTCTCCTACTTGGACAGAACTCTCAACACCTATAAGAACTTTGTTGTGGAATATTATCAAAACTAATAGAAGGATATGAAAGAGTGTATTGTAAGAACCTTGGCAAAGATGACCATTAAAACTTGGAACATTGTTTGTAGGAAGAGAAAATTATGTTTCTTTTTTCCAAATATGTATCTTAGTATATTACAGTTTAATGAATATGTTTTCTTATTATCATATATGGTTTCATACTTTAACAAAACATTCGCCAAGACTTCACAATGTTTTATTATTCAATAAAACATTTGTCAAGATCTTACAAGATTTTATAATTCAGTGAAAGATTCTCCATCACTATACAAGATAATATAATCTAGTGAGAGATTCCCCCAAAAAAATATATACATATTATATTATTGATAAAATCGCCTCCCATTTTTCCTATGTATCATGGGGATTAGCCCATTTATTATACACATAAATTTAGGGTGGTTCTTAAAATTTTCCCTGCGTCTACTTGCTATCTTTCGCTTCCCTTTGTGTCCTTTGAATAGATCGTGTTGCTCCTTCTCGAACTGAATCTGCTCGATAAGAACCTGCAATCATAAACATATGACAAAAACCAATCAAAGAAAGAGATCTATCTACTATAAGCAAATGGAATCGAAAGCATTTACACATATAATCATCATACATAAAGAAAATAATATGGGAATAAGTGTAAACAACTTTATTAAGTAGAAGGAAGAGTTACAACCAAAGAATTCTGATCCCATGTCACTCATCCAGCTTGAGTTCCATCCTTTATCACACCAAAAACACAACACTCCGGCAGCATAACAATACTTGCTTACAATCTCAAACCTAAAACCAAAAATATCTCCTTACAAATTCTCAAAGTCCAACCCCTGATTACTATGATGATGGCTCAATTTATAGGGAAATAGAGGTGGTTTTTTCATAAATTGGGCATTGAATGGCTTTCCAATTTGGGAGTTAGTTTCCATGGAGGAAGGGATGATAGGATAGGAGGTTATTTGATTCATTCCAGATCTAATTTCGAGCTCATAGGAGAGGATAAGAGGTGGGAATCTTCTAGAATGGTGTAGAATGTAGGAATATTCCCAGAACCCTATGAAGATTTCGCTCAATCTCGTCCAACGCAGGTCAAAGTGGGCCTAGGCGCTCTGCAGAGTAGGCTTGAATGGGCCTAAGTGCTCTGCAATGCAGTTGCCCTTGACCAAGGCTGCGTTGGTCCATCAAGGAGTCATTTCAGGATGTCTTCAAGCAAGGAAACTCTCAGGAATGATGGAATTCAATATGATGACTTGTCTAGGGCATGTAGCAACTAAAATAAGGTTTGATGAGCCCTAATAGTACTGGTTTGAATGTTGGGATTGATGTGCCCAAATAGACCTATAACAATACTCATCAACAACATATAACATAATCATCAAGTTATTTAACATAATCAACAATAGCAATGCATACAACCATAGGTTTGTTAGAAAAAATTGACTCGGGGTTTGAGTCAAGGTTGACCTCGTTAAATAGTAGTGGTTTTGGGCACATGGTATAGTGTACCCATGGTATTATGGTCTGTGGTATTGCATGTAATGGAGCTTATAAAAATTTGGGAATACTTCATTATAATGTAGGCCTAGAGGTGAGCATTGAAGGCTAACTTGGCCAGATTGGCCAAGGTTTTGGCCAATGCTAATGAGATCTCATTGGGTTGGTTTTTTCCCTGGATTTATGGTTTTCCTAGATAAATATTATGTGCTAATATTTATGTGTATTTTTGTTGATTATTTTATTATTCCTCTCTGTAAATTTCAGTAAATGTCAGTAGTACTTTATCTCTTTGTGGTAAATTTCTTAACAACTGGTATAGGAGCTAAGTTGGCTTCATAAGGACGTTTTTTGTTGCCAGGGGTTTGTATTGGCCTAGTAGATAGAGAGATAACTGAGTTTTCTTGCAGGATAAAAAGCCATAGATTGTGAAGCAAATTTGCACACTATTAGGTCATGAGAGATTCAGTGGATGAGGAGGATCTGTCGCGTGGATTAATTAATTGATGAACCATGTACCTGAAAAGAATGCCTAGATAACTAGTGGTTAAAGCGGTTGGTGACCCATGTAATTTGGTAGATGGGTTCTTTTTATATGGACATTGATGTCATATGTACAAAGATAACAACAAGGGTAAACAAAAAAAAAAATATTATAATGGAGTGAAATTTTTAATTTGCATGTAAATGGCCATACTGTTGTAAGACCTGGTAAGGCATGTGTACCCCTGGGTAATTATTGGTAAAGTCTAGGTTAGACCTAGGTAATAGGGGGATTTCGGTTTAACAAATCGCAAGTAAAAAATTTGAAGGGGGTAAGGGCTAGAGTGAGCAGAATTGTCTCACTTAGCAGGCTTTGGCTGGGTTTAGTCAAGGAACCCCAAGTCAAATTTAAGGGGGGGAATTTTTAGGAAATTTGACTCCAAGTTTGAGTCAAGGTTGACCTGGTTAAATAGTAGTGGTTTTGGGAACATGGTATAGTGTACCCATGGTATTATGGTCTGTGGTATTGCATGTAATGGAGCCTATAAAACGTTGGGAATACTTCATTGTAACGTAGGACTGGAGGTGAGCGGTGAAGGCTCACTTGGCTGGATTGGCCAGGTTTTTGGCCAATGCTAATGAGATCTCATTGGGTTGGGCTTTTCCCTGGATTTGGGGTTTTCCTAGATAAATATTACGTGCATAATATTTATGTGTATTGTTGTTGTTTATTTTCTTATTCCTCTCTATAAATCTCGGTAAATCTCAGTAATACTTTATCTCTCTGTCGTAAATTTCTTAACAAGGTTACTATCATTCTTGACTATCCGACACATGTGTATATGACTATACTAATCAACTAACATCAAAAGACATGTACATAAACATAATGCATATAACAATCCTTACCTTTTGAATCAGGAACCGGAGAATCCACAGTATGAACATTTTTATACCAACGTTTCAAATCCCAAATGGGATCCATCATCAAGATTTTAGAATGATGATAAAAGAAGAGCAAATTAGACAAAATAAATACTAATGAGGATAAATTTTTAAGGAGCAACATACTGTCGGCTAGAATCTTAATTTAATTTAATTTAATTTATTTTAATTAAATACCTGTATGCCAAACATACAATACGGGTATGAAGATCTTCTCTTACTCCAAAGTCTAATGTTGCAACCTCATTATGATTATCTACATCTCCTGCTCTATCTCAGCCAACACATTAGCATCATAACAACCAATAGTGCCATGATGACCTAAATTGCATACAATGACTTCCCAAGGCATGTTTGCCCTACTATTCATGCATAACTATAACCAAGACCATACACGCATAACAATTGCATATAGACATATAACACATGAGTACAAAACCATATACACATCATTATAGCTAGAGTCTAGTCATCAATGCATGACCATATACACTACACAAACCGTGACCTCATGCATGAAAACAACAACCACATCACGTGAACTTGATAACATGTGAACATTGACGTGCATAACAATGCATAATCAATCATACACACATGAATACATACTCCACAGCAATGCCTTCAACCTTCACATGTTGACATCACTACAACCATGATCAACACAATGCAAATGAAACAAGCAAATGGACTACAACCATAAGGAACATATATGCAACCGACATGAATGCATGACCAACACATCGCCCACCTAGTCTGAGGGGTGAACCACACTCTGATACTACTCTATAATACCCTCCCACATCTACCCAAGTAACCAACCAAACAGGGTAAACATGCATCGAGAGGCTATTATATTTGGATTTGACCTCCCATGTGACCTTAAGGAAATGGAATCAATGGAAACACAATACACAGACCTTCCACATCAACTACAGGACCCTTAAGAACCATTAAAACACTTTAGGAACCTTACCCTGGGGTCCCATTGAAGTATTTTGTCACTTTCCCTCTTAACGCTCTCACGTTATGTGCATGCTAGCATCTAGGGACCTCTCGACACTCTCGCAGTCCTACCAGCTAGTGTCTAGGGACTCTTTTGTCCTATTCTATGCCAACATCCCCGAGATTTGAGCCACTTTTTTAAGCCCAGATCCCAAGTCACTATCAAAAATGGAATGACATCTTAAGAGCATTCAAATAACAAGGAAACAATGATGCCAAAGCAATTAGTTAAACAAGTTCTTAACCAGACCCCTACTAGCCTTGACAAGCATTTCGTCAAACATATCACAAACATGTAATCTACAGGTCTAAACAACAGAATTACGCATAGGGATCTCATAATTATCTGAGAATATCTAAGAACCATTATTCCCTCATGTCATTTGCTACATTATCATCTATTAGGTCATAGATACACTATCCATTCATTTACAAATAAAAACATGATGAGATCCATACATAGTTGTTGTCATAAAACATATAGATAACCAACATAATAGGGACAAAAATATCAATCAAATCACAACCATATAAACCACATATAATCCAGGATAATGCTCATAGAAATACAAGGATAAATAACCTCTTATTGATGATGCAAAATCCAAATCCGAGATGAGACTTCCACGTTTCACTTGACCATAGAATGGGTGAGACAAATCTATCTTTATCCATTCACCCCCATGCCATATTCCAAACATGGATTTGGACCTCATAACCAACCTAAAGAACCAAACAAGCATGGATGGTACCGGATTTCTCTGCCTACACCGTGAGGAACTTTGGTACCTCCTAGTCTCTCAGGCTTTATTGTAATCCATAGTCTGATCTAGGGATCACTAGGCCCTACATCGAGACCCACTCTCTAGGCTCTATCGTACATCCCATCCTGAGACTACTAGGCCCAATAGAGAACAATATACCTCTTGTCTTTACTGTATATCGTGCCATTCACCGACAAAGATTCCTAGGACCACCGAGGCACATAATCCTCGCTTTACCGCAACCCACAGTCTATCTCAAGGGTTACTAGGTCAGTGGCTTTACCGTGATCCCTAATCCGGTTCAAGGACCACTAGGCCATGTTTTTGTCATTTTGGAGATCCACCCCACTCATTTTCGAATCCATCCGGCAATCCAGTTAAACCGACATATGAGAACCCATCTCATTAAGGCTATCCAGAAATGGCAAGGCTAGGCTGAAAAAATCGTCACACCTGGAAAAACCCATGCCATGATATAAAAGAACCACATGAAATACCATGCATGCCAAATTCGGCAAGGAAAACACACATGAAAATTGATACCTACAAATAATATTGTTGTAGCTTCTTGATCCTACTCTTCCTTGCTTGCTTCTTTCTTCTTCTTACATTCTTTTTCCTTTCTTGCTCCAATGCCAAAATGCTCCAAGAAACTCTAATTTTCCAAGAGAGAGAGAGAGAGAGAGAGAGAGAATAATGAGAGAGCTACAAAACTAACTGACCAAGCTTACACACTGATCCTCAGAAGCCTTTTTATCAATGAGGCCTCCATTTTCTTCATTTTCCATTATTTTCCTTCAATTTCCTCCTCACATGCAACCTGTGACCTTCAACCTTCATTTTTTCCTAATTTCCTTTATTTTCATAAATAATATGCCAATTTATGCCTCATGCATTTCCAAATACTTTTCCATAACCTTTTCCAATTTCCTTAGCCATAATAGACCGAATCAACACCCAAACTAGGATGTCTTTCCCACCATTCAAATTGGAATGCGTGTCCCATCAATTATGGTCTTATATAATTTTACATGGAATTTTCACCAGGGTTGTTACAAAACCCTCACCCTTGGGGGAACACCATCCTTGGTGTTCAAGGACACCTATAACCAACAAGACTACTGAAAACAAAACATACTTCCCATGGAGGTTTATAACATATTTCGTTGTAGTATTTACAATCACCATCTGCTAAAACATGACAAACATATCATTTATTGGAGCTTTATAACCTAGCTCATTATGGTATTTATATTATCAACCACATATACTCACATATACATTTGCTTCCACCAACAAATAACCATATTGTCTATGGAGATGTATAAATCTAGATTGATACAATATTTACAATAATATAAACATATGCATGTTTACTCAACCAACAAATAAAAGCATGTGATGCCTGCATCCACAACAAGGGAATCCATAGGCTCACACCTCCACCCTCAAAGTAATACCAGGTTTCACCTCCTTCCGAGGAAGTCTAGAATCCACTACAAGTTCAAATATGCATCCAATGTCTAGCGCTATAATCCTGCACCACTTGTCCTCTCAGTGAACAGTTACCGGCTCATTGTTCCAAGACACACTCCCAATGTGCATTTGATTCCATCTGGAAATTCTAATGACCAAAACAAATCTATCCCCAGCCTTCCCTTCTTTTCTACATAGTCCCTCGGGAAATCCGGTCACCCCTTCCATGCAATCACTCACCTTCCAAGTTTCATTGGCATCCCCATCCCAGGCATTCCATCCCTTGGCAAGGCTTCCTTGCAAAGGAAGATAAAAAAACCAAGGCATATACCTGTCTCAAAGCATCATACCAGTCATATCATGCTCATGGAAATCAATGGACACTATTGGGTATCAGCGTCCCACAATGGCCCTACTCCTGAAGTGATTTACCAACATATTGTTTCATGTTCCAATTCCTTTCACTTATGTTGCTAATTCTTGTAGTCAGTTTCATCAACCCAACCGGGAATTTCTGTGCTTCCTATACCAATCACATAATTTCCATTAGATTTAAAATAAACTGAAATAAATTCACATCAAACCTCATTGGTAGCTCATCAATAAGGTACACTTGCAATCCTATTTACTTCCTGTCACAATAAGTCAAACTAACAACTTTGACCAAATCAACATGTATAAAAATATGACATCAGGTTAACTCAAAACACAACCATCATAAATCACATGTAACCATCATAAACCAGAATCATAGATCACATGTAACTATCATAAAACAAAATCATAATTCACATGCATAATAAAACTAAAATAAAATGTTGGTACTTATCTTTTAATCAATCTTAGGTTCTACCTTTGTCCTTATTCTATATGCACTCCAGATCCTAGTGCGTTTTCCTCAACCGTGTGCATATACACATAGTGTGAATCACACACATACAACCACACACGATATACAACACCATGCAGTAAATGTATCTACACCTAATAGATAACACATACACCTTCACCAGTGTACAACACAACACAATACATACACCTACACCTGGTGTACAATGCCACATAATAAATGTACCCACCCATAGTACAACACAATGAATACACATGTCACAATACCACTACTACAAAATGCACATACATAGTACCACATGTACTCATCAAAGCATGTATGACATGCACACAATACCACATGTACACCAGTACCATATGTACAACATGTACACAATACCACTTGTACACAACACCACATGCACAATGTGTACACAATGTCACATGTACACGGTTCCACCTGCACAATGTGTACACAACACCATATGTACACTGCACCACCTATACCATGTGTACACAATACCACATGTACACAAACATCGCATGCATATCATGTACACGACACCACATGTACACAACGCCACATGCACAACATGTACGCAACACCGCCTACACACAACACCACATGTACAACATGTACACGGCTCCACATGCTCACAACACCACTTGTACAATCATCCACACAACACCATATGTACATAGCACTGCATATCCAACATGTACATAGCATCATCTGTACACAACACTGCATATCCAACATGTGCATAACACCATATGCACACAACATCACATATCCATCATGCACACAGTACAATATGTACACAACACCGCATATCTAATACGTACATAGCACCATCTATACCTAACATTGCACATGCAATATTCACAAAACACTACATGTACCACCCTGTACATAACATTTCCTCAACAACATGTACACATATTATATATACACCACACCACATGTGCACAACATCACAGATGCAACATGTACAACATATACAACATATGCAAAACATTAGTACCACACATTTAAACCACACTGCCTCTACCAAGGAACCTTTCTTCCAGTGTCTCTCTGCCATCCATGCTTATCTTAGAATGTTTTAGATATCACTACTTTCATTCAACTGATGTATCCCTCAAAGTTACTTGACATAACATAGACATAATATAAACTCATAACCACATGATACTAACCTCGTATATTTTTCAGGACTACTCTTCCCACTTGATTCCTCATAAACCAGGAACCTCTTTATGTACACAATACCACATGTACACAACACCACATGCACAGCATGTACACGACACCACATGTACACAACACCACATGCTCACAGCACCACATGCTCACAGCACCACTTGTACAATCATGCACACAACACCATATGTGCATAGCACCACATGTACAACATGCACACAACACCATATGTACATAACACTGCATATCCAACATGTACATAGCACCATATGTACACAACACTGCATATCCAACATGTGCACATCACTATATGCAAACAACATCGCATATCCATCATGCACTCAATACAATATGTACACATTACCACATATCCAACACGTACATAGCACCATCTATACCCAACACTCACATGCAATATTTACACAACACTATATGTACCACCCTGTACAAAACATTGCCTCAACAACATGTATACATACTATATATACACCACACCGGATGCGCAGAACATCACAGATGCAACATGTACAACATATACAACATATGCACAATAGTAGTACCACACATCCAAACCACATTGTCTCTACCAATAAAACTTGCTTCCAGTGTCTCTCTTCCATCCATGCTTATCTTAGCATGTCGTGAATCTCACTGGTTTCATTCAGTTGATGTATCCCTCAGAGTTACCTGTCATAACATAGACATAATATAATCACATAATATTAACTCATAACCACATGATATTGACCTCGTATATTTGTCAGGGCTACTCTTCCCACTTGATTCCTCATAAACCAAGAACCTCTTCATGTCATTCACTTGTGCAAGCAATCATTCCTCCACAAGAACTATTCCTGATGACCCTGCCAGAAAGTGACATAGATACGTGGACACATACATACATATACATAAATATTAGCATAAAACAATCATGGTCATGTTAGACAACGACATGCATACACACATATATACATCAAAAAACCATGATCCATGATGACCCTATCAAACATGACATATGTACATACATACATGTACACATATATAAATATCAACTTTGTCATGATCACAACATAATTACCAGATAACATAAGGTCTAAATTAAGATAACTTCCTTATTTGTGCACAACATGCACAACATTGAGAACAATCATTCCCAACATATCCAAGGCATCCAAGATCCATTTAGTTTACATTTTTTGGTTACCTTTTTCATGTCTGTGATGCCACCATCCATTTACCATAATGGACCCAACCAGTGCAATTGACTATCATAGTCTTACCTTCCGTTGTGCTTACTCATGCACCAAGCTTCATCTTATTCTTACATTACCTGTTGGGTACCACATGAATCTCCCCGAGCTCCATTAACTTCCTCAATTCCCAAGACTCAAAACATAAATAGCAAGAAAAAAAACAAATAAGAAGAAGACCATGAAAAACCAAGTGATATGACACCGCAACAAAGTGGTATGGACATACACCAGACATAAACAAAGTCGCAGTCAAACACACCAAATCGCCGAAACACCACAGGCACAAGGATAGAAACAATTCCATGACTCAATCCCTATGGTTCCTAGTGCTTCCAAAGGAAAGCTCAACCTGAGCCTTCTTTAGAATTTCATGGCAGTCTCTTTGTCATGCAATCCCATGCATCATATTTCCATAAACACATAACTGTCAGTGCATAAATAAACATAGAAATACACAAGTTACCTTACTTTGTTCTGCTAATCATGTTGCTTGCAACTGAACACATCCATGCCATCTCTCAAGGGATTCCAATTCCCTTGATAGATCCACCTGTAACTAGAGACTAGCTAATATAGTTATCAAGTACGTGTTCATGAATCTAGCACATATCCACATAATGTCAGACAAAATCAAGGTTAATAAGACTTCTTGTATGTAAAGCACTCATTCATTTGGAATTAGGGTTTCCAAACATAGCCAAATGAATTCTTTCCCAATTCCTTTCTTTTATCTTTTTACTTTGTTGAAATAGAGTCTTGCCATGCACTGTCACATCACCCAACTGTTAGTTATATAAATACATCCATTCTTACCTTGTCACGCTAATACCAAGCATGTTACCCTGAAAATGCTCACACTTGTCAACAAGATGTCCCAAATATCAAGACAATTAACCTTTACCAAGACTAACAATCATGCCATAATCCATAGTCAACTCGTAGTCCTTAGACTCAATGCTACAACTATCACCTACTACACTCAAGTACATATCAACTGTCTCAACTCATATGTGTTAGTAGAATCATCTTAAAAAATATCATTTGAACACATACTCATATTATGCAATTCATCAAACATTCAACCAACTTGCAAAAATACCATGTTAAATAAATCAACTAGATGACATAATCAAACAGTCAAGCACCACATATATGACATAAGAAAACTCATACCTTAATGTATCTCAGGGGAGGCTATCTTGTCTGCACAATCAATCTAGTTAGCACAATATAAATTTACAACACATCAACTCAAGCACAAATAAGATAATGATATCCATAACATTAACTAACTAGCAAGTTCACGTCATAGGCTCATAATCATTCATACATAATAAACGCATATGCACAGTCAGTCTAGATTAGTATGACATAATATCACCACATATTAACTCACACATGAACGTCATAACCCTAACCATTTGCATAGACCAATCCAATTTAACATGATACATATAACATCAAGATCTTAAAGTAATAACCTTAATCATCAAATTTGTTGGGTCCCTATAATACTAGTGATTCCCCCATTACTATTGTAGTTGTATACCTTATTAATATTGTTGTGCCCCTATTGTCCGCATATTGTTATTATTGTGCCCCATAGAATCTCTCTATTGTTATTTTTGTGCCTTTATATTATTATTGTTAGGTCGGCTTGGTTATATTGTGACCCCTTAGACTCTTATATATAGAAAGGAGGTTTTGTCATTTGAATCATCCAAGAATTGTTCATTTGTGTATGTAAAGGAGGTTGCCCCCTTGAAGAGGCTGAACTCTAAGGCGTTGATCTATCTTTTCTATCTTTTTGTGAGATGGTTTCATAACATTTGGTATTAGAGCTTTGGATTCTAGGGTTTCATTGCTCCAAACAGGTCATCGAGGCATTTGCATTATAAAAGAATTTCTACGATGTTTCAGACGCTAAAAACAAAACCCATTTGGGTTGAAATCGTTCTAAATCTCGGGTCCAAATTTCAAAGCTTTTTGTGCTATATTCGTGGAGAAATGATCTGAGGAAATTGACCTTTTTGCAGACTCCCGAATTACATTCCAAACAGGTGACCTGGGGAAAATCGTCATAAAATTTTTTTTGAGCATCAGATTGAAATTTCGTAAGCAACTATAGAAAGAGGACAGACTTTAGTTTCCTATTTATAGTTTTTAGACCTGAAGGTGAAAAGAGTGACACGTGGCACTTCATACAAGTTCACCCTTCTGAAAAGGTATATAATCATGTCATCTTGGGAGATTGTGCATAACTCTTTCTTGGAGAATCTAAATTCGATCAGACTGGTGGCATTGGAAATAGGACACAAAGGGATACTGTAGGTCACAATTTCAGAACTGGATGATCTAAAATTACAGAGATACATCAGATTCAATATCGAGCTCCTATAAAGTGAAAAAATGTGTGTAATTTTTTTAATTTTGCATAAGATTGGTTTGAAAAATTAGATTGAAAGAATTCAAAGGGAATAGTGAAGAATTATTAGCATTAGTTAATGCTCTGGAGAAAGAAAATGGAAACACCTAGTAAGCAACCTGAAAGATCTAGCATGACTCATGAAGAAGAGGAAGAAATGCAACATGATATATCAAAATTACAAGACCAAGTGCAACAAATTTCACTCTCACTAAAGGTAAATGAAGCCAACATGAATGGCGTGGAAACTAAGATGAATGGCATGGATGTTAATATGGAAGCTAAGATGAATGGCATGGACGATAAGATGGAAGAATTGAAAATAAATTTGAATAAGTTGCTACAAGAAATGGTCACTAATGGTGAAAGGGTAGTAAAGGAAACTCATGATAAGAACAAAAGAAATGTTAATCATGATTTCATAGACTCTAATGTTGGATTCAAGACCCACCATATCCAAAAAATCAATATGAGGAAGTTTGATGGCAAGGATTCCGCAACAAGGATACTGCAGATGGAGCAATTTTTTGATCTCCATAATGTGCAAAACACACAAAAGGTACATATTGCAACTTTATATTTGGAACCAAATTAGTTTGTATGGTATCGATGGCTTTTCTCTCATAAACAAATTGTCACTTGGGAATTTTTCACGGAAGAAATGACAGCACATTATGAGGATACAAAAAGCAACACCTTTTTTAGCCAATTGATAAGTCTCAAACAAAAGGGTTCAATGATGGAGCACATTGAGGACCTCCAAAAATTGAACATAAGGGTAAACGATATTCCAGAGGAGTATAGGATTGATGTGTTCATAGGGACTTTAAAGGATAATATCCAACATAAGGTTCACCTTTGGGAACTTGATTCATTGGAGAAGGCATTCAGGTTAGCAAGAAAATTGGAAAGCAAAATTATGGCAACCAGGAAGCCTACCACTCACAACTATAAAGATGGAAGTGTTGTTGCCCTTATCCTTCCACAACCTATAAGGTTGACACCACAACAATTGGAAGAAAAAAGAGAAAAAGGGCTTTGTTACAGTTGTGATAGCAAATACACTAAAGGTCATAAGTGTGCTGAGAAGAAATTATTCTACATAGATTGTGAAGAGGAGGAAGAAAAGGAACAAAAAATGTCAAAAGAAGAGGATATACTCCATAAACAAACCCTAGATAAAGAAGAAATGAATCCCACCATATCTTGTAGTGCATTGGCTGGAATGTAGGAATTTACAGGGTAAGTTCCATAGAAAGAATACCAAAAGGACACCGCTCACAACCAGATCTCAAATCAATACACCAGTATTTTTGACGTGGTTAAAACCCTCAGAGTGCAAGGAGGGAAACAGTCCACGGCCTGTCCCAACGTGGGTACTACAGGCAATTTATTAATCAAAGAATGAAAATTTACATAAGCTTCTCTCATGCACGGATTACCCGAACAATGACCCTCCATGCGCTTTAAATAGAACTCATGGACCAATCGGGTGTCAAGCCACGGATCAAGTGTCGGTAATACCGAGGTGAGAGTGAACCATCGGATCACTACATATCGTGACCGTCGGATTGCAAGTTACAAAATGTACAACGGTAAAGAAACACACTTTACCTAACTCTAACCTAACTCTATGCTAGACCAAGTTGAACTTAACTATATCCTATGTGTCGGAATATCCTAACATCCCCCCTTAAGAACAACTTGGGATAGGATTGAAGGATTTACAAATATGACACAATAGGAGAAGGAAGGAGGCACTAGAGCCTATCCCCCCTTAGTGACAAATTCCTGAACTCCAAGCATATATCGAAGTTTAGTGAACTTCGCCTCTGTGAGAGCCTTTGTGAAGATGTCTGCAACCTGATCATCTGTTGGACAATATTGCACTTCAAGAACATGGTCATGAATGAGCTTTCTGATGAAGTGCATGTGTAGTTCAATGTGTTTGCTGCGCTGATGCTGGACTGGATCTTTGCATAGCTGAATGGCACTTTGATTATCACACCAAAGTGTGGTTGGATGCTGCTGCTCAAAGCCAAACTCTGATAGGATCTGACGAAGCCACAAGGCTTCCTTACTAGCTTCCACGGCACCACGATACTCTGCTTCTGCTGACGAAAGAGAAATGGCAGCCTGTTTCTTACAAGCCCATGTAATAGGTCCTGAACCAAGAGTGAAGACATAACCGGCAGTAGACTTCCGATCATCAAGGTCACCAGCCCAATCAGAATCAGTGAAACCAACTAACAGAGGAGCTGCTTTGGCACTGTAATGAATCCCAAACTGTACTGTACCTCGAACATAACGAAGTATTCTTTTAGCTGCTTTTCAATGACTTTCACGGGGGTTTTGCATAAAACGAGCAACAAGGCCAACAGCAAAGGAAAGATCAGGACGAGTATGGGTTAAATACAAGAGTTTTCCGACAAGTTGACGGTATAAGGTAGCATCAACTTCAGGAGAAGTACAAGAGACTGAAAGTTTGACTCCAGACTGAAAGGGAGAAGGGGCTGGCTTACAGTCTTCCATGTGAAAATGACGAAGAATATCACAAGCATACTTGGACTGGGAAAGGAAAATACCCTCTTGGGATTGCAAGACTTGAAGACCGAGAAAATAGTGTAAGTGTCCTAAGTCTGTCATTTCAAATTTCTTTTTAAGGCTGGACTTCACATGGTTTATAAGGTTGGGATCACTACCAGTAAGAATAAGATCATCAACATAAAGAACAAGGATGATAAGAGAGTTGCCCACTTTCTTGGTGTAGACAGTATTGTCAGAATGACACCTAGAAAAGCCAGATTCTAAAAGAAAGCTATCCATTTTGGCATACCAAGCCCGAGGAGCTTGCTTGAGGCCATAAAGGGATTTCTTAAGTCGACAAACGAGGCTGGAGTCTGTTTGTATGAATCCAATGGGTTGTTCCATATAGATTTCTTCCTGCAAGTCCCCATGCAAGAAGGCAGATTTAACATCCATTTGATGGACTTCCCATTTTAAAGAGGCAGCAAGGGAAAGAACAAGGCGGATAGAGTTCATTTTGGCAACTGGAGAGAAGGTTTCAGTGTAGTCAATGCCTTCAACCTGTGAAAAGCCCTTAGCAACTAGACGAGCTTTATGTTTATCAACTTTCCCATCTGGTCCATACTTGGTTCTGTAAACCCATTTGCATCTAACAAGTTTGCGTCCCTTTGGTAGAGGAACAAGATCCCATGTATCATTTGTCATCAATGAATGATATTCTTCATTCATAGCTGCTTCCCAATGTGGATGGCCTGAAGCTTCTGCAAAAGTGTCAGGATCATGATTTACTGGAGCTTGAGCCAGTAAAGAAGAGGCTCTTTCAAACTGAGAAGGTGTACGTCGCTGATCTGTAGGATCACCGGCAAGATCACCTGCTGCATCCCGAGTAGCACGGACCCATCTTGGAAGTTGAGGATCCTGAGAAGGTGGGGGAGGATTATCATCCTCGCTTTCATCATCAGAAGAAGAAATGTTTTCAAAGATAGAAGAGATAGGAAGAGGTGGCACATCCGCCGGACTAGGCTCGCAGGCCGATTTATTTTCATCAAATTTTACATCTCTTCTAATGATAACATTTTTGGACTTAAATGGAATAAGTCTATAACCTTTTACATCTTCAGAATATCCAACAAAAGTACATTTCTCACTCTTAGGTTCTAAAGCTTTATGCTTTTCATCTGGAATATGGGCCCATGCTTCACTTCCAAACACACGAAAGTGACTTACATCTGGTTTAATGGAACTCCAAGCTTCTTCTGGAGTGATATTCTCTAGAACCTTAGTAGGAGTGCGATTGATTATATAATTTGCACAATTAATTGCTTCGGCCCAAAAACTAAGACTGAGCCCTTTAGATTGCAGCATACAATTAGCCATTTCCTTTAAGGTGCGATTTTTCCTTTCAGCTACACCATTTTGTTGTGGAGTGTATGGAACAGTATGTTGCATTTGAATTCCATTTTCGGTGCAAAAGTTGATGAATGCGTTTTTAACATATTCTCCACCATTATCAGTTCTTAGCTTAAGAATTTGATGTCCAGATTGTTTTTCAACAAATGCTTTGAAGGCCAAAAAAGTGGTAAATACTTCGCTCTTGAGTTTTAAGAAGTATACCCAAGTGCGTCTGGAGAAATCATCAATGAAAGTTAAGAAATACTTGCAGCCAGAGAATGAAGCAACAGGAAGTGGACCACATAAATCACTGTGCACAAGCTGTAAAGGGGCTGAGGCGTGCCAAGAGGCACGTTTTTCAAAACTGTCCCGATGATGTTTTCTGAGTACACATCCGGAACAAACACCATCTTTGCAAGATACCATAGGAAGACCTGTCACCATATTTTCTTTACATAGATGCTGAAGGGAGCGATAGTTTAAGTGACCAAACCGCTCATGCCAAAGTTTGCTCACTTCATCATTATGAGCAACAAATACTGAGGGAAGATGGGATGACCCAAAGTTGTGAAACTTATACAACCTTTTGGAATCATCAGCAAGACCAGTAGCTAGAATCTGTTTAGGATCTTTTAGATCCTTGATTACAACATCATGAGGTGAAAATTCAACAATTTTACCTTCACCTGAATGAGTTATCTGATAGACAGATAGAAGGTTGCAGGATAAGTTTGGAACACATAATACATCATTGAACTGACCATTGTCTAGATGAACAGTTCCAGTCCCTACAACATTAAGAGATCTATCATCACCAATATATATATTTTTGGTGTTACAATCATTTAAAGAAGAAAACATGGCTTGGTTTTTGGCCATGTGACAAGAGGCTCCATAATCAATGAGCCACTCATGAGAATGAGAAGAAGAAGAAGATACATTTAATGCATAACCAGACTGAGATGATTGACGATGACATGCAGAAAGTGTCGTTCCGGAAGTTGAAGTTGAAGTAGGCTCCAGATGGATGTTATGTTTCTTCATTGCGGATTCCAAGGCTTCCATCTTCTTAAAGCATTTAGATTCTAAGTGGCCATCTCGATTACAAAAGTTACAATGTCTATCAGTCTTCTTCCATTTGTTTTTATTGGTCTTATCATTTTGCTGAAATGATCTTTCATTTTGAGGCTGAGATGGTTTAGGACCATTCTTTTGAGGATATTACTTCTTAGGATTCTTTGAATTTGGGTGCTGCTGGGCGGCTAACGCTTTCGTGGAAGAGTTTCCAAGATTAAGAAGACCAAGGTGTAAGAGTTTTTCTTGTTCTCTTATTAAGGAATCACAAAAGGAGTCAAAGGAAGGGGCCTTGTAGTCTTGTCCTTGACAAATGAAAGCTTCCCTTGTAGAATGGAAAGTGGAAACAAATACAGAGTAGGCTGGTCCTAACTTAGTAAGGATGGAATAAATAAGGTTACCATCATCTTTCTTAACTTTAACACCTTCCAAGAGATATCTAAGGGTCTTGAATTTGGACAAGAAATCTTCAATGCAAGAAAAATTATTAGGATCCAAAGTAAGCAGCTCATTTTCAAGTTGATGGGATCTAATTTCATTTTTAATCCCAAAAACTTTAGCAAGTTTTTCTAATGCTTCATGAGGAGTCTCAAGTCCTGCAATGTGGAATCGAAGATCAGGAGAAATAGACATCCCTATCAAACCACGTGCTTGATCTTGTCTATTTTCCCATTTTGCCGCCTTGTCTTCATCTGTTGGTTTCTTCTCTTGGTTTGTGGCTATTCTGAAGAGACCTTTACTTCTAATTAAATCTTCCATGTATTCTACCCATTGGAAGTAGTTAGTGCTGTCAAGAATGACTTGGCATGGACTTTCCATTTTTTAAAAAAAACTGAAGCTGAAGATGCTGAAAGTAAGTGTACCAATGGATAGATCTCGAAAAAATAGGCGGTTTAAAAAAAAAACGGCTCTGAAAAAGGCTTCCGGATGAAGAAGTTATGGCTTTTTGAAGAAAAACTTGTTGACGTTGCCGGAAAAGTGCGCGAATGTGCGGGAATGAAAAAATCCGCCCCCACAAAATGGAGACTTGAACCCAAGACCTCTACTCTCTAAAAATAGCTTTGAACCAATTGATCTATACAAAAAATTTGAGAGAGAGAGAGAGAGAGAGAGAGAGAGAGAGAGGGGGGGGGGCCTCGGTTTGCGTGCTTGCCTTGAGAAAGCTCTTTTTCCCTACAAAACACAAAACACAAAACCCAACACGAATATGCAAAGAAAAACGAACCTTGCGGCTCGAAGTTAGCTTTAGCCAAAAAACTAGAATTTTTTTTTTTTTTTAAATCTCAAGGTTAGCTTTAGCCGAAAAACTAAATATTTTTCTCAATGTTTCTGATTTTCCGAGATCACACTAAGGTGCAGGGAAAAGAGCATACGCATGAGAAAAATCCTTCCTTTCTGTTTCTGATTTGCCCAGATCGCACAGAGTCGCAGGGCAAAGAGTATACGCAGAAATGAAAGGTATAGATCCGGTTAAAAAAAAGGCTAAATAAACTGAGACCGAAATAAGCAGAGAGAAATTAACAGTAAACTGCCAAAAAACACTGTATACCTCCCGATCTGAAAAGTGACGCAGCTAGGGCTACCGGAAACCTTTTCGCATGAAACGAAAGGGGTTCCTCACTGGAACAGATGCTCCGAACGCAACAGAGCAGTCCTCTCGGCCCGAAAGCAGACAGAAACAACAGATCTAGGAAACGACAGCCGCATGCAGTTCTACCGGCTTCAGATTTGGATCACCAACGGATGCGGCCCTCAAATAGCTCTGATACCATGTAGGAATTTACAGGGTAAGTTCCATAGAAAGAATACCAAAAGGACACCGCTCACAACCAGATCTCAAATCAATACACCAGTATTTTTGACGTGGTTAAAACCCTCAGAGTGCAAGGAGGGAAAAAGTCCACGGCCTGTCCCAACATGGGTACTACAGGCAATTTATTAATCAAAGAATGAAAATTTACATAAGCTTCTCTCATGCACGGATTACCCGAACAATGACCCTCCATGCGCTTTAAATAGAACTCATGGACCAATCGGGTGTCAAGCCACGGATCAAGTGTCGGTAATACCGAGGTGAGAGTGAACCATCGGATCACTACATATTGTGACTGTCGGATTGCAAGTTACAAAATGTACAACGGTAAAGAAACACACTTTACCTAACTCTAACCTAACTCTATGCTAGACCAAGTTGAACTTAACTATATCCTATGTGTCGGAATATCCTAACATGGAATTACCACTCCTCAAACTATCAAGATAGAAGGACATATCAAGAAGAAAAAGGTAATAGTGTTGATTTATTTAGGAAGTACCCACAATTTTATTCATTGTAAGATAGAAAAAGAATTGAATTGCTTCCTATATGCAGCACTAGCATGTCAAGTGATTGTTGCAAGTGGAGGAACCATAAATTGCTCTGGAAAGTGCCATAATATCAAGCTATCCATGGGAGAATATGTATTAAATGGCCCAATGCTTTCCATTCCAATGGGAGGTGCTGATGTTGTACTAAGAGTCCAATGGCTACAATCCTTGGGTACAATAGCTTTTAATTTTCAAGAACTTTTCATGAAATTTTCTGCGGAAGGAAAGGAATTTGAATTAAGGGGTATTGCAGGGAAATCGGGAAAGATAATCAGCTCTAACGGTATGACAAAGCTTCTAAAAAGGGAACAATGAGGTGTAATTGCACAATTATATTCCCTAGATGTTTCCACATCGAAATCACCTATTTCTCTAGATCTCCAAAAAGTATTGGACAGCCATTCCAAGGTATTTGAGACTCCCAAAGGTCTCCCACCTATTCGTGATCAAGATCATGCTATTCATTTGATTCCAGGAAGTGTTCCTCCAAACATCAGGCCATACGAGTGAAATTGAATGTATGGTTGCAAAAAGGGTAGAGGCAGGTATAATTCAACCTAGTCAAAGTTCTTTCTCTGCTCCAGTAGTATTGGTGCACAAGAAGGATGGATCATGGCCTCTGGATTATAGTGAGCTCAATAAGCTCACTATTAAAGATAAATTTCCCATTCTTATCATTGATGAATTATTGGATCAATTGCATGGATCAATTTACTTCACCAAGTAGTATCTTCATTCAGGATATCATTAAATCAGAATGAAGACTGAAGACATTCTGAAAACAGCATTTAGAACTCATGAGGGTCATTATGAATTTTTGGTCATGCATTTTGGCCTTACCAATGCACCTTCTACATTTCAAGGTTTGATGAATTCCATTTTCAAACCCTTCCTTAGAAAATTTGTGTTAGTATTTTTTGATGATATACTAATCTACAACAAGTCTTGGAAGGATCATGTTGAACATGTTGATAGGGTGCTACAACTATTGGAGGAGAAATAATTATATGCAAAAAGCTCCAAATGTTTCTTTGGAGTACAAGAGGTGGAATATCTAGGTCATATTGTATCTCATGAAGGTGTTAAGGTAGACCCTAGCAAAATTAAAGCCATTAAGGAATGGAAAATCCCCACATCCATAAATCATCTGCGAGAATTTCTCGGGTTGACAGGGTATTATCGCAAGTTTGTTAAGAATTATGGGAGAATAGCAGCACCTCTAACAACATTATTGAAGAAAGATGCATTTTCATGGACTATAGAGGCAACAAAGACCTTAGAACATCTTAAAGATGCAATGTGCCAAGCACCGGTCTTAGCTACATCAGACTTCACAAAAACATTTATTGTGGAATGTGATGCTTCAGGAAATGGAATTGGTGCTGTTTTAATGCAATATGAAAGACCCATTGCTTTCAAAAGTCGTCCAATCAAGGGAAATTATTTACTCAAAGCTATTTATGAGAAGGAAATGTTGGCAATACTACATGCACTTAAGAAATGGCGACCTTACTAATGGGAAGACACTTCAAGGTAAAAACGGATCATGATAGCCTTAAATACTTTTTAGAACAAATATTATCCTCTGAAGAGCAACAAAAATGGGTCACAAAGATGTTGGGTTATGAATTTGAAATCATCTACAAAAAACGGAAGCAAAATGTTGTGGCAGATGCACTCTCAAGAAAGGATGAGGATGTGGAAGCATTGTTGTGCGCCATTTCTATTATCCAACCAAATTGGATAAACGAAGCAAGGGAGGAATGGAAGAATGACGAAGAAGTGTGGGCACTTATTCGAAAGTTACAACAAGATTCCAGTACATGTGATACAATTAGTTGGAAAATTGATTCGTTATGGTACAAAGATCGCTTATACCTCTGTAAGAATTCCCAACTCAAACAAAAGATTCTTATGGAATTGCACACTTCTCCCTTAGGAAGGCACTCAGGATTTTTAAAAACTTACCACAGGGTTAAGAAGGAATTTTTTTGGGATGGCCTTAAATCATATATTAAAAAGTTTGTGGCGGAATGTTTGGTTTTCCAACAAAATAAAGTTGAAACAATTAAGACCCCAGGTCTATTACAACCTTTATCCATTCGAAGCCAACATTGGGAGGAGGTTTCAATGGATTTTATCACAGGTTTACCCAAGTCTGAAGGAAAGAGTGTCATCATGTTGGTAGTTGACAGACTTACCAAGTATGCACACTTTTGTGCATTATCACATCCATTTAAAGCCAATACAGTTTCTACTGCAACATGGAAACCCAAAGATTATTGTAAGTGATAGAGATCCCATTTTCACTAGAAATTTTTTGACAAATTTTTTTCCTTGTCTTGGTACTCAGTTAGCTCATAGCTCATCTTATCATCCTCAATCTGATGGGAAAACTGAGATAGTAAACAAATGTTTGGAAGGATATCTTCGTTTCTTTGTATCTGACAAATAGACACAATGGGTCAAATGGTTGCCTTTGGCTGAATGTTGGTGTAACACTTCCTTCCATACTGTAGCAAAAATGACCCCATTTATGGCACTTTATGGATATTAGCCACCATCCATCACATCATATTTAAGAGAAAATTCTAAGGTTCAAGCAGTGGAACATCACATCAAGCATCAACAAAAAGTTCTCCTAATCTTAAAGGATAACCTTGTGTTGGCGCAGAATAGAATGAAACAATAGGTAGGTCAACATCGTAGCGAAAGAAGTTTTGATGTAGGTGATTGGGTATTCCTGCGGCTACAACCATATAAAAAAATTTCCCTCAAGCAAGCTAAGAAGGATAATAAATTATCACCAAATTATTATGGTCTGTACAAGGTTTTGCAAAAGATTGATACCATGGCATACAAATTGGAGCTTCCTGCAGCTTCTCGAGTACATCCAGTTTTCCATGTTTCATGTTTAAAGAACATTACAGGCGACAAGCTCCGAGTTCAAACAATATTTCCAGAACTTGACGAGGAAGGAAAAATTATATTGGAACCATAAGCAGTCACAGAAACAAGAACTCGACAGCTACGAAATCGATCAATTTCAGAGTATCTCATCAAGTGGAAGAACTTATCCGCTGAAGATTCCATATGGGAGGATGAGAATTTTATATAGAACCATCCATAACTACTCAAGTGTTGAGGACAACAATTTTTTGAAGGAGAGGGGCATGTTGGGTCCCTATAATACTAATGATTCCTCCATTACTATTGTAGTTGTATCCCTTATTAATATTGTTGTGCCCCTATCATCCCCATATTGTTATTACTGTGCCCCATAGAATCCCTCTATTGTTATTTTTGTGCCTTTATATTATTATTGTTAGGTCGACTTGGTTATATTGTGACCCATTAGACTCCTATATATAGAAAGGAGGTTTTTTCATTTGAATCATCCAATAATTGTTCATTTGTGTAATGTAAAGGAGGTTGCCCCCTCGAAGAGGCTGAATTCTAAGGCGTTGATCTATCTTTTATATCTTTTTGTGAGCTGGTTTCATAACAAAGTTACTAGCATATAACAACAACAAGTTAACCTATAACATATTCTTCAACAAAATATAACATAATCCTCAAGTTATCTAACATAAACAAGAATAGCAATTCATACAACCATATGTTACTATCATTCTTGAGTATTTGACACATGTGCATATGACTATACTAATCAACTACCGTTTGTCATATATGTAACCATAACATCAAAAGACATGTACATAAACCTAAGGTATATAAACCTAATGCATATAACAATCCTTTACTTACATACCTGCGTGCCAAACATACAATACGGGTATGACGATCTTCTCTTACCCCAAAGTCTAATGTTGCAACCTCATTATGATGATCTGCATCTTCTGCTCTATCTCATTCAACACATTAGCATCATAACAACCAATAGCTCCGTGATGACTTAAATTGCATATAATGAATTCGCAAGGCATGTTTGACCTACTATTCATGCATAACTATAACCAAGACCATACGTGCATAAGAACTGCATATAGACATATAACACGTGAGTACAAAATGATATACACATCATTATAGCTAGAGTCTAGTCATCAATGCATGACCATGTCCACTACACAAACCATGCCCTCATGCATGACAACAACAACCACATCACATGCACTTAATAACATGTAAACACTGATGTGCATAACAATGCATAATCAACCATGCACACATGAAGACATGCTCCACGACAACACCTTCAACCTTCACATGGAGACATCACTAAACCATGATCAACATCATGCAAATGCAACAAGCACATGGATTGCAAGCATAAAGAAAACATATGAAACTGACATGAATGCATGACCAACACACTGCTCATCCAGTTTGAGGTGTGAACCATGCTCTGGTACCACTCTATAACACCCTCGGCCCACATCTACCCATGTAACCAGCCAACCGGGGTAAACATGCGACGAGAGGCTACTATGGTTGAATTCGACCTCCTATGTGACCTTAAGGAAATGGAATCGACAGAAACACAATACACATACCTTACACATCAGCTACAGGACCCCTGAGAACCATGCCAACACTTCAGGAAGCTTACCCCTAGGTCCCACTAAAGTTTTTAATCACTTGCTCTCTGGACGCTCTCATGCTATGTGGTGCAGCATCCTGGGACCTCTAGACGCTCTCACAGGGCTGCAAGCCATCATCCAGGGACTCTTTTGTCCAGTTTAGTGCCAACGTCTCTGAGATTTGAGCCACTTTTTCAGGGCCAGAGCCCAGGTGACTGCCCAGAATGGAATGACATCTCAAGAGGAGTAAAATTACAGGCAAACAATGATGCAAAAGAAACTAGTTAATCAAGCCCTTAACTTGAACCCTACTAGCCTTGACAGAAATTTCGTCAAACATATCACAAACATGTAATCTATAGATGTAAAGAATAAAATTAAGCATAGGGATCTCATACTTATCTAAGAATCATTAAGAACCATTGTTCCCTCATGTCATTTTCTGCAGTATCATCTATTAGGTCATAGGGACATTGTCCATTCATTTACAAGTAAAAACATGATGAGAACCATACAAAGCTACTGTCATAAAACATATACATAACCAACACAATAGGGACATAAATATCAATGAAATCATAGCCATATAAACCACATATAATACAATATAATACTCATAGAAATACAAGGAGAAATAACCTCTTATCGACGATGAAAAATCCAAACCCAGGATGGGACTTCCACGTTCCACCTGACTGTAGAATGGCTGAGCCCAATCTCTCTTCATCCATTCATCCCTGTGTCATATTCCAAGCATGAATGTGGGACTCATAACCAACTGAAAAGAACCAAACAAGCATGGATTCTATCGGATTTCTCTGCCTACACTGTGAGGAATTTTAGTGCCTCCTAGTCTCTCAGGCTTTACAGTAATCCACAGTCTAATCCAGGGATCACTACGCCCTACACCGAGACCCACTCTCTAGGCTTTAGCATACATCCCATCCTAGGACTACTAGGCCAAATGAGGAGCAATATACCTCTTGTCTTTACCGTATATCCCACCATTCACCGACAAGGATTCCTAAGCCCATCAAGGCACAATCCTGGATTTACCGCAACCCACAGTTTGGCTCAAGGCTTACTAGGTCAGTGGCTTTACCATGATCCACAGTCTAGTTCAATGACCACTAGGCCATGTGTTTGTCATTTCACAGATCCACCCCACTTAGCTTCGAATCCATTCATAAATCTAGCTCAACTGGCGTATGAGAACCCATCTCATCAAGGCTATCTGGAAATGGAAAGGCTAGGCTGAAAACATTGTCACACCTAACAAAACCCATGCCATGATAGAAAAGAACCACATGTAATACCATGCATGCCAAATCTGGCAAGGAAAACACACATGCAAATCGATACCTACAAAAAATATTGTTGTAGTTGCTTGATCCTAGTCTTCCTTGCTTTTTCCTTCTTCTTTCCTTATTTTTCCTTTCTTGCTCCAATGCCAAAATGCTCAATAAAAATCTAAGTGTCCAAGAGTGAGAGAGAGAGAGAGAGAGAATAATGAGAGAGCTACAAAATTGAATTGACCAAGCTTACACACTGATACCCAGAAGCCTTTTTATCAATAAGGCTTGCATTTTCTTCATTTTCCATTATTTTCCTTCAATTTCCTCCTCATGTGCAACCTGTGACCTTTGACCTTCCTTTTCTCATAATTTCCTTTATTTTCATAAATAATATGCCAATTAATGCCTCATGGCTTTCCAAAGCCTTTACCATAGTCTTTGCCAATTTCCTTAGCCATAATAAACCAAAAAAACACCCAGACTAGGATGTCTTGTCCACCATTCAGCTTGGAGTACGTGTCCCATCAACCGTGGTCTTAAATATTTTTACATGGAATTTTCCCCACGGATGTTACATTGTAATTTCCTAGTGCATATCCCCGATGAGGCGAGGTATAAACAGTTGAATCTCAAACTAATTTTATTTGAGAAGAACCACCCTCAGAAACTCAAGCAACCTCACATGGTGAAAGAAAAGAGGACTCATGACAGAGAAGAAGATCCTAACAAGTTGTTTCTCAAGGAAGAACTCGCATGACAAAGGAATGAGATGAAGGACAATTTCGCCATAATCCTTCAATGACTACTAACAACAGTAGAGGAACGTTCAACAAAAACCAATTTTTAAGGTGTGATACCCTTCAAGGTGTAATTTACCCTTGATATCCCCTTATTTTAAGGCAAAATAGGTGAGGATGCACTAGAGAAATGGTTGAATATGCTCCAGGGTTATTACTCTATCAAAAAAAAATTGATAGTTAAAAGATCAACTTTTCCCTCTTTAAAATTGTTCCCCATGTCAAAGATTGAAGGGATACACAATTGATGAATCTATGTCATTAAGGAAAGAACCCACTTGGGCATAATTTGTGGATGCCCTTAAGGAGGAATTCTACCTCGTGGGCTACTATGATGACCAATACATAAGATGGACCACTTTGTGTTAATTTTTGCAACTTGAGTAGGTTTTCTAGTCTCAGATGATGTCCATGAGGCTAAAGAACATAATGGTTTGATTTCTCCAATACCCAGAAAACATTTATAAGGAAAAGTACCTTAATTAGAATTAATTAACTAGTTTATTAATTTCCATCAGTCCAACTTAGGGAAATGGCTTAATTAATCAATATTAATTGAGGTAAATCAATTTTCCTCTATTGACTTCTAGAAAATTCATGTGACAGGGTCAAGATGACATTAGCCATCAATTGTAGTTAGATGATGGTCATTGATTCGTCAATGATAGATTATAAGAGGAAATTGATGGGAATTTGGAAAACACATCGAAACACATATTTGTAGTGGTAGCAAGGGAACAATGATAGTGAGAGGGCACCAACAGATTGAGATCAATAGTGATTAGAGACAGGAGTACTAGAGGGGATTCTTCATAGTGATTTCTAGAGTTTGTGGGAGATCAATGTTTTATGTAGAGAGGCTAAGTTTCCTAGTGGTGCAAATTTCTTTAGAGAGGTTGAGTTGTCAAAACAAGGAGAAAAATTTCTAGAGTGATCGATTTGCACTGGTAGTTGAATTTTTAGGTTGTAGTAGAATTCCACGGAGGCCAAGTTTTTTTTTCCCAACAATGTGATTTTTCCAGAGAGGGGTCGAGTGTCAGGGAAACACGTGTGATTGATTCAGGATCCAAAGGGTGTCTGAATTGGATCAAAGGGATTGAATTGCTTCCAAGGGCCTATATCGACTTGCAGAAGTGAGTGGAATAATTTTTCAAAGGTTTTCTAATTTACGAAAAACAATTATAATTTCTCCATTATAGATTTTGTTGAATAATTAATAAAAATACTCATCTGCAAAACTAGTTTTCCTCACACTAGGATTTTTCCATGGACATTTATCCATAAATATTGGTGTTCATTATTTGTGTGTGTGTGTGTGTAATAATTTTCTCAATTCCTATGGTTTATTTATTTTCTGTGAAGTTGCAGTAGTGTTTTATTCAGTATTTTCTGCAAAGAAATTTCAAAAGACAAATAATCAATTGACATGTGAATAATAACCAATTAACTACAACATTATTAAAATTTCACACTTTGCAACACGAGAGAGACCAAACAATGCTAGAGTACACCCATATTTTCCATACCTTATGTTCAAAATTGGTATCAAATACACTGAGCAACACATCTTTTTGAAGTATCACAGTGGTCTACATAGGTACATCCAAATGGAGATGGATTTTCTGGACATCTTCTTAGTAGGATATTCCTATCTATATGCTATTAAAATAAAGCATAAATTGAAGCAAAGGTATAAGCAATAGTTTCGGTCTACAAATTCACTACAATAAAAGCCTGAAAAAGGAGGTCCTAACTCACACAATAAGACACAAACCAAGGAGAGTCAACTTCAAGATAACTAGCCCAATTCGCAGGAAAAGGACACTTGAAAGTGGTGTGATTTCCACAAAATCCCCTAGAACAACATTTATGAATGTCATTTGAAACAACCATTATTGATTGAGTTTAAAGAGAAAAAAATATACTCTAACTCAGATTGTGATTCAAAAGTGGATAAAGGAAATTTGATCATCAATGCAGAACCCAATCCTACCATGGAAACTCTAAAGATCCAATTATCCAGGTGGATATTGGTGGCCACCTGACTATTCCACTTAGACCCCCAACACTATCTCTTTCAGTTTTTAAGTTATTTTAATTGTAGCAAAATTTATTATTTTTGGCATTTTTTCGTGTCCTGAACTTCCAGAGTTGTTTTAAGGCCCTAAATGACGTTTTTAGGGAAAATGGAGAGACCGGAAATGTCCAAGCTAGCTCTTCTATCAATGTTTGGCCTCCACTTAGAGATCTTCGAAACGAGGTATTATGATAGCCAAACAGAGATTGTATGCCAAAGTTACGACCCCAGGAAGCTTATGTACCAATTTACCCAAACGAGGCCCACAATTTTGGCTTTTCATCTCCTAGGGTTAGTTTTTTGGATGTTTAGAGTTTTCCATTGTTTCTCAATAATAAATAGGCCTTTGAGCCTCATTGTAACATAGTTCATAGGCATGTAGCCGCCACATCTCTTCTTAGAGATAAGATACCATCGCCTGAGCTAGGTTATTTCCATTTTGTTTGTAAGCATATTTCAGTATTATGATATTAATGAAATGAAGTGTTATTTATGTATATATGGTTATATGTGTAATTTTTTGTGTTCCTGTTTAAGTTCTGATCATCCAACCAAAATATTTAGAGGAGCTTGAGAAGGGGGATCACCTCTTTGATTCATAGATGTGGGTGAAGGGGGCACCATTATATTTCATTATTGACAATGGGAGTTAGAAGAATCTAATCTTAGCTAAGTTGGTAAAGATATTGAAGTTTTTGATAGTGGCACAAACCTAATCATACACCATTGGTTGGTTGAGCCATGGAAAATACATATTTATTAGCTAGAAATATGACTTATCTTATGGCATCAAGGCCTTTAAAGATGAGGTACTATATGATGTTGCTCCATTTAAAGTTTGTGATGTTCTATTATGACAACCTTATATGTGGAAATGTTATTTTTTTATGAGTCTTGACCTCGTAGTTTCATTGTTGCTTTTAGAGATTAGCTCTACAAGATACGAGAGGTAGATTGTTATATACCTAGGGGGGATAATATGGGGTACCAAGGGAGGTACCCAAGGTAATAATGTAATAATGGGATGGGCCATAGTAATAAATAAGGTGGTTAACCCATGTCATGTAAGGGACCACAAGTAGTTAATAATAATGTAATGGGCCCATGGTATTAGTGGATGGTATGAGGAAACCATGGTAATGATGCATGGTATTGTATGTATGAGGCCTATATAGAGGCTAGAGACTCCACATGGAGGGATATTAAGAGAAGTATTATTGTATGAACAGGCATATGGCTTGTGGAGTGTTCTCCTTCCTTAAGGAGTGAATGTATAGTGTTGACCTACCATAAGGGTTTGATAATAAAGAAGCATTTCTATCTATTTCTATCTTATTGTTCTTGGGTTTATTTCTGTTATCATATATCTTTTGGATCAGATCTACAACAATTGGTATCAGAGCACTTTCTTGGGCAAACCGTGGAATTTTTTTTTTTTTTGTCTGGAGGGATTTTTTGGGTGGCGAATTTGCAGATCAGATCTGTACATTTTCGTGCCAGATCTGCAGAATCTAATTGCATATCTGTATTCCTTGTGAAAAAATACCCAAATTCAAAAAAAAATCAGTTGAATCGGAGTCCGGATGAAGGAGATATCACTAATTTAAAAATCAGTGGGGTTGCAGACAATTTTCAGGACAGCGAGTTTGCGGCGCAGATATAGAAGTCCTGGTGCCAGATCTGCAAGATCTAATTGTAGATCTGGAATATTTGTGAAAAATCACATGATTTCAAAAAAAAAATCAAAAATCAGTCGAATCGGAGTCCGGATGAGGGAGATATCGCTGATTTAAAATCAGCTCTTTTTGCAGAAATTTTGGGTGACGCCGGGAGAGTAGCAGCGCAGATCTGAAATTCTAGTGTCTGAATCAGGATTTCTATCACATGGGCAGATGCAGAATGGTTTTTCCATTTCTAAAAATAGGTTATAATAGGGATTCTGAGCAATATTGACGGATCTGTGACCATTTCAATTTTTCGCCAATATTTTTGTGATGGCGGGCCTAGATCACTTTGAACAGGAAGACTATTTTTTGGGTCGTCTCACTAAGCTCCGACAGACTGGTACAGTGGAGGAATATATTACCGCTTTTGAAGCCTTAGCCTTCCGCACTAGGGGTCTCACAGATACATTCTTCAAGGACTGTTTTATCTTCGGTCTTAAAGAAGCCATCAAAGCTCAAGTTCTACTTCACCACCCTTCCACGTGGGCGGAGGCTTGCCTGTTAGCTCGTTAGGTCACATTGCCTAGCAAAGATTTTATTTTTACAGAAAAGAAGGAAACTATGGAACCTAAAGGGTTACTTCCTACTGGTATATCCTTATTGCAGATTCATGGATTGATTCAGAAAGAGAAGATCATTGTTTCTATCAATCCTAGTTGTAAACATAATTTTATTAGTGTTAATTTGGCAAAAAAAATTGCAAGTCCCAGCAAAACAAATTGAACATACACAGGTTGATGATAAGGATGTTAAAATCTATAAGGATTTGAAGCTTTCTATGGATAAGTATGTGTTTCAGGGTGATTTTTATGCTTCAGATACGAATAACATGGATGTTGTTTTGGGATACCCTTGGATGGAATTAGTGGGTACTACCAATATTAATGTGCAGAAGAAATTCCTGAAGCTCTGGTATAAAAAGAAGAAAATTACATTACAGGATATTTCCATTAATAAGCAGGTAGAGTCCAAGGAGGCTGAAGCAGAAGATGTTCAAGGGACTGACACATCAGATGATGAGCCTTTGATGATCAACAATCAAACACAAACAGAGGCTGCAGAAGAAAAGGTTACAGGTGATGATACATCAGATGAGGGCTCAGTGGTTGAAGTCATATTGAAAAAGAAGACACCACAACAGGCACCACATCAGGGTGAAGTAAAGAAACAGCCAGCGTGGGTTAAAACTTCAACATATCATCACCCACATCACCCAGCGAGACAACCATCAAGATGGAAACCAAGTCGTCACATGACGGATCGCGAGGAGAGAAGATCCACCCACTGCACATCAACACAGAAGAGCTGCCAGGGTCAACTTCCATCTCAAGCGAGCGAGGCACCAGCGAGATCGAGGGTTCACCTTTCTCTTGGATGGCTAGATGCACGTGCATGGTATCAGTGGACTACTCTTTTGAGTAGATCTTATTATTTGTGTTCTTCCCATGTTTCAGAGACGAAACATGCTTAGGGGGGTGGAATGTTATATACCTAGGGGGGATAATATGGGGTACCAAGGGAGGTACCCAAGGTAATAATGTAATAATGGGATGGGCCATAGTAATAAATAAGGTGGTTAACCCATGTCATGTAGGGGACCACAAGTAGTTAATAATAATGTAAGGGGCCCATGGTATTAGTGGATGGTATGAGGAAACCATGGTAATGATGCATGGTATTGTATGTATGAGGCCTATATAGAGGCTAGAGACTCCACATGGAGAGATATGAAGTGAAGTATTATTGTATGAACAGGCATATGGCTTGTGGAGTGTTCTCCTTCCTTAAGGAGTGAATGTATGGTGTTGCCCTACCTTAAGGGTTTGATCAATAAAGAAGAATTTCTATTTATTTCTCTCTTGTTATTCTTGGGTATATTTATATTTTGGTATCAGATCTACAACAATTGGTATCAGAGCTACAACAATGGATGGTGATTTTTATGCTTCAGAGATGGATAATATGGATGTTGTTTTGGGATATCCTTGGATGGAATCCATAGGTACTATCAATATTAATGTGCAGAAGAAATTCCTGAAGCTATGGTATAAAAAGAAGAAAATTACATTACAGGATATTTCCATCCATAAACAGGTAGAGCACATGGAGGCTGAAGCAGAAGATGTTCAAGGGACTGACATATCAGATGATGAGCCTTTGATGATCGAAAATCAAACACAAACAGAGGCTGCAGAAGAAAAGGTTATAGGTGATGATACATCACAGGAGGGCTCAGTGGTTGAAGTCATATTGAAAAAGAAGGCACCACAGCAGGGTGAACTCAAGGAAAAGCCATCGTGGGTTAAAACTTCAACATATCATCACCCACATCACCCCACAAGACAACCATCAAGATGGAAACCAAGTAGTCACATGACGAATAGAAAGGAGAGACGATCCACCTACTACACATCAACACAGAAGAGCTGCCACGGTCAACTTCCATCTCAAGCGAGCGAGGCACCAGCGAGATCGAGGGTTCACCTTTCTCTTGGATGGCTAGATGCACGTGCATGGTATCAGTGGACTACTCTTTTGAGTAGATCTTATTATTTGTGTTCTTCCCATGTTTCGGGGACGAAACATGCTTAGGGGGGTGGAATGTTATATACCTAGGGGGGATAATATGGGGTACCAAGGGAGGTACCCAAGGTAATAATGTAATAATGGGATGGGCCATAGTAATAAATAAGGTGGTTAACCCATGTCATGTAAGGGACCACAAGTAGTTAATAATAATGTAAGGGGCCCATGGTATTAGTTGATGGTATGAGGAAACCATGGTAATGATGCATGGTATTGTATGTATGAGGCCTATATAGAGGCTAGAGACTCCACATGGAGAGATATGAAGTGAAGTATTATTGTATGAACAGGCATATGGCTTGTGGAGTGTTCTCCTTAAGGAGTGAATGTATGGTGTTGCCCTACCTTAAGGGTTTGATCAATAAAGAAGAATTTCTATTTATTTCTCTCTTGTTATTCTTGGGTATATTTATATTTTGGTATCAGATCTACAACAATTGGTATCAGAGCTACAACATAGATCCAACTATGGGAAATTCATTAATATTAAAAAAAAATGCCAAAAAATAGGTTCTCATACTTCCAAGTTTTTCCTCTTCATGGTTCGACAAGAAGGAGAAACAAAATATCACTACAACCACCATAGCTTCAGCACAAGCTCTCTCTATATGACATAAATAGGTGGAAAAGCTTGCAGAAGGGTCCAAAGACATATTCACCTTACCTACAAGGGTGCCTCTACATTTCCAGTTCAAACATCCACATACATCGGAAGACATCCTTTCATATGCTCAACATGGCTATGATAGAGCTCTTCACAATTTTATTGGTCATAGTTATTTTGAGACATATTTGGGGTTCTATCCATCAACCCCATGAATGTCACTCTTATGATTGAATCTTCACTAGCAAAGTCCTCCCATGCTCAAGCTGAAGCAAATCAAGTAGCCAAAATTTTTGAATGAATCAAACACTTCCAACAATAGGTTCATGATGTCCTACAAAAAGCCAACGCCATGTACAAACAATGACATGACCAACATCAAGTTCCACACAAGTTTTTGGCTGTGGTGGAACAAATAATGGACACAAATACAAAGGATATCTACTAGTAGAGCATACAACTCTACGCGGTTGTCAAAGTATGGGAACTTCTTCACTAAGGCAAGTGGCTCCCCATGAGTCAAATTTAATGAAAATTTCCTCATCTGATGAGGGAACTTGATACATTAGAGACCATTATTTCCTAAGGGGGGGGGAATTGATACAAGTGGATGTTGGTGAATCACTACGATCAATAATTATTTTATGTTGTTGGTGGTTTACAAACCCATGGTTTTGGTAAATCATGGTACTTAAAAGGTGGAAAAAACAAAAATAAAAAATCTAGCTTTTACAATTAGCTTTTACCATAAAAAAAAAATTGTTAATTTTTACAAAAGACAACCATTCCTCATAATTTTTTGTAACCCGTGATATTTAAAATATAACGAAGTGCATAACTCTAAATGAAAAACACATATAAATAATATAAATATAAACCTTCACCATTGTAAAAATCATAAAACTTCTCATAACATAAACTTATCACATTTTACCATTTAATAAAAACAAATAACCTATTTTCCTCTTTCTTTTATACAGTTGTGACATTTTTAACCCAAATCAACTCACATTATTGTAAATAAAGAAAATTATTTAAAATACACCCATATTAAAAAAATTTGTAAAACAATAAAAGTGATCAATTTAACATACAAATATGACAATGGAAACCATTGCCACAAGTGACTATACACTACACTTTATATAACAAAGTATCCAACATATATCATCTTACCTTCTAAAAGCATAACAAATCCAAAGTTTCTTCTATGACAAACCACAAACGAAGTTTCATGGTAACATGTTATTATTTCATATCCAAATTAAATTATTTGGAAAATTTTCCGAAAATGACTAAGGGGTTTTAAATGGAAATCTCCAATCCGATTTAAGTCGTGAAACCCACTTAAGTTGCATATGCTTTTATGGAAATGAGTTGCTTTGTAAATTTTAAATATAATTTATCTTTAAAAAAAAATTTGGGAAGTATAATATTCATTTTAATGATGGGAGACGCTTTTCAATTTAATATAGAAAGATGTTGTAATGTAATATTATGTATATCTAATTTTCTCATTAAATAATGGTAGAAGTGTCTTCAGACAAGTAATTTTATTAATCAGAAAAAAAATCATTACATAATTTGATTTTGCAAGAGTTTACACTCGAACAACACAAACACTCCTGCAATGAGCTATTTATAAGCTCTATGTCCTAACTACCTCTAATTATGGATCACTTATTAAATAACAAGTGTCCATTTACAATAAATGCTATTAAAACCAACTAGCTAACAAATCTCCTAAAATAGAGCCTAAGATACGACACATTTGGAGAGTCATATCTAGTTACAACAATATGCTAATTCTAAAAGTCTCCATTAAATAATTAAACATTCTAGAATAATAATTATTAATTTAATATCTTAAATTAATAATTATTTTATTCTAATTTTATAACCTATGATAAAATTGTATTTTTGGATCATCTAACATTCCCCCCTATGATCCAAAGATACATTACAACAGATACCAAGTTCATCGGAGATCTGATCTTCGGAAGGACAATAAATTGGGTTGAGGACATCTTTGGCAATGAGAGATCTGATATGATGATACTTGGTGTCCACATGCTTTGTCTTTGAATGAAAAACTGGGTTCTTGGCAAGTTTGATGGCTGACTGGCTGTTAATGAATAATGATGTAGCTTCTGTCTGAGAAATGCCCAAGTCCTGCAAAATTCTGCGCAACCAAACAATTTCACATGCTGTGTCCCATGCTGAAATGTACTCTGCTTCTGCTGAAGAAGTGGCCACTGTAGCTTGTTTCTTACAACTCCAAGATAGTGCTGCTGACCCAATGTTCCTTAAATAACCTGATGTTGATGCTCGATCATCAATACTCCCAGCAAAGTCGGCATCAGAATATCCACCAAGTACAAAATTTTTAGTCTTTGTGTAAAGAAGACCAAAATCTTTTGTTCCTTGGATATATCGAAGAACTCTTTTAGCTGCATTCTAGTGGCTATCTCGTGGTTCCTGCATAAAACATGAAAGAATACTTACTGCATAAGATAGATCAGGACAAGTATTTGTCAAATAAATCAAGCTACCAATCAATTGTCTATAAGTTGTACTGTCCACCTTTTCCCCCCCTTCAAATTTTGAAAGTTTCAAGTTTTGCTCCATGGGAGTGAGAATGGGCTTGCAATCCTGCATGCCAAATCGCGCTGAAGAACCTCTGCTGCATACTTACTCTGAGAAATGAAAATATGATGTGGACGTTGGAAGACTTCAACTCCAAGATAGTAGTGAAGTAATCCCAAATCTGTCATCTTAAAACTTGCATGTAACTCCTTTTTCACCTGTGCAATATGATCATCATGGTTTCCAGTAATGATCAAATCATCTACATACATAACAAGAATTACCAGATATTTTCCCTGTTGTCGTACATACCAAGTATCATCAGATTCAATTCGTTGAAAACCAACTTTCTTAAGGTATTCATCCATCTTTGCATGCCAAGCTCAGGGAGCTTGTTTTAATCCATATAAAGCCTTGATCAATTTGCAAACTTTATGTTCTTGTCCTTCAATTTCAAAACCTGGCGGTTGGGTCATATACACTTCCTCCTGTAAATCTCCGTTGAGAAAAGAAATTTTCACATCCATTTGATGAACTTTCCATCCTTTTTGAGCGGCCAATGAAATTGTGAATCGGATGGTGTTCCATTTAGCTGTAGGAGCAAAAGTTTCCTCATAATCAATGCCTTCTTGCTGCGCAAAACCTTTTGCGACAAGTCGTGCTTTATACTTTTCAAGTTCTCCCTTTTGATTATACTTAATTCTGTAAACCCATTTGCATCCTATGGGTTTAACATTTGTTGGACAATCAACAAGTTTCCAAGTGTTGTTACAATTACTGCTTGATATTCTTCAACCATAGCCTGTTGCCATTCTCTATGTTTTACTACTTCTTTGTATGTGGAAGGTTCAGTAAAATCATTTGCTATCAAGGCAAAATTTCCTTCACTTCTATGTGCCCTTCTGGTGCCTGTTTTATTCTGTTCATCAGGCTTTACATCTTTCAAAAGTTGAATTGCCCATTTCGGAAGTTGGTGCTCACTTGTTTGTGCTTCTGTAAAGTCTCCATCATTGTAAAGAGGATTAATATAAACGGATGTTCGTCGTTCTGGTGAAGAGTCTAGAGAATCACTGTCATAAGAACTACTGCTGCTTGGAGATGCGGATGAACTGCTAGAAGTCCTAGATGATTTTTTTGATGTAGATGGACTGGATGACTCATCTTCAGAGGAAGGAAAATCAAGTTCATACCAATTTGGTGAAGTTGGTTGACTTTGCATTTTTCCATTTCGTTTACTTCCCTTAGTTTCTAAGTTTTGAAGAAGATTTTCAATTTCTTCAACACTCTTACTCTCAGTTTCATCAAAAATGACATCCCTGCTCACAATGAATTTTCCATTGGTTAAAAGACGATACCCTTTCTTCTCATTAGAATAGCCAATCATTGTGCACTTTAAACTTCTTGAGTCAATCTTAGTTCGTTTTTCTTTCGGAACTAAGGCATAACACACTGACCCAAAAACTCTAAGATGTTTAACTCGAGGTTTGAAACCAAACCAAGCTTCATAAGGTGTGATTCCGTCTAAAGAAGCAGTTGGAGATCAGTTTCTTAAGTAAACAACTATATGAATTGCTTCCGCCCAATATGTTGGACTTAACCTCTTGAAAGTTAACATGGATCTCACCATTCCTAACAAAGTGTGATTCATTCTTTCGACTACTCCATTTTGCTGTGGAGTGTAAACATTAGTAAGATGTCGCCTTATGCCATTTTCACTGCAATAAGTTTTGAATTCATTTGAAGTGAATTCTCCCCCATTATCTGTCCTGAGAGTACCTATCTTTTCTTTGACTTCATTTTCAACAAGTTGGCGAAAAATTTTAAACTTATCAAATGCTTCTGACTTGTTCTTCAAAAATTAAACCCAAGTCATTCTGTTGAAATCATCAATGAATAGTAAGAAATATTTGCATCCACCAAAGGAAGTTTGTAGTGGTCCACAAACATCACTGTGAACTAGTTGTAGCCACCTGTTTGCTCGCCATGAACTTGTTGGAAAACTTTCTCGACTTTGTTTGCCATAAATGCAAGCTTCACATTTTGCATTGTCCCTTTTGAAAGTGGGAATTCCTTTAACCATTCCTTGTTTCTGCAATTGAGAAAGACTCTCAAAATTCAAAATGTCCATATCTTACATGCCATAGTCTTATAGGTGAAATACCTGTAGTCACTGCTCCTGCAAAATCAGAATGCCTTGGAATAACTGTCCCTTGCATCTGTAACAGTTTTCCATCCTCATAACCTGTCATGAATGTTTTCAAGTTCTGTTTGACTGAATTAATCTTGAATAAACCATCTTCCATAATCACCTGATGTCCTGCTTGTCGAATCGTGACTAAAGAGAGCAAATTTTTCTTAAAACTGGGTACATACCATATATTGGAAATAATTTTTTCTCCAATGCCAGGGAGAAAAACTTTTACTGCTCATTATCCATAAGGAGTATGTTTTGTATCATCAGCAAGAAAAATGGAATTAAGTTGGCAATCTTGAAAATTCCAGAAAAAATCACGTCGAGAAGTCATGTATTGAGTGGCCCCAGAATCCAAGATCCAGGCATCTTCATAGTCACTTCTAAGATGGGATGAAAGTTGTGATGCTTGCGAGGAAGTAAAAACATATTATGAGTTATCTTCATCTTGATCATTGGCAAATTGCGCTGAATGTTGCTGAAACTTGGGAATTTTATTAAGTGAAGTTCGACAATCTTCAACATAATGGCCAACTTTGTACATCTTCGACACACAATTTGACTTAAGTCTCTTCCTATTCCTGAAGATTTTCCTTTGCCTCTGCTTTAACTTCTATGTTGAGATTGTCCTCTACCTTGATTATTGTTTCCTTGTCCTTGAAAGTTGCCTCTTCCTTGGTTGCTTCCTCTACCTTGAAAATTACTTCTTCCTGAACTGTTGCCTCTATTAAAGTTGTTTCCTCTGCTTTGGCTTCGACCTCGACTTTGTGCATTATGTGCTACTTGATTCTGATTCCCTCTGCCTCTGCCTTGAGAACTGTCTATTGATGATTTACTAGTGCTGGCCTCTGTGAGAAAAACATCTTCACCAACTTTCTTCTTCCCAAAGGTTTTATCATGTTGAGTCAACATTTCACAGAGTTCATCAAACTTTAGTTTCTCTAATTTCCCAGTTAATTGTAGAGTCTCCAAAAAATGCGTGTAGGAAGAAGGAAGTCCAGCAATTACAATTGTGACCATAAAGCTATCATCAATTGCGGGAAAACCAGCATTAATAATTTCCTGCCTAATATTCTTAAGTCTTGATATATATTCAAGAACATCGCCGCCTTCAGTTAATTTTTGTTGCAACAATTTTAATTGTAGATCAACTTTCTTTGATTTAGGCTGAGTATCAAAGAGGTCTTTAAAAGTTTTCAAAGCAGACCATGCATCTGTAGCATTTTCTATATGGACATACATTTCATCATTCACAGAGGATTTAATTAGAGCTAAGGCTTTAGCATTCTTAACTTCCCATTTTACTAGTGCAGCTGCATCTGTGGGTTTATTCGGCTTAACATCTCCATCACATATACCCTGCCATAATTCATTGTAAATGAGAATGTTTTCGATGAGACGATGCCATGTTTTATAAGATTTTGTGCCTTCAAGTTTGTCGAAATCAGAAAACAAATTAATCAACTTAGACATTGTAGCGTTGAAGCGTCGCACCAAGGATCAGAACAGAAATGACAAGACAGTCAACACAACACACCACGCAAAAAAACACGATCTATTAGGGCTTGGCCTTGACCCTCGAATAGTCGTCAAAACAGGAGAAAATTGACTGAGCTTTGCACTTGGCTCTAGTCAATTTCTCAAATTTTTACAAGGCAACTTTCAAAATTTGACTTTTACAATGGTGTTGTTGCACAATCTAGTAAAACAAAGTTACCCCCCCCTCAAAGTAAAATTACTTTGAGTTACAATGCCACACTTATCTCTCCAAAAACAAATTACAAAAAAAAATCTCCTTATTACTCCAAAAATTACAAATGACCTTATTCCTCCACAAATATTACAAAATCCTTGTTACTCCAATAATATTACATAAAAATATATACCTTGTATCCCCAAATTCCTATTTCCACAAATTTAAATGAAAAAGCCATGTACTATGTAAATGAAATCCTTGTTAAGCATTTTCTGAAATCTTTACCTTATTAGTTACACAATTTAGGAGATCAACAGTGCACAGGTTCAAGCATCCACGTGTTCCATTCAGAACGTCAGATCCCGAGCTCTTCAATAAAAAAAACTGTCTCAGCTTCCACTGCGCTGAGCTCTTCAATAACAAAACAGTCTCAACTTCCACTGCGCTGAGCTCTCTAATAAAAAAATAGTCTCAACTTCCACTGCGCTGAGCTCTCCAATAAAAAAACAGTCTCAACTTCCACTTCGTTTTTATTTTCAATGAGATTTGGTAGGCAGGGGATCTATACCCATGCTCCAGCTCATGCAGATCACCAAAGAAGAACACACACATTCATTTGTGCCAACGAAAATAAGGTGGAATCATACATACTAAACCCACAGGAAATCATGAAAGCACCGTAATTCTTCATCAATCTCTATCATTCAGTGCCAAAATTATCATCAATCCCCTGAAGGAATGCGTATGAAGAGAGAGTATTGGATGCGTATGATAAATTGGACGCAAGTATTGGATGCGTATGACAGAGTATGTGTATGAAGAGAGAGTATTGGATGCGTATGATGGTAGGCTGTCAAACAGAAAGCACTTGGCAGGAGATTGGTTCAGCGTGGCAGATCTTCAACATTTTCCTTTTTCAGCCATCCTTATCAATCATAATTTCAGTTAGAAGATAAGGAACACAAAATGGGGTTTCAACATGATTCTTCAACTCTTATTGAAAGAAACAAACTCTTAACAGAGCTCCCCCGAGGATGGAAGCCTCGTTCAAACAGAAAATTCAGCTGAAAACAAACACCGATCGTGGGATGCAAAGGATGGACCATGAAGAAATACAGAGTTGGCGAGCGAAACAATAAGAGTGCAGAGAAAACACAGATTTTCATTTGCTGCTTTAAAAAATGATTTTAGAATTGGCAGATCTAAAATCAATAAAAAAAAAACAAACAAACAAACAAAACAAAAAAACTGCAAATTTCATACCAATATTTTGTTGATCACTTCAACGGAGTTGAGTTTTCCACGATCTGGTAAAACTGGAATCTCCTCCTCAAATCAACTGCAACATTACTGGAGCTCTGATACCACAATAATGGCAGAAGTGTCATCAGACACATAATTTTATTAATCAGAAAAAAATCATTACATAATTTGATTTTGCAAGAGTTTACACCCGAACAACACAAACACTCTTGCAATGAGCTATTTATAAGCTCCATGTTCTAACTACCTATAATTATGGATCACTTATTAAATAACAAGTGTCCATTTACAATAAATGTTATTCAAACCAACTAGCTAACAAATCTCCTAAAATAGAGCCTAAGATACAACACATTTGGAGAGTCATATCTAGTTACAACAATATGCTAATTCTAAAAATCTCCATTAAATAATTAAACATGCTAGAATAATAATTATTAATTTAATATCTTAAATTAATAATTATTTTATTCTAATTTTATAACCTACGATAAAATTGTATTTTTGGATCATCTAACATTAAAATAATATAAGTAAATTATTAAGGAATTTAGACTTCTGTGATCCATAACATTGTTTAGAAAATCTTCGGCAAAATCACATAATCAAACTTTTGTCGACGCGTTTCGAACCAACCAGTGTGGTTCATCGTCAGGACAAGTTGTCCTGACGATGAACCACACTGGTTGGTTCGAAACGCGTCGAAAAAAGTTTGATTATGTGATTTTGCCGAAGATTTTCTAAACAATATAAGTAAAATTAATAATTATAAATGTTGATTTAATAATTAAAATAAAAAATAAAAAATCAAGTTAGACTTGAGTTTTATTTTCACGAAATTTTGTTTTTTATTTTGAATTTTATGTTATTTTTAAATTTATATGTATTTTTATGCCATAAAGCGTTCTTCTTGAAATCAACTCCCTTCAGTGCCACCTTGCACCATTATACACTTTCAGATTTAATGTTAGATGATTGAACAAAAATCAACCATTAGATTAAATAATCAGTTAATAGTTAATAATAATTTTAAATTAATAATCAGTTAATAATTGGTAATAATTATTGTCAACACATTTGAGTTAGTCAGAGTAGAGGAAAATGGAGGACTAGGGTTTTTGACAAACCCTTCCACTACACAGCGACAGAGAAACTAGACTCTCAGAATCAAGCAGTACCACTGCCAGCGCAGGTCTAGCTGAATTGATAGAAACAACCAATGAACATTCAAATGGGGGAGGCCACAGGGCCTCCCCCTACAAGCCGCAACACTGGAAATCGATGTCATGGGGACGAAAATGAACAGCCCTCAACTAGGAGTGCAAAACAACCATCAGTACAGCCTGCGCAGCAGTAGGAGAAGAACAAAATGGCAGATCTAAACAATGAAAAAGAGAACATCCCTGCAACACCTGATGAACAAAGGAAGGCAACGTCTTCCACTTGCAAACCCATTGCAGCGGAACGCCATAAGATTGATCTACCCAGTTATAGAATCAATGCACAAATATAATATATGAAAGACCATGCGCTTACAGGTAAATTCATAGTGTTGAAAAATGTGCAACAAGAAATGTTAAATTTAGAATGTGCTAAAAATAGGGCTCCTAAAAATAGCATGTCTAAAAATAACAGTTTGGCCAGTGAGGTCATTGGCCACATTGGGTGAGAGGTGAAATTGCTAAAAATAAAAAGTTCTAAAAATAGCATTTCTGGGTCCCTTCCTATTTATAGCAATCCCTAGTCTATCAATAGGGAGTAAAAACGAATTTGGTCTTAACAGCAGTTTAAAATATTAATTAATTAATCTCCATGAGTTAATTAGTTAAGGAAAAACAAACTTGAAGTCTATGTGAGGACATGCAGCAGTTTATCTATTAATTGGTGAATTTATCCATCAGTTAAAGAGATAAGGATGAATTGTAATTAGTTGGCTCAGTTAACTGAGTCAAGTCCAGTTAGATGAATTTAACAACTTGTTAAATTAATGAGATCCAATTTGTTAATGCTTGCATGTATGTAACAACTGGTATTTTCATATAACTGAATATTATAGCTCAAATAACTAATGCATGTCAGTTCTGTCAGAGACCCGGTTGAGATCAGAGAAGGGATAGTGTACTATCAGTTGGATGAATATTTTTCCTATAAAGGAAGCTCATCCATGATGAGGATTTAAGGTTCCTTGAGGATTGTGCAGTTTTACAGGGTGTGAGATCAATGTGAGAGATCAGTGTTACACTTGGTAACAGGAGGATCACCCAGGAGAAACTGTGCAAGGAAATAGGAGGCTTGGAGGGCAGACGAGAAGGCTTAGAAGAAGTCTTGATTGCTTGTGAGCATCGAGGAGGATTGTACTAAGAGCCGGTTAGCTATGAGAGCTAAGGCTTTGTGTAATCCTGATGCATTTCCACCTTCATCTGTGAGGATTGTACTGAGAATTGGCTAGCTATGTGAGAGCTAAGGCTTTGTATAAATCCTATGTATGATTATACAGAGATGGGGTTTTAGGCTGGTGCTTTCCCCTGGTTATATCTTCTGTGTTATATGTGTTTTATTTCTCCATATTAGTTATATGTGTTCTTATTGATGATGCTCATGGTTGATTAAGCTTCCGCTAAATTGTTTGTAGAAGTAGATCAAGTGTTTTGTTTTAGTACTTTGCATTACCAAGTTGATCTATAGGTGGGAAATTTCTATATGGTATCAAAGTTGACTGATTTGTAGAAAAAAGTTCTACATGGTATCAGAGCTAGCTGATTTGTAGAAAAATTCTACAAAATTCGACATGGTATCGGAGCACAGGTGATCAAGCAAGAACAATATACTGAGAGGAGATTTCAAAGTTTTGAGTTTTGGGCCGAGAGTTTGCAGAGCAGATCTGAAAATTTATGTGCAAAATTTTTAGAAAAAATAGCGGATTTGGATTCCTTGTGGAAAAATACCCAAAAAAAAAACTGGCTGCATCGGAGTTCGGATGAGGGAGATATCGTTGATTTAAAATCAGCTTTTTTCTAGAAAATTTCGTGATGGTGGGAAAGTGGAAATAGATTGGTGTGCTAGCTAAGAACTTGTATGCACTTGAGGTACAAGATGCATGCAAAGCCTTCAAGAGCAAGGCAAAGGTTAGATACTTGGTGGTTGAGAGGGAGAGTAAATTACCTCTCAACGTGCAGATCCAGAAGAAGTCTCAAACAATTGTGGAGGAGCCAAGATTAGTGCAGCAGCTTCAGGAGGTTGTGGAGCAGCCACAATAGGGGAAGCTAAGAGGAGATCGAGTAGAGACATCTACTCATGCAGAGACCTCCAGTAGGGGGAAACTTCGAGCCAGGTGGGCTGAGGGATCACATGTAGCCATACCTCCAGGTAGGAGGTGGAGCGATATAGAGTGATCGTCCCAAGGAGGAGGGGCAGGATCCTTGAGGTACTCAACCTCTTGGATGAGACCTTGCTACAAGAGCCTTGATGTGGAGTAGCAGGAACTGACTGATTGGGTAGAGACAGATGCGGATGGAGCGACAGGGAGAGTGATAGTGCAAGGAATCCCAGGACAACGCATAGCGAGCAGGTTATAGCAATGTGAGAGGCACAAGTGTTTTGCACAGTGCTAGGTGGCACAGAGAGGTGTGCAATGGTGCGAGATGCATGGAGATGTTGCAGTAGCGCAGATGTCAGAGAGGGAGCACTTGTCAGAAACAGGTAGAGCTTCAACATCAAAGTATGTTCCTAGCCCAACAGAGTGGTTAGTTGGGAGTGTTTTTGTTCCAATTGTTATTGGAGCAAGTGGACTGGGTAGATGTGTTGCATGCAGAAGATTCCAGAGTTACAGGATCGGGTTCGAGAGGAAGCCTTTCTTGTTGAGAGGGAGTGTTGAAAAATGTGCAACAAGAAATGTTAAATTTAGAATGTGCTAAAAATATGGCTCCTAAAAATAGCATGTCTAAAAATAGCAGTTTGGCCAGTGAGGTCATTGGCCACATTGGATGAGAAGTGAAATTGCTAAAAATAAAAAGTTCTAAAAATAGCATTTCTGGGTCCCTTCCTATTTATAGCAGTCCCTGGTCTATCAATAGGAAGTAAAAACGAATTTGGCCTTAACAGCAGTTTAAAATATTAATTAATTAATCTCCATGAGTTAATTAGTTAAGGAAAAATAAACTTGAAGTCTATGTGAGGACATGCAATAGTTTATCTATTAATTGGTGAATTTATCCATCAGTTAAAGAGATAAGGATGAATTGTAATTATTTGGCTCAGTTAACTGAGTCAAGTCCAATTAGATTAATTTAACAAGTTGTTAAATTATTGAGATTGAGTTTGTTAATGCTTGAATGCATGTAACAACTAGTATTTTCAGATAACTGAATATTATAACTTATATAACTTATGCATGTCAGTTATGTCAGAGACCCAGTTGAGATTAGAGAAGGGACAGTGTACTATTAGTTGGATGAATATTTTGGATTTAAAGTTCCTTGCGGATTGTGCAGTTTTACAGGGTGTGAGATCAGTGTTACACTTGGTAACAGGAGGATCACCCAGGAGAAACTGTGCAAGGAAATAGGAGGCTTGGAAGGCAGAGGAGAAGGCTTAGCAGAATTCTTGATTGCCTATGAGCATCCAGGAGGATTGTACTGAGAGCTGGCTAGCTATGAGAGCTAAGGCTATGTGTAATCCTGATGTATTTCCACCTTCATCTGTGAGGATTGTACTGAGAGTGGGCTAGCTGTGTGAGAGCTAAGGCTTTGTATAAATCCTATGTATGATAATACAGAGATGAGGTTTTAGGTTGGTGCTTTCTCTTGGTTATATCTTCTGTGTTATGTGTGTTTGATTTCTCCATATTAGTTATATGTGTTCTTATTGATGATGCACATGGTTGATTAAGCTTCCGCTAAATTGTTTGTAGAAGTAGATCAAGTGTTTTGCTTTATTACATTGCATTACCAAGTTGATCTATAGGTGGGAAATTTCTACATGGTATCAAAGTTGACTGATTTGTAGAAAAATTCTATAAAAAAAACCTACACGATATCGGAGCTAGCTGACTTGTAGAAAAAATTTCTACATGGTATCAGAGCTAGCTGATTTGTAGAAAAATTCTACAAAATTCTACACATAGGCTATTGTCCTACTGAAAAAGCCCTGCAAGGATGGATAACCTCAAAGTGGAAGCCCAAGGGACATGTTACCGTACAGCTAGGCCCCAAAGGTTTTTTCACGGCCATCTTCAACTGTATTGAAGACAGAAATCGCGTTCTAGATGGAGGACCCTATTTCTTCAATGTTGTGGGTCTATATATACGAGATTGGATAGAAAGATTCAATCAGACAAGGAAGACTTCAGCTGGGCACCAATTTGGATTCACATGTATTCCTTACCTCTAGAATACTGGGATGAAGAATCACTCAAAGCTATTGGCAACAGGCTAGGAGAATTCATAAAGATTGCAGAGGAAACAAAGCTTCGCTGGTACACCTCATATGCTCGCATCTACGTTTATATGAAACTAGGCAAGGCACTTACGGATTTGGTAAGTCTCCTTCACGATGACTTTGAATAGATTCAACCCATAGATTATGAACATGTGCCCTTTAGATGCAGGAATGCCATGCCCATGGACATTTATTCCGTGATTGTCCTTTAAATGCCTCTCCTAAATCTACAGACCATGTGGAAAAATCTGACTTTGAAGGGTTTACCGAAGTTGCTAATAGAAAGAAGCATAACAAAAAACCCCCTAACACACCAAAAAATGCAATAGCATCCTCCGCTGCACCATCCTCTAGAAACAGTTTTGACCTTCTGTCAAACCTAGATATGGCAGAATCAGATCCTTCCAATATTGTTAAGACAACTTCTGCGCCATCCACCAAACCATTCGTTGTACCTTCTCCAAATGATGTTAGTCAACCATCCTTGAAGACTAACTCATATCCACAACCAACAGCCTCTCAACCTATCCCCCTTCAAGATTACAACAAAACCCTATGGTCCGCAAAAGGAATGGACATTGACAACTTGTTGACAGACCCACTCAAAACAAACCACCATATGGATGAGAGCAGTCAACAATGTCACATGGAAGAAGAACTTGAAAGCTTTGATCTAGGAGACCTAGATATCTTCAGTCTAGAACAAGCGTGCAAAAAGAAAGAGTTCGACAAAATACCGAACAGGTAGCTCGAAAATATAGAAGTGGTACTCTCAAGGGTGCACCAGCACAGAACCCTAGGCATACAACAAAGAAGCAGTTGGGATGGGAAACACATCACCAAAGATGGGAAGAAAATAGGAAGAAACATAGATTTACAACGCACCATCCTCATTGGGGAAATGCTAGTGGAGTCCAGTAGGTGCTCCAAGCTGACTAAATACTATAGATCCTCACCAACTGGTCAACCATGAAGCTCATTTCATGGAATGTTCGAGGACTTAACAGTCCCAAGAAATATAGGATGATAAAGAACATGATACAGCATGAAAAACCACATATTCTCTTCATGCAGGAAACAAAATGTAATACTAGCACATTAGCTTCTATTTTATCCAAAGCCTGGTCGGGATGCCAAACTATCACGGTAGATGCAATTGGAGCTTCAGGAGGGCTTGCTATAGCCTGTAATATGCAGCACATCTCCCTCACAGAATTTCATGCATCTCATCATCTCATCCAAGCCACTTTTCACATCATAGGAACCAATATACATGGTCATTTGACAAATGTATACTTCCCTCAAGATTCTATGCAAAATAATGCGTTGCTCAAATCGTTGGAAACTCTCAACTCCACAAGAACACATCCACTCTGGATCACAGGCGGTGACTTCAATATGATCACTCGGCTGGAGGAAAAAAAAGGAGGCAGAAGGAAGCTGGATAGTGAAAGCAGTGGCTTCAAAGAATACATTCAAAATAATTGGCTAATTGATTTACCATTTGATAATGGTCTTTTCACGTGGAACAATAAAAGGTCAGGCTCTCAACAAATCACATCCAGGTTGGACGGATTCCTCATCTCAGATAACTCAGTGAATCTGGGAGCTGATATCACCGCCTCAATACTCCCCATTGCAGGCTCAGATCACTGGACCATTTCCCTTCAATGGACGGGTCCTGGAAACTCAAACAGGAAACCATTCAGATTTGAAACTTTTTGGCTCACCCACCCTGATTTCAAAAATATAGTCAAATCATCTTGCGATAGCTTTATTCCCTCTAGTGGCTTAGCTATGTATAAATTCCAACAGAGGCTGAAGCATATCAAAAGGAAAATCAAGCACTGGAATCATACCACCTTCGGTAATACTTTTCAAGGTCAAAAAGTGCTCGAGCAAAGTATGATAGAGCTACAGCAGAAGATCATTACAGGAGGCAGAACCGAGGCTTGAGCAAGTCAAGAACAAGCTCTTCTCATGCAACTAGAAGAAAGAAGGAAACAAGAGGAAATACCCTGGAAACAAAAATCAAGAATCAGATGGCTAAAAGAAGGGAAAAGAAACACCAAATTCTTTCATCGCGCAACTATCCAAAGAAGAATGAATAACACCATTGCGCATCTTCAAAATCCACAGGGAGAATGAATGGAGAAACATGAAGACATTGAGAAAGAGCTCACTAATCACTTCAAAACAGTACATCAAGAGCCACATACAGGTAGACAGCATGCTATAAACGAAATACTCCAGCATATTCCAAGAATTATAACAGATGAGCACAATCAACTCTTGCTGCGACCGGTTACTATGATGGAAGTAGAATCTGCTTCAGCTCAACTGAAAGATGGGAAGGCTCCTGGACCTGATGGCTTCACCTCTAACTTCTACCATCACTTTTGGGATTTAATCAAAGAGGAAGTTTGGAAGGTGGTAGAAGAATCATGAGCTATGCATTGAGTACTTCCTTCTCTCAATGAAACATTTATAGCTCTCATCCCCAAAGAAGATCAACCGAGTACTCCAGAGAAGTTTAGGCATCGCTCTGTGCAATTTCATATACAAAATCATTTCAAAAGTCATTGCCAATCGCCTCAAACTGCTTCTCCCTCTCCTCATTTCACCGGAACAATATGGCTATGTTGAAGGATGTCAAATCTTGGATCGCATCATCTTGACTCATGAAATTATTCATTCCTTAAAGAGCAACAGACATGCGGGTATGTTTCTTAAAATCAATCTTTCTAAAGCTTTCGACAAACTAAGTTGGACTTATATAAAGCAATTTCTTACTGCCTTCAGCTTTAGCCCGACCTGGGTCAGATGGATTATGAATCTCATATCATCCCCCTTCTTCTCTATCCTAGTTAATGGAATCCCCTCCAAACCCTCCTTCCCATCCAAAGGAATTCGTCAAGGTGACCCTTTATCCCCCTTTCTCTTTATTCTTATGGCAGAAGGTTTGGGTCGCCTTATAAAGAATGTTGTTCAATATCATGACCTCAGAGGCATTTTTTCCCATGGAACCTCTGCTATAACTCATCAACAATTTGTTGTTGATAATATGTTGTTTGGACATCCTTCTGTTAGCGAAGCCCATGCTTTCAAAGCTCTTCTAGACACCTTTTCCATTGCCTCGGGAACCACCATTAATATTGCTAAATCTCAAATCTTCTTTTTCCACACTCCTCCTGCCACCCAAAGAATAATTGCCAGAATCATAGGATTCTCACAAGCTAAACTTCCATCTAAATACTTGGGCACTCCACTGATAGATTCAGCGTTAAAGCATGCCTCCTAGAACCAACTCATTGAGAAAATCAAAAGCCGCTTATCGTCTTGGACCTACAGAACTCTAAACATGGCAAGCAGGCTTATTCTGATAAAGGTAGTTTTACAATCCATGCCTCTATCTCTTCTCAGTTCTTGCAGCACCAAAATGGGCACTCAAAAAGATCAAAGATTTGCAACGCAACTTTTTATGGGGATCCACAAAGGAAAACCGTAAACGGGTGCTAGTAAAATGGGCCACCGTTTGCCAACCAAAAAATCAAGGGGGTCTAGGATTGCAAGACCCGCAACACATTAATACATTGGTGGGAGCACAAATATGGTGGCAATGGGTTTCAAGCCCTCAGAAGCCATGGGACCAACTTAATAATCGTCCGCAAGAAGAGCTGATTAGAATTACCACTACGGACAGAGGATCTGTAATATGGAATGCAGCGAAACAACATAAAGAGCTAATACAAAAGCACAGCTTCTGGGAGTTACGCGATGGTCGAACTGCGCGTTTTTCGATGGATTCGTGGCAAAAAAGGCCAAAAATTGTAGAAATCCTTCCCCCTCCAAATCATGATGGAAATAACCTCAACCAAACTGACCATGTATCACAGTACTGGACTCAAAGTATCAATCAAGGCTTTAAGCAATGGAAACTAACTGAACAAATAATACATCATGAAACTAAAGACTATTACTCAAATTTACATAAGGAACTCACCAGCAGGAAAATTAGATGCACAATCGGAAAAGATGTTCTGAGATGGGGTTACACTCCAAGGGGAACTTACACAACAAAAGAAGCATATAAGCTAATGCTCCAAACACAAGAACCAGTAGATCCCGCTTGGACTCGTCTCTAGACTATAGGAATATGGCCCAAAATCTCTACCTTCACTTGGTTGCTCTATCATCAGAGAATTCTCACTTGGGATAATTTAATTAAAAGAGGATTCCAGGGACCCTCATATTTTCCTAATTGTCAAAAACAAAGAGAAACTATTCAACATCTCATGGATTCCTGCCACATGGCCAACCAATTATAGGAAAAACTCACATTCAGATGTCAACGACCTTGTAGAATCTTGGGGGATATCAAAGGTACCATTCGTAATTGGACCCTTGCTCCATATAAAAGCAAACTTTTAAATGTGTTATGGACAACTCTCCCAGGCTTCCTTTTCTGGACAATTTGGAAGGAAAGAAACAAAAGAATTTTCAAAAATTAAAGCACTACATTGGAGATCATCTAGACCAATTGATGTCAAAACATTCAAGAAACCCTCGCTCTCCAACAATGGAATGTTGAGGGCTTTCCCACTCAGGCATAGGGACAGAGTATATGGGACAAGTGGCAATTAAAGATCCCACAGGTTCAAATTGATCCCAACAAATCAAGCATTATCAACAAGCAGCCATCACATTGGAACCCCCCTCCAACAAATGTGATCAAACTAAATTTTGATGGGGCCTCAAAAGGCAACCCAGGCAAAGAAGGACATGGTGGGATATTCAGAGATCAAGAAGGCTGATCTCTGCTAGTATACTTTGGTTCAATTGGATGGGACACAAATAATTCTGCAGAACTAGAAGGATTGTGGCAAGGTATGAATCTAGCGCATCAACATAATTTTCATCCTATTATAATAGACGAGAATTCCAAAATTCTGATACACATGGTTACCCAAATACAAATGGGAACCACAGCTTTGAGATTAACTACCAACTGGAGACTAGTGGCTCGGCTTGAACTAATAGAGCAATGGATGAATAATAGACGAGCCACCACCTTCATTCACGTCAAAGAGAAAACAACAAGGTGGTCAATCTTTTGGAAAACATAGGAGTTGAACATGATCAGGTCCTACAATCTGGAACAATCAATATTTTAAATGACCAAACTCAATTACAAGTATGCACTAACCCGGTGCACAAGGAAGCACAACTCCTGGATGCGGGTGCCCAGCAAAGATAGTAAGGTGGCGGCAGAGCGGGACAACAAGTGGCCATACCACATGGCCCTCCGTAATTCGACACATCAATCTAAAAAATGCATTAACACTATCCATAAATGGCATTTAAATTGGCGTCATTTTCAACCAGCTGGAAACTACCCACCTTGGCTCCAAGCAAAGATGACCTCTGGTGATAATCATACCACTGCACCTATCTCTTATCCCCTGCCTCTGCAATGTCTATGCCCTCAAGCAGCTGTAGTACCTAGCTCTCGCACTACTACGGGGAGGCGCTGCAACATTCTTTGTTGCATTATTTAGTCCCAGGAACTCACTTCACTCAAAGCCTGGCTTGCCATTTTGTATTGCACTCGGCCTTTGCAGCTAATCCCTCCTCTAAGCCGCCCGCTAATCCTACTCAGTCTTCTCATCACTTTGAGCCTAATCCCGGCAGAAATTCTCATACACCTGGTGTCAACATGCTGAGACCACGACATCGAATGCATAGTCGTAGGGGTGGAAGTAGAGGAAGATTGACTCATCCCCCTCATTCTACGTCCTCTGAAACCACATCCTCTTTGGCTCAACAGCCTGCAGGTTGCTACCCAAACACTCGTAGTGGCAGAGGCTGCTCACTACCTCGCCGCCTCCATCCGACACCTCCTGCTTCGCCTTCCAGTGGCATTCCTTCCAATCCACGGTCGCCTCTCCATTCTGCCCAATTCATCTTTCGTTCCTCCATGAACAGGCCCATCATTACTGCCACCATATCCATAACCTTTCACGAGATGGAGCAAGGTATTGAGGGTGGACACCATTCCAGAACAACGCCAGATAGAGTTGCGGGGAGCTCCCATTCCATCACTTTTAACAAGGTGGAGCAGGCCACTGAAGGTGGTGGCCAGACCAGAGCAGAACCAGCCATGGTCCAGAAGAGCACTCACAGTGCAGGGATGAAGCAAACTGGCAAGGAGACGGACCAGGACCAGCATGACGATGAAGACATGGACCCTTACCACTATTTTATCGAGGAGGAACAACCAGTGCAGCAGGCAGACAACACAGAGGCTTCAAAGCAGGCAGGTGTCAACATGGAGGCTTACAAATGCTTTGTTGTTGAGGAACACCCGTCGTCTCCACCACGCACCTGATCGGCCACACAACCTGCCACGTGTCTACTATTCTCAGGTTTTGGGAATTTTGCTTTCTGGTTTCTTTTACGGGGCTTTCGAAAAAACTGTTGGTATTTGGTTACTTGGTTGTTTTTTGTTTCTCCTTGAAAATTGATTAAAAAACTATGCGTAATTGTTGGTTTCCCCTGTGTGGGCAGCAAGATAATATTGGCAATCTTATTTTGATTCGGACTGGTTTCCCATTATGGGCAGTCCAGACTCTGTTTTTGTTGTTTTTTCCCAACACTCAGGCATGGATATGCACAGGCTAAAGCCTCAGTGTACTATATTTTTCAGTAATAGAATTAGCTTAATTTAGAAAAAAAAAAATAGTTAGTAATAATTAACTTAAAATTTAACTACTTAAAACTCATTTTAATACTAACTATTAACTTAAAATTTAACTACTCAGAACTCATTTTAACGATTTTCCTTAAGTGTCTTAATATGGAGAGAGGGAGATAACAGAAATCTGAAAAAGAACACAGTGAAGTCAGTTTTGTGGCGGGTATTCTGGAAAAAGCAGAATACTTCTTGTACGCGCTGGATTAGTTTTTTGAATTTTATTGAACTTGGAAAGATTTAGTTGGGGTCAACAATGCGGTCCGTGGAATTTGAAGGTATGCATTTACTAATATTTTTGTGTTTTTTCCACTTTATATATAAATTCCCAAATAGGTTTAGTTGAAGGAACTTGGAAAGATTTAGTTGGGGTCAAAATTGTATGCATTTTTTCCACTTTATATATAAATTCCCAAATAGATTTAGTTGGAGGAACTTGGAAAGATTTAAATGGGGGCGAGATTGCAGTGAAGGTATGCATCTATATTGTATTATACTATGTGCTTCTACACCTCTGATCTTCGGATCATCTTCTGTGGTCTTCAGAGGGCCGCTGCGTCGGAGGGCGTTCATCCAACGCCGATCTCCGTAACCACAGAAACCATGTTCTCCATATTGAAGTTATCTGTAATCAGGAGAAATCTCTTTTGATCTTTTGCGGTCTTCTGCGGTATTCTTAAATGTATTCTTATGCGGCATTTGAGAAATCTCTCTTCGGATCATCTCCTGCGGTCTTCGGATCTTCTGCGGTATTGGAGAAATCTCTTTGGATCTTCTTCGGCCAGGTATCTTCTGCGGTGGGGTCTAATCTCTTGCGGCTAGGTATCTTCTGCTCCATATGGCTCCAACTTTCCGTCCGCCTTTGGGGGGCAAGCTCCTGCCCATATCATCATTGAAGCCCTGGCTCCCACTTTCTAGGTGGCCCAGGCCTCACTTGATGAGGCTCTGAAGTTTTCTGAAAGTGCCCTAATCTGTCGGTTCAATGGTTTTTGGCCGCGGCAGACAACTCTCCACAGTTGGATCTCGGAGGTATGGAAGCCTTTCATTTCTGATGCAATTAATATATATCCCTGTGTTAGGGGTTTCTTTATAGTAGATTTTGAAAATCCTAAAAGTAGACAATGCATTCTAGATTCTGGCCCTTGGTTTTGCGAAAACTCAAGCCTATTCATGAAGCCATGGAACCCATCATTCGATCCCTCAACAACAGTCATAACCTCAGCACCAGTTTGGGTGAGATTTCCAAACCTACCCTTGCATCTCTGGAATTTCTCCTCGCTAAAAGCCATTGGAAATGCAATTGGGAAATTTTACTGCAGGTGCCCAGAAACAGAGGAATACGCCAAAACCACCTATGCACACATTTGTGTGGAAATGGACTTCAGCGTCGGATTCCCAGCTGAAATAAACCAAACAAGTAAATACTATGTGTGGAACCAGAAACTCGATTATGAAAGTGTCCTCTTCAGATGTCAATCCTACTTTGAGACAAGTCATCTAGCCAAAAATTGCCCAAAAGCCTCTCAGAAAAATGCTAGAAAAAATCACCACAAATCTACATGGTGGGAAGGAGCACAAAAAGAACACTACATTGTCATCAAAGAAGAATACTCTTGAGAAAACTTTGAATCATAAGAATCGGGTAAGAAAGAAACAACTCTCAAAACAAGCAGGGGGAAAGCCCCGCCCAACTCGACAACTTGTCAAACATCAATAGATATGAGGATTCAAATACCACACAAAATAAATATTCATTTAACAGCAAAGCAGATCTCTTGGACCAAACTTCTTCTCTGACTATCTTCAAAAGAACGAACACAACATATCACAAAGCTAAGACACCAATGTCCCAAGAACCAGAAGAGATGAAGGAGATGCAAGATAAAGGAAGTTGGAAGACCGTAGAGAAAAAAAAGAAAGCTACAGCACCAATCTCACCAAGAAAGACGAGGAGCCATACAATTAAAAACTAAGAAAATTATAGGTCCGATAGACTAATTTGGTCTCCATGGATGTTAACCACCACCACCACCACCATCATCATCATCATCTCTGTGTTTTTTCCACTTTATATATAAATTTCCAAATAATTTTTATGATGATGAGTTACTGGCTTGTGAAGGAGCCCTAGAGATTGCGAGAAGAGCTTCTGTTGCACATTGATGAAGAGTGTTCAGGTAATGGTGATCTCCATCCGAAAATGAGTGTCAAAAATCTACAGAGGAAATCGGAGGAGTGGCGAAGCCTTTTGTCGAGAAGGAGAAAGTGGTGGGTTTAATAGGTCCCAACGGTAACGATAAATCCACTTTCCTCAGGGCATTGAACAGCTCTGCGAACCGCCCGTTGCCCATCCTTTTATATGATAAGGAGAGCATTTATATTATGATGCTTCCTCTCGACATCCGACCAGGTTGGCATGCAGGTTTTCAGATGTACCTCTCGCTACATTCCGAGAAAGGGAAAAGGTAAGAAGCCATTGCCGACATCGGAATTGGGAAAACTCTGTTTGGCGTCCAAATGGCCCAAAATGGGGAAGATGGAAATGAAACACATTGAAAACCCTAGCCGTGGCCAAGTTACTTTCTCCAAACGCAAGAACGGATTGCTAAGAGAGGCATATGATTGAGATAAAAATTTTATAATTTTGATTGGAGATAAAAAAAAATGAACTTTGTAAATGTTATTAAGTCGAAATAAAAATGGTTTTACATCATTTTTTTATCTTAATTGTTATATGTGTTTAAATAATTACAATATATTTAATAGAAGTGAAGTCATTTGTTCAGAAAATGAGTGTTAGTTAAAGGAATATTACTTCATTTTTAAGTTGAGAAAAGTTAAATATGTGAATAGAAATATAATAATTCTACTTTTTTCATAAAAAGTTCTATTTTTTATTTAAATATTTTATTAATTTTTTTGATATTTTATTTTATGATGTTTAGTAAGTAAAAAATTTTAATATTTAGTATAATAATAGAATTTTTCTGGGCAAATAATGGCTTGCTATTTATTATATTTTTAAAGTTGTTTGTTTTTTAAATAGTGTTTAGGAGCCAAAAGTAATAGTTGATATGTGCAAGGAATTACAAAATTGAAAAATAAAATTTGTGTTATAAAATGTTGTTTTCATTATATATATATATATATATATATTCTTTTTTTTCAAAAGACTAGTATTAAAAAATCCCTAAATCTTATGAGAACTAAATTATTTTTCATCCACATGCAATCCAATAAGAACCGTAATAAATTGTTAATGAGTGTTAGATAAAGGAAAATTAATTCATTTAAGTTGAGAAAGGTTAAAACTATGAGTAGAAATATAACAATCTTAATTTTTTCATAAAAAAATTTCTCCCTATTTAAATATTTTAATAATTTTTTTGATATTTTATTTTATGATTTTTAGTAAGTAAATTTCTTTCTATTTTAATAATTTAATAATTTTTTTGATATTTTATTTTACGACTTTCAGTGAGTAAATATTTTTAATATTGTGTTAGTTAAAGGAAAAATACTTCATTTTTAAGTTTAGAAAGGTTAAAAGTGTGAGTTGAAATATAACAATTAAGAAGTTTTACTTTCTATTTAAATATTTTAATAAATTTTGTGATATTTTATTTTATGATTTTTAGTAAGTAAATATTTTTAATATCTTGTATAATAGTAGAATTTTTATGGGAAAATAATGACTTGTTATTTATTATATTTTTAAAGTTGTTTGTTTTTTTAAATAGTGTTTAGGAGACAAAAGTGATGGTTGATATGTGCAAGGAATTACAAAATTGAAAAATAAAATTAAAAAAAAAAAGTTATTTTCAATATATATATATATATATATATATATCTATATATATATATATATATATATATAGATATATATATCAAAAGTCTTTGTATTAAAATAAAATCCCTAAATCTTATGGATACTAAATCAAGAATAATTATTTTGAAGTTTATTTTCATATAATAATCCTAATTTTTTTAATAAGAAGTTTTACTTTCTATTTAAATATTTTAATAATTTTTTTGATATTTTATTTTATGAACCATAATAAATTGTTAACGAGTGTCAGTTAAAGGAAAATTACTTCATTTAAGTTGAGAAAGGTTAAAACTGTGAGTAGAAATATAATAATCCTAATTTTTCATAAAAAAAATTACTTTCTATTTAAATATTTTAATAGTTTTTTTGATATTTTATTTTATGATTTTTAGTAAGAAAATATTTTTAATATTTAGTATAATAGTAGAATTTTTATGGGCAAATAATGACTTCTTATTTATTATATTTTTTAGTTTGTTTATTTTTTTAAATATTGTTTGGGAGACAAAAGTGATGGTTGATATGTGCAAGGTATGTGCAAGGAATTAGGAAATTGAAAAATAAATTTTGTTTTAAAAAAAATAAAAAAAAAATTCATTATATATATATTTTTCAAAAGACTTTGTATTAAAAAAAATCCCTAAATATTATGAGTACTAGATCAAGAATAGTTATTTTGAAGTTTATTTTCATATAATAATCCTAATTTTTCATAAAAAGTTTACTTTCTATTTAAGTATGGGGGTTTACGCACTGCATTATATTAGATATCATTTTTGAGATTCAACTGGGTTAAGTAAGTCATTCACGTATGACCATTTCCATGAGAGGTAGTCATAACTGACTAATTTCTCATGATTTTTGAATAGTTCACTTAGCACTCATTGCATCAGGTGATGCTCATTGATATTTTATTTTATGATTTTTAGTAAGTATATATATATATATATATATATATATATATATATATATATATATATAGTAAGCTAAGGAATTTCTATTATCTACAGAAAACCGAAAACCGGATCTGTTGGTTCCTCTTCATCATGCATTCGGTACTATTTTTCTTTTTTCATACCGTCAGAAAAAAACTTACAAGACATTAAACCTTCATAATCAGATTGTTTTCAGAGACTGTTTTTTCTAAGATCTACTCAAAGACCTATCTTCACTACTGATTGTTGTAACATGCAATCAAATTCCCAAAACAGATCTGTAGCAACAAAAATAAAAAAGAGAGAGTTAACTAGCCTCTCAAGTCTCCGCGCTTCCCTTTTTGGTTTCGTTATTGTCCTTGGTTTTTACCAGTTCCTTCAGCATCCCATGTATCTCCTTGATCTGCTCATTCTGTTGACGCATTATAACTTCAACATTAGCCATCTCCTTTCTTGCTGCCAGCGATTCCTGGGCCATCTCCACCATTTCTGCAGCGACCTGTTCCATTGCCTTGGCCAAAAGGTGCTTCAGGACCCAGTAAATGTGGAGAGCTTGACGGATTTGGTATTGCCTAGATCTGGCATCTGATATTTCCACTCTTCCATCTCAGGGTCTGACGGTTCTTCCAGGACTTTGTTTTCCATGACATCTATGATTTTTTGAATGTCTTCATTTGTTTCTTGATTGTAAGCCTGCTCTGCCTCATGAGTCGTCCTATGGATAGATTTCCTCCCCCTTTTTTGTTTTTCCCGTGTCTGGTTTCCCTCCTCTCCATTGTTTTCTTGCCGAGGTCGGCCCTTACCTCTTCCTCTGCGTCCTCTCCCTCTTCTGCCTGTTCTGCCTCGTTTAACATTTTTACTACTCTATCCTATTTCAAAAGTCCCCCTCAGGAAACCCTCATCCTGGTTAATCTCCATGTCTTCTGAGCTTTCGACCTCAATTTTGATTCTGCTCCGATCGAATTATCTGTCTCTGTAATCTTCCCGCTCTGCCTGAACTTCTTTATCCCAGCTCGCTGCCATCTTGACTCGCTTAAGTCGTTGGTTTTTATTCCTCTGCCAGGTCTCTCCTTTCCTTGCCACCTTCTTCACCGTCTTGTTTTCTATCATCCTTCTCTTGTTCCGCCTTATAGTTTTATCGCCACCTTTCTGTTTATGATGCATTTGTCCTCCACTTCCTTTCTCCCTTATTACTTGCATGATACTCTCTGTGATGTTTCTCGAGTTTTGATTTGATTTCCGTACCTGCTGCTCTGAATTATCATTAATTATTGTGGTCAGGGAAGTGTGGCTGTCGTCCTTCTGTCCTATCTTTGCTGCCGAATGCTCCTGCCTTGTCATCCCAGTCAGGAGCTCCACGGTTTTTTTATTGCAATTATATTGTTTCATGGGAATCGTGTTCTATGAGTTGTCTTAAACTTTCCCATCTTGTCATCTCCATTTGGTTTGTTCAACTATCATCCACTTTCCCTATTAATTCCTTGCTTCCCCAATTGGCCAAGAAATCTGCAGGTTTATTTCCTTCTCGCTTAACATGAGAGGTGGTCTTGTATTCTATACCTTTCAGTATTTCTTCAATTTCTTGGACTGGGCTCGCCGTTCTCCAGCTTTTGGCTACCTGCTCCCACTGTTTCCCTTGTATTAGTTTTTTTATGGTGCTTATAACCAAGGCTGAGTCGCCTTTGATCTCTAACTTTCTATATCCATTTCTTATCACAATTTTGAGGCCCTGGTAAGCTGCCATGAATTCCGCTTCATTATTGCTCATAGTTCCTCCATGTTCTGCGTAAATCCATTCTATATTTCCTTGACTGTCTCTAAAAATTCCTCCATATCCTACTGGACCTGGATTTCCCTTTGCCGCTCCGTCGAAGTTGAGCTTGATAAACCCTTCCTGTGGCCTTCGGAATACTGCAAGACTTTGGGTAACAATAGGTTGTTGTTGCTTTGTTTTTTTTTGAAAGACCATCCCTTGTTCCAAGTTCAACCTTCTTAGGATTTCTGCTTCTTCTTCAGAGGTTTTCCAATCTTCCTCTGTCCATACTACTGCAAGAATTGATTCTCTGATTTGTCTCAGGGTCCTTTGCCAAACTTCTTTCGGATTTGATATTTTCTTTTGGAAAATTCTTCCATTTCTTTCTTTCCAAATATTCCACACATTGAATCCTGCCACCATGTTCCAGGCTCTTCTCACCACCGAGCTTTTAAATTTTCCTTCTCCCTAATTACACAGAGTTTGTATGATATCTTGTGGATTTCGTTCGGTTTTTTAAAAGAGATATCTAGTCTTATCCCATTGGTATTGTGCTACTCTGCAACCATTTAGTAAATGTTCCTGGTCTTCTCCATCTTGGTTGCAGAGACAGCATCTTGATGGGCCTGGAAATCCTCTTTTTTGGATTTGGTCCCAGGTTAGTATACGTTTCCTTCCTACCAACCACACGAACATCTTTATCTTCGGCCACCATTTACTTTTCCAAATTTTTCTCCATTTCTGCTCCTCTTCCCTCTGATCTTGCTGGACTTTTATATTATATGCTTCCTTAATAGTGAAAGTTCCTTTAGTTTCTTTTCCCCATCGTAGGATATCATTACCTCCTCTGATTTTTATTTTCCTGGATTCTAATTCCTTACTAAACAAGATTTTTTGTTCCTCCGTTGAATTCCTGTTCCAATCTTCTATTGTTTTCCATTCTCTCTATTCTTCATTTTCTCTTCCTTCTATCCAATAATCTTTGACCAAGATGAGTCCTTTGTCCTTCCTATTCTGTAAATATCCTGCATTCCCTGTAGATTCACCATTTTTTCCCTTTGTTGCCATGCTTCTTCCCAAAATCGCGTTGTCTGGCCCCCTCTGATTTCCCAAAATATATTTCCATCTACTATTTCTTTGTTTTGATTAGCCAGTTCCCATATAGCTGATCCTCTTGGTATTTCTTGTTTCCTTAATATTTCTTCAGGTGTTAATGGCATATTATATTTTGTTGTCCATATTTCTTTCCAAAGGTCCTTTCCTCCTTGCATCCATCTCCATCTTAGTTTTGCTGCTAGAACTGGATTCAGTACAGACGGGTCCCTTAGACCTAATCCGCCTTTTTCTTTTGGTTTAGTTAGGCTATCCCAGGAGCAAAGTGCCCATTCCTTTTGTTGCTTAGGCCATCCCCATAGGAATTTTCTATAAATCTCTATCTACTTGTTGCATATCCCTTTTGGTGTTGCCATTACTGATAGTGGATATATTGGGATCGCCTGTATGGTTGATTTGAGCAGTACAACTCTTGCAGCAAGATTCAGGGTGCGGAAAGACCAATTTTCTAGTCTTTTCATGATCTTTTCTATTATGGATCTCCAGTTTCCTATTTTTAGGGATGGTGAGTCCAACATGGTGCCTAAATACTTTGTTGGGAGATCCCCTTTTCTATAACCCAAGGTTCTGGTTAAGTGATTTTTGATGGGTTCCACTGTATTAAAAAAGAACGTTCTTGATTTTTCATTATTTATCTCCATACCTGAACCTTTCATAAACATCTCTAAAATTCTCCTTATCTGTCTCACCTCTTTCAGGGATACTTTACAGTATATCATGATATTGTCTACGAACTGTTGGTGAGTGACTATAGTGTGATTGCCCCATAACCTCAGACCTTGGATTTTTCTTTCTCTTAATTCTTTTTTGAAATATCTGCCTAATCCTTCTGCTGCTATTATGAAGAGAAAGGGGGATAAGGGATCACCCTGTCGAAGGCCTCTTGAAGCATTAAAAGTAGCAGATGGGGCTCCATTTAGCAAGATGGAAAAATTTGGCGTGGAGATCATACTTAAGACCCATTTCACCCATCTATCACAGAATCCAAAGGCTTGAAGGATGGCTTCTAAATATCTCCAATTTAATCTATCATAGGCTTTTGACAGATCTAATTTAATCAGCATTCCTTTTTCCTTTTTCACTTTTAAGGTATGGATTACTTCCTGGGCCACCACTAATCCATCCAAAATCTGTCTTCCTTCTACGAACCCAGTTTGTTCTGGGGATATTATGTTCGGGAGGATGGATTTCAGCCTCTGGGCCACCACTGATGCCACTATCTTGTAGATAACATTACATAAAGCTATAGGGCGGAAGCCTTCAGCTTGATCCGAGTGGGTAGTTTTAGGAATGAGAGTTAACAAAGTAGAGTTTATACCTGGCCATATTCTTTGATGAATTCGAGCTTCCTCCACCACTTCTAGGACTTCTTCAGCAAGGAAGTGCCATCCTGCTTGGTATAATTCTACCGTATACCCATTTGGCCCAGGGGCTTTGTTCCTTTTCATATTCCTAACTGTCTCCTCCACTTCTTCCATAGTAATTTTCCTCATTAGTGCCAAATTCTGATCTCTAGTTACCAGTTTAGGGATCTCTTTTCTTATCTTCATTATAGCCTCTGTTCTGTTTTCCTGAGTTTCACTTAGAAATTTTTGAAATGATTAACCAGTACTTTTTCTATTTCATCATGCTGGAGGATACGATGACCTTCTTGGTTCTTAATGGAGAAAATTTTGTTTCTTTGTCTATGTTGTATCATTGCTTTATGGAAGAACTTAGTATTCCTTTCTCCTTCTCTAAGCCACTGAACTCTTGACTTCTGTCTCCATAAGATCTCTTCTTGTTTTCTTCTCTCTTCTAGTTGATTTATTATAATTCTTTCTTCCTTTATTCTTTCTTCCTGTAAACCTTCTAATATATCCATCTGTTGCAGCTCATTCATTCTTTGCTCTAGGCATTGTTTCTCCTTCAGTATATTTCCAAATTCTTCCTTATTCCACTTTTTTATTTTGCCCCTCAACTCTTTTAATTTGAGTTGGAAGGTATGCATTTTATTTTTTCCTTTTTGTTCGCTCTTCTTCCACCATTCTTCAAGTTTCTCTATCAGTCCCTCGTTTCTAAGCCAAAATGCTTCAAATCTAAATGGTCTGTTATTAGGTCTTTGTTTGAGATCTATTTCCATCTTAAACGGCCAGTGATCAGATCCTGCAACCGGTAGAATTGTGGCTTCTATGAAAACATATTTCATCATGATTTGTTCAGAAATTAAGAATCTATCAAGTCGTGATGCAATTTGGTTAGCTCCCCCTCTTCGGTTGTTCCAAGTATGATTTCCATTTATAGTTTGAATATCAACCAGTCCCTGCTCCCTTATCATATCTCCAAACTATTCCATAGTTGTATCCATTCTTCTTAGACCTCCTCTTTTCTCCTCTAAGATTCTAATCAGATTGAAATCCCCTCCTACTATCCACGGTTTTTCAGGGATTAGAGTCCTCATTTATTTTAGATTTTGCAGAAAGTTTTCCCATTCTCTTTGGGTATGAGGTCCATAAACACCTGTTAAAATAACCTCCTCTGTTGTTCCTATAATCTTTGCAGTTCCTGTTAGTATTCTTGGGAAACTTATCCAATTGTCTATTTGTATTTCTTCTGGGTTCCAAATTATTACCAGACCTCCCGCACTCCCAATCGCATCCTATCCCATCATTTCATATCTATTCTTGTTTCTATTCAAGATATCTCTCATTTTCTCTGTACTTATTTTTGTTTCTTGTACTATCATTATGCTAGGCTTATCTTTTTTCAGTCTGTCATTTAAATACCTCTGCTTGTCTCTACTGTTGAGGCCTCTTATGTTCCAGCTTGTGATGATCATCTCAATAGTTTTGGGGGGGTTTGAAATACCTCTGAGAAAGTATAACTCTTCTTGAATTCACCAACATTTCTCCCACTTCTTGAATTGTTTCACTCAGTGTTCTTCTACCTCTTTTTCTACCTCCTTTTCCAGTACTGCTGATTCCTAGATTTTAGGTTTCCTGCATCTCCATCTTCCCAGTACTTCCGTCTTCAGTTATTCCTTTTTTCTCTTTGTATCTTTGAAAGGCTTCTTTATACATCTGCTTCTGTTCCTCTGGAATAAATCTTTCATCGAGCATCTTCCATTCCTGCAAAAGCTTCCTCATTACTTGTTCTTCTTCCTCGCCTTTTGTTTTCTGTGGATCTATTTCCATTCTTTGTTGATCCTCTTGGTTTTCTATTGATTCCTCTGTTACCTCTTGACCTTTATCTACTTGATCTACCCCTTTATCTGCATTCTCCTTTATGACCTCCATTCCTTCTATTTCCTCATCTTCTTTCTCCTCTGTTTCCACTTCTTCTTCCTGTAAGACTTGGAATTTATTTTGGGATTCTATAGTATTGACTCCTTTTTGTTTGTCTGACTGTGTCTTGTTGTTCCCTCCTTTTTTCTTTCTCTGCACTTCTATGAATTTCTCATCCTCTTGTCCTGATTCCTTCGCCATGTTTCTCCTTTCATTATCTGTTTCCTTTTCCTTTTCTGATAACGTGATAGGGCATTCTCGGTATAGGTGTCCATACTCATGGCATCTTCTGCAGCGAAAAGGGATATGCTCATAATCAATTGGTTGGTGCCAGATCTCGTCATGGTATTCCAACTCTATTGTGTCTGGAAGTGGCTCTATTATATTCATATACACACAGATTCTTGCGTATGTTGTATATATTCCCCTCTTTGTCGATTCTGCCACTTTCACAAAAGATCCTACTACGTTCCCTATACCCTCAAGGATTTCTGGGTCCCAGAATTCTATTGGTAAACCAAAGAGTCTGATCCATACTGGAACTGCTAGCATTTTTTCCTTTTCTGGGTTGTAACAGTCTACCCAATGTCTCATAAATAATCCAGCATTGTTCATGAAGTAAGGTCCTCCCTCAAAGATCCTTTCCTTGTCTTCTAGATTGGAGAATATTACTGTAAAAAAGCCCTTCGCCCCCAGCTTTATTTCCACATGTCCTTTTGGTTTCCACCTTTGTTGGATCCATCTGAAAAGATCTTTCTCTGCTGGCCAGAACCCTACAAATTTACAGATCAAAGCATAATCCTTCATATAACTTCTATATTCCTCTAATCTGTTATTAGGTATTACGAACCTGGGTTTGTTCGTTGCCCTCGGCAGACATTTGCTTGTTAATCCCGTTTTCCTTTTCGTTCCTGTAGATGAAGTCTCTCCTTTGCTTGTTTTATCTCCTTCCTTCTGTCGTTCCTTCCGTGCTTCCCCTGTTGTCATTACTTTGTAGGAGGGGATCTCTCCCCTCCCCTGCGTCGTTTCCATTGATTTCCTTCAGTTCTTGAAATTCTTTTTACCCCCCAGGCTTCTGGTTTTTAAACTTTTCCTAATCTAGTTTCTGTACTCTGATCCTCTTGCCCGTATTCTACCCTTGTACACTGCTACAGCGTTCGGCACCCCCTCTATCCTTCCTTCGACAAAACCCTAGACTGCAACACCCTCATGTCCGCTCCCCTAGTAAGTATATATTTTTAATATTTAGTATAATAGTAGAATTTTCTGGGCAAATAATGACTTTTTATTTATTATATTTTTATTAAATCAAGAATAATTATTTTGAAGTTTTTTTTCATACAATAATCCTAATTTTTTCATAAAAAGTTTACTTTCTATTTAAATATTTTAATAAATTTATTGGTATTTTATTTTATGATTTTTAGTAAGTAAATATTTTTAATATTTAGTATAATAGTAGAATTTTTCTGGTCAAATAATGACTTGTTATTTATTATATTGTTAAAGTTATTTGTGAAGTGACGTCATAAACTGAAGTGCATCTACTAAAAATCATAAAATAAAATATCAAAAACTTTAATAAAATATTTAAATAGAAAATAAAACTTTTTATGAAAAAAATAGATTTATTATATGAAAGCAAACTTCAAAATAGATTTGTGAGTAGAAATATAATAACCCTAATTTTTCATAAAAAAAAAAAATTAAAAAAAAATTACTTTCTATTTAAATATTTTAATTTTTTTTTTGATATTTTATTTTATGATTTTTAGTAAGAAAATATTTTTAATATTTAGTAGAATAGTAGAATTTTTCTGGGCAAATAATGACTTGTTATTTATTATATTTTTAATTTTGTTTTTTTTTAAATAGTGTTTAGGAGATGACTTGTTATTTATTATATTTTTTATTTTGTTTGTTTTTTTAAATAATGTTTAGGAGACAAAAGTGATGGTTGATATGTGCAAGGAATTACGAAATTGAAAAATAAATTTTGTTTAAAAAAAAAAATCATTATATATATTTTTCAAAAGACTTTGTATTAAAAAAAAAAATTCCCTAAATCTTATAAGTACTAGATCAAGAATAATTATTTTGAAGTTTATTTTCATATAATAATCCTAATTTTTTCATAAAAAGTTTACTTTATATTTAAATATTTTAATAAAAAAATTTATATTTTATTTTATGATTTTTAGTAAGTATATATTTTTAATATAGTAGAATTTTCTGGGCAAATAATGACCTTTTATTTATTATATTTTTAATAAATCAAGAATAATTATTTTGAAGTTTATTTTCATATAATAATCCTAATTTTTTCATAAAAAATTTGCTTTCTATTTAAATATTTTAATAAATTTTTTGATATTTTATTTTATGATTTTTAGTAAGTAAATATTTTTAATATTTATTATAATGATAGAATTTTTTTGGTCAAATAATGACTTGTTATTTATTATATTTTTAAATTTGTTTGTGAAGTGACATCATAACTCAAGTGCATCTACTATGACTTCTTATTTATCATATTTTTAAAGTTGTTTGTGAATTGACATCATAAACTCAAGTGCATCTACTATGACTTGTTATTTATTATATTTTTAAAGTTGTTTGTGAAGTGACATCATAAACTCAAGCGCATCTACTATAGTCCTTATACTATTCTCAAGCATAGTCCTTGTACTATTCTCAAGCAGGTTGGTGTGAATGCATGTCATTTAGATTTGCCTTGCTAGCATTGCCTCGACAATGTGGTTAATGTTCATCATCTCAAGCCCTATGAACCTCAAGCAGGTTGGTGTGAATGCATGTCATTTAGATTTGCCTTGCCAGCATTGCCTCGACAATGTCGTTAATGTTAATCATCTCAAGCCCTATGAACCTCTCAAGCAAGTTGTTGTGAATGCATGTCATTTAGATTTGCCTTGCCAGCATTGCCTTGACAATGTGATTAATGTTAATCATCTCAAGCCCTGTCATTTAGATTTGTCTTGCTAGCTTTGCCTTAACAATATGGTTAATGTTAATCATCTCAAGCCCTATGAACATATCAAGCAGGTTGGTGTGAATACATGTCATTTAGATTTGCCTTGCCAGCATTGCCTCGACAATGTGGTTAATTTTAATCATCTCAAGCCCTATGAACCTCCTATTCTGGAAGAGGAATTTCACATTTCCCACCCACTTGATAAAATTTTGGATTTTCAATAGTTTTTGGAGGAAGATAGCATTAGACTACGACGTATCTTGTTGGGCACCAAAGCCAACTTCCTTCTTAGGAAAAACGGTTGTCTTAGGTTACTTTTGATCATAACTTCCTACCCCTTGTTGAGAAGGTGGGGTCATTTTTGCTAAAATAATGAAGAAATGATGTGCCACATCTGGCAATCATTTATAGCTAGTCTTAATAGTTAGTTGTAGGATAATAAAGGCATGGTTAATCTTGAGCACTATGCATTTTCAGTTTATATTGTTTCTTAGTTAAAGTTGACTTTGTCAAAACTAATCAGATCTCATCTTAAGTAAAATCTTATAAAAGAAATTTTCTCAAAATCATAAGATACAAATGTTTTGGGAATCAATATTCTTGTGCATTTTAGGTTTGCAAGTTTTCATCTTAAGCATTTGAGTCTTATGCCTTATCAATCATCCAAGCATCTGATGAAGGGAGGCAAATCTAGTGGTATTGTAGTTTGAAAATGGGAAAGAGGTTGATATCACCTCCAGAGCTCTCAAAATATGCAGTGATTTCGGATCCAAGAGGACGAATATGATGTGATTTTGGATCCAAAAGCACGAATTAATGTCAAATTATGCACCTGCATAATGGATTTTTATATGCCACGGTTCTTCTCCAATTTATGCCTTACGGCGTTTCCTTTGCAACATTTGGTGCAATTGCTAGTATTAATTTATTTTCGAATTTATATGAGTTTTTAATTAATTTGTGTTGTGTAGTTTTGTAACTCAATTAAGTTACAGGCAGTTTTTGAGCTCTAGGTTTATGAGAATCTATGGTATTCACCCATGGGATTCATGTGGAATATAGCCTATTTAAAGTGGGAAAGACTCTAGGTAAATGTCTCTTTTGGTACAATTGAGTGAAAAATCAAAATTTGTAATTGGTGTTTTGTGTTTATTATAATACAGTTGAGTGAAAAACTTTGCCTAATATAAATATATTTTTAACAGGTCTGCAGTTCTACAAGTTAGATCTAACAGGTCTGCAGCTCTCCAAGTTAGATATGCGGCTCTCCATCACCCGAACGTGCAAGAAGAGATTTTATTACGCACAGGTTTGCGGATCCTGGTGGGCTCCAATATTGCAGCGATAATGTTGCAACTCCTGGGACTCCCTTCTTTACTTTTATCAACTCGGTAGTTCGTAAAAAACTTGGAAGCGACGGTGTTGTATGCACAAGTGCTAGCTCTTGCCGCAGTTGTCACTTGTTCAACTGGCACATGTCCGCTAGGGGCTTAAGCCAACTTCTATGATCTCTTAGAAGAAGCTTTTTAATTGATGGATGAAAGCTAACTCAAAGGAAGTTAATCTACTTGCGGAAAGAAACTGAAAGCCAAAAAGTAACGCAAACCATAACAAACCCTAATTCTACCAGCTAGTCCTACTGATGCAAAGGAGAGAATGCAAACTACTGGAAGGGATGCCATTACATCTATGAAGGTAAAATACATGTGTCTAGACTACCTCTACCTGAAGAAAACATCTTTTTGTATTTTTGAATAAGTTATTAGAATTATCATGCATGTGCTTTTAACTGGCTTTTTACTGTGCAGGGGTGGATCAAGGAGGAGAAATGCTTGGAAAAGGTTGGGAAGGTTCAAAGAGGGTCTAAGGAGTCCCTAACACCCTTCCGGAGAGTTTCAAAAAGTTTGGCTATCAAGAAACCTCATTTGTGAGCTTCTACAGGAAGTCTGCAGGGGTTCTACAGGGTGTTTAGAGATTTCTACAGGATGTTCAGAAATTTCTATAGGATGTTTAAAAAGTGGATTTTAGAGGATGGGCGAGTGAGGGAAGATGCATGAATGGATAGGGAGTAGGATATGGGCCTGGAGTGACCCAGGGACTGGTGGATGGAGTGGTGAGAGGGTGTAGAAGGATGACTTGGCTTAAAGAAGGCTAAGACAATGATGGAGCAAGAAGGTATGGTTACGTGGGAAAAAGGACAGGTGTGAGACGAGGAACCTAGCTAGGAGATGGACAACTGGCTCTGATGAAGCTTAGGTGGATGAGAGAGTGGTAGAGATGCCCTGCACGGTGTACATTTAACCGAATCAAAAAAGTCTTACAAATAATCAAAGTCCTAGCTAATCTAATCTAACTGTCAATAAAACGAATGAACAGCAGCTTTATTTGGAAATAAAACCATGTACACCAATCATGCAAAGAAACATTTCAGAGATCTGAACCCATAACTAACTTCTGCAAATGAAAATAGTACACTAAGGATTGCATGGTCAAGCAAACTAGTGTTTTTGTTGGGGCAGCACTGTTTCTTCAATTCTAGCCCCTGATCTAATAAGGATGAGGTGAAACTGAGAGTGTTGTTGACCCTTTTCTTGGAGCTTTTTTCTGGTTATTATCCTACCAATCTATTTTAAACATCTAAAGCAATTCTATTCATAAACAGTGACCTATTTAACCAACACAACTAAATCTGCCCAACAGAAATATGTTTCAAATGCATAAAAGGAAAACAACGATGCATAAGGGAAAGGTAACAGTACAATCCCAAAAGCAAAGGTAACAGTTGGCCTGGAGGTTTTGCATAGACTTCTTGTAGAGAGGCACTCGTGCCAAGGCCTCACTCATTCTAGTTGGAGTGTGATATTCCCTGATTTTGAGGCTGTGGGACAATGTGTTCCATCTATAGGTGCAAGCATGAACACAATTGTCCCCTAATAATCACTCCATATCCTCGAAGTGTGCTATGGCCTGAGCCTGCCAATCCATGTACTCTAATAAAGCCTGAGAGTTGGTTGCTAGGTGCTGGTGAGTGAATATCAATGTTGTGGGGTCCCCTGGCTCTGCTCTAATCAGCAGTGGTTCATGTAGTTCTCGGTCCATGACATTTCTGACCTTTGTCGCTCTCTTTTCTTCGTGGTTTAACCATGAGGTCATTGCCATCAGTTGCATGTCCCCTACTGCTGTGTTGGGGTCCCACGAGGTTATGTTTGGAAGGGCCAAATTATGAAGGTAAAACTCTGAAAGCTTAGCCTTATCTTCCAGTGAACTGCTGTTACATAAATCCATGAACTGCTGGGGGTTTTGGATTTGGGAGATACCCCTTTGTGCCAATGTGTTGATTTGGAATTGCAGCCACTGATCCCTTAGGTATAGGCCATAGGATTTGGTCGGCTGCCTACATTGCAGAGCTTCCATTGCCCAACTGGCCATGCAAGCCAGTTGTGCCTCCTTTTCTTTCATCTGTTGTTTTAGAGATTGTATCTCTATGCCTGCCTACAATTCCCTTTCCTGTGGTTGCCGGTTTATTTCCTCAAGATCAGCTTGCATTCCTTCTTTTTCTTGAGGTTCTGCCATGGTGTCCTTGGCTGTTGTTTCCTCTTCTTTCCTCTGTCCCTGTAGTTGTAGCTGTTGTCTAAGCAGCTCATTCTCTTCTCTTAACTTGGCCTGTTGGGAGCTTTCCACATGCCGTACTCTTGCCAACTCCCTTTGTGTTTCCTTGAGCCTTTCCTCTAGAGGCCCTATATCTGCTATCCCCTTGGATTTAGCGATCCTCATCCAAGTGTGGGTTCGTACTCTTTCTTCCTCTAGTGCTAGAAATAGTGGCACTGTGAATTTTTGAGGAATAATTTTGTCGGCCTCCAAAAATTTATAATACGAGCCCAGGCTGGGCTGGGGGCTTGGTTCCATGATGACATCGGTCTTCTCCTCCTCCTGTGGTGACTTGGTTGCTCTTTCCTCCATCTGCTTAGTTTCCTTCAGCCTAGCCAAAGTTTCCTGTAGAACCGCCTCGGCATCCTGTAGAGAGGCTTCCGAGTTCAATTTCTCCATCCTTTCCCTCCATGAGGATGTTTTCGGGCTCCCCCGCTCATAAGTAATGGATGCCTTGGAGGGGGACCTATCCCTTGGTGTGGTAGGGGTATCCACAATTGTGATTGGCTCTTTTGATGGAGGCTGGGGTCTGACAGTCTTAATTCTCACACTCCTTCTTGCTTTAAAATACAGAGGAGTCTCCCTCTTTCGTTTTTCCTTTGGCTTGGGAGAGGTACCTAGGGTGGCCAGCACAGCTGCTGCCTCCCTAGCTAGAATTTCGGCCGATTTCTCCTTCTGATGTCCTTTTTCCGGACTCCCTGTAGAAAGTCTTGTAGTGGTTGTTTTCTGGCTTCCTGTAGAAGAAGATGGCACCGTTTTAGCCTGCTTGGCTGAGGGTGCTTTTTCCTTTAGCTTGGCTAAGGCTGCCTTAGGGGTGCCCTCATTGGCTTGGACTTTCTCAGTCCTTTCTACCCTGCTCTGTAGTCTTTTCTCCCTAGGTGTTGGTGTAATTTTACCACCCCCTATTTTGGCAGCTTGGACTTTTTCTTGTGTTCCTTTCTGTTCTTTCTTTGGTGTTTTGCCCGGGGTTTCTTGTCCTTTAGCTTTCTTCTCTGCCTGAGCGTGCTCCTTCTCCTCGCTACTGGAGGAAGTGAGCTCCTCGGCCAAAATTTGGATGTCATCATCCTTAGACATATTCTGAAAAATTTCCCAGGAGAGAGGGACAGTGTAAGTGTGGAGTGCATCTTCCACGAGGAGCTTGATAAGCCCATGATGGGCTAGCTGGTCTGGTGTACCCTCTCTCAGTTTGGTGGCACACTCAATCATGGACTGCAGGAGGAAGTAAGGAATGCTCAATTTTTGTTCTGAGGGTAGGTCCATTTGGTGCCTAAGTTCTGTGAGTAACCGGAAATGATAGCCATACATGATGCTAAATCGCCCCTCACACGTAACATACTTCATAATTTGGAGGCTGACTTCACTCCAGAACGGTTGTAGGCTAGTTCTTCGAACTCCATTCTTATCCTCTGAAAATTGTTCCTCTGGTAGGAAGAACTCTTTTTTAGCTTTCTGACCCAATTTTCTCTCCTCCTTTTCCCAGGGTACCCCCATCGGTAGATCAGTTATTCTGCTAATGAGCTGTGGGGTGAATCTGAGGGTCAATCCTCTGAAGTTGAAAACGGCCAATGTCTTTGACTTTGGCTTCAAGGACCTTAGGAATTCTTCTGTAATTTCGTCATCGTGACCTTGAAGCTTGTCACAGAGACATCCAGTGTGCACAGGAAAACAAGTCCACCACCTCAGGGGTTTCCCGTAATTTCTTGGAGTCTGAAGGTTCTTTTCTAATGAACCCTCCCGGCATGGTAAAAAAACTATGTTTTTGTTGTTCTGAACTTGCCTGCCGTGTACAGAAGGAGGACTTCGAGATTTCTCTACACAAAGCGCAGAGCTACATCTCCGTTATGCACACAGTCATATAAAGTTCACAATCTTTCATCGGTGAGCCTTGACAGTGTCTCATTTTTTCTACAGGAGGGAATTTAATTCAAGACCCTGGAGAAAATCTCGCATGCAAACTACGAAGACAATTTCATGCAGCGATAAGAAAACGGCTTTTGAATTCATAGACAGACTTGCATTCACATTGTCCCTACCCCCTCAACACGTCGAATTCACCACCTTTTGAATTATTTGCATGGGAAAGTTATGTTCAAGCCTACCTCACTGAGAATTGCCACCCTCGACGTGAACAGTCCAAGATTCTTCATAATGTCAAGCTCCCTGTAGTGCAGCTTCCTGTAGAAATCGTGCACGGCTTCTGGAGGACGTTACGGTGGTTCTCGACGAGTCTGAGCAGCAGCAGGACGTTGGAACAGACCGAGAACTCGGGCTAACAACTTGCAGAGTAGGAGGATGTGTACTCGGCTGCAAAATGGTTGTGAGTGTAAATGACTGCAGTGTATCATAAGTTATTCAACCGGCCGATTTTGAATTGCTACGGAATTCATGGCGTGGGGGTGACCTATCCCGGTCGATCCGTTGGCCGACGTCACAGCCTTTATTCCTCGGCGTGTCCCTGACCGCCAAATTCTTCCCTCTACATTCACCGCTGCCATTCTTGTCATACTGTCGCTTCTCCCCGACTGGACACTTCCCACGTGTCAATTTCTCGTCTTTTCGGCATAACCAAGCCCATTCAGATCCTACGAGGTCGTCTGATTGGTTGTGGTGGCCAGTTGAATGGATACCAGACTTGTTCAATCTGTCCATTCTCACAGTCATGCACATTTAGAGTATAGCTTATGTAATTTGACAAAATAAGGTTAGGCACTTACCTGTGCAGCCATGGACGTGGTTTTTTCAGGTTTCGGGACGAGGATTGCTGGATCTGCTTGCTGCTGCTTTGTGCATGGGTGGAGCTCCTTTGCATTAGCTGCTGTTGGCTACGAGACCTTGAGACCCGATTTCCTGGTGGTGAATGCTACATGCAATAGCTTCATGAGCTGCTGGTGTCTCCATGGTATGTGCTCCAGCCGGATCAGCTGCTACAGGATTCCTGTAGGACATCTGGTAGCCGTTTCTCCCCCTGGGGTGCATGCTGAAATAAATGAGTCACATTCACAGGTGTAGGGTCCTGAGGCCACCTTGACAGGTAAATTGTGTGAGCCTCTGCATGCTTTATTTCCCACTTAAAAAAAAAATATCTGAGAAAACAGGGTTCTGGTATGACTGTGCAGGTATATTCGACCAGATGGCAGCAATGGTGATGAAAGGAGGTGAAACAAGTGGGGGATGGAAGAAAAGAGTGGTTGCATGCCTCCTCAACGGACTTCAAGCTTCAAATCCTTCTCCATAATCGATCTTGGCCCGCCCAAAGGCTCTACAGGATGTTTCCTGTAGAAAGTCCTGTAGCTTCCTGTAGAAGGCTAAACCATGACCACATTGTGTCCAAACCTTGGAAAAAAATGAGTGTTCATGGAGGGAGTATATGTGAGGTTGCCTGGTAGCTTGGTAGGGACCCTTGTCCTTGAGTTGAGAGGCCTCCTTTTTGCATTGTGTTCCTGCAACCTACAACAATTTCCAGAGATTAAACTTGTTTTTTTCTTTTCTTCCTTATTCTTTTTTTCTTTTTCTTTCCTTTTTTTCTTTAAGAAACAACAGGGGCGCCTCAATGAGGTTTTCACCCCTACTATCTGCCTTGGGCGCCTCAGAGAGGTTTTCACCGAAGGATCTTTTTATTCCAATTCTTTTTTTAGAGAGACAGCAGGGGCGCCTCAATGAGGTTTTGACCCCTACCATCTGCCTTGGGCGCCTCAGAAAGGTTTTCACCCAAGGATCTTTTTTATTGCATTTTTTTTTTATTTTTTTATTTTTTATTTTTTTTATATAATGATGCTCAGGGTGTTCCCAAAATAGAGGCAGAACCCTTCTCTATGACTAGCATTGATTTTTCCACAGTTTTGATGAACTCTTGCCTCGAAAGAGGTTTCCTGTAGATCTTTAGTCGATGCCCATTGACGAGCATGGGGATGGCTTCTTCATCAATGGTCTGGATAAGGAAAGAACTATTGTCATTACACTTCTCCACTGCATATGGTCCTAGCCATCTTGTCCTCAGCTTCCCCTTGAAATCCTTATGTCTGGAATCATACAGCAGCGCCCAATCTCCTGGCTGGAATTGTTTGTCATTGAGGTGCCGGTCATGCCATATCTTCCTCTGAAGTTGAACCACTTCTAAGTGGAGGAGGGCCTACATTCGGTGTTCATCTAACCCATTCAGCTGCAATAACCTTTCTTGTTGAGCATGGCTGAGATCTAGGTCCAGCTGAGTTGCCATCCTCAATGTGTTGTACTCAAACTCGATTGATAACAAAGCTCTCTTCCCATAGAACAGCTCATAAGGTGTGAAACTGGTTGTGGTCTTCCAAGTGGTGTTGTAGGCCCAAGTGGCCTCAACCAGGCGATCTGCCCAATCCTTTCTGCTACTGCTCACCACCTTAGTCAAAATCCCTTCTAATGCTCTATTGGTGACTTCCACCTGCCCATCTGCTTGAGGATGATATCGGGTGGAAGTCCTATGCTTGATCTTGTGATGAGCGAGCAAGTCTTCAATTAAGTTGGAGGTGAACTGGCTTCCTTGATCGGTGACTAACTCTCTTGGGTAGCCAAAATTGTGGAAGATGTTTTCTCTTAAAAACTCAGCCACCTTTTCTTCTGTTGCTGCTTTGATTGCCTTGGTTTCCGCCCACTTTGTCAGATAGTCTGTGCACACAATGATGTAAGACCTTTGCCTTGAAGGAGGGTTGATAGGACCCGCAAAATCCATACCCCACTTCTCAAATGGCTCAAGAGTCACTTGAGGTTGGAGAGGCATTTCTTCCCTTGGAGTCGGTTTCCCCATCCTTTGGCATCGGTCACATTGGCTGATATATCTTCTGACATCTTGATGAAGAGTGGGCCAATAGTAGCCTGACTGCAGAATTTTGAAGGCAAGCCTCTTGGCTGCAAAATTTCCTCCATAAGACCCATCGTGACAAGTTAGGAGGATGTCAAAGACTTCCTCCTCCCTTACACAACGCCTTAAGATCTGATCAGGGCCAAGTTTGAATAGGTTGCCCCCGATCCAAGTGAATGAGGCACTCTTCCTCACGATTCTACTCTTCTCGTTTGAGGATAGATGCAAAGGGAACTGTGTTGAGACCAGATAGTTTGCTATATCAGCAAACCACGGAGAGAGTACTGAGATAGCAAACAGATGTTCATCTGGCATCTAGTCATCCACTGTTCCTTCTTCACCTGCAGGCAAATCCAATCTAGACAAGAAGTCAGCAACAACATTTTCTTTACATGGTTTGTCAACGATAGTCAAATCAAACTGCTGCAACAAAAGTAACTATCTAATAATACAAGCATTCACATCAGGCGTATTCATTAAATATCTAATTGCAACATGGTCAGTATGTACAAATGTTTGATAGCCAATGATGTAGTGTCGGAACTTGTTCAGGGAATGGACCACGGCCAGGAACTCTTTCTCAGTTACAGTATAATTCATTTCTACCTTGGATAAGTTTTTGCTGACAAATTATATGGCATATGGAAGTTTTTCTTCAACTTGTCCTAAGGCTTCCCCTATGGCTTTGTTCGAGACATCAATGTGGATGTGGAAAGGTAGGGCCCAGTTTGGGCCTCTCAAAATTGGGGTGGACACCAACTTATCCTTTAATTCATTCACAGCCCTCTGAGAGTCGTCAGTCCATTTAAACTCAACATCTTTTTCTAAGAGGCCAAACAAAGGCAAGGCTAGCTTACTCAAGTCTTTAATGAATCTTCTATAATATCCCGCTAAGCCTAAGAAAATCCGAACATCTCTTACCTTCTGAGGAGGTGGAACCTTTTTGATGATAGCAATTTTATTAGGATCCACCTGTAATCCTTGGTGAGAAATGGTATGACCTAACACAGTCCCTTCAGTCATCAGGAATTCACATTTTTCAGGGCTGACCGATAGGTTCATCTCAATGCACTTGCTTAAAACTTTTTCCAGGTTGGACAAGGCTTCTTGGAAGCTAGACCCATAAGGAGTAAAGTCATCCATATAGATTTCCACCGAATCATGAACAAACTAGGAAAAGATGCTCAATACAGCTCTCTGGAAAGTGGCAGGGGCATTGCATAGCCCAAAGGGAAGGAATCGGTAGGCAAAGGTACCCCATGGACAAGTGAAGGTGGTCTTATCTTGGTCCTCCGGGCTGATTTGGATCTGATTATACCCGCTGAACCCATCTAGGAAAGAGAAAAACTTCTTTTCTGTCAGTCCATCCAACACTTGATCTATGAAAGGAAGAGGGAAGTGGTCTTTCTTGGTGGCTTTGTTCAGTTCTCTGTAGTCCACACAGATTCTCCACTTCCCATTTTTCTTGGGTACCAACACCAGAGGGGAAACCCATTCGATGTTCGATATGGGGTAAATGAATCCTACATCCAAAAAAAATTTCACTTCTTATTTAACAATGTCCTTAAGGGCTAGATTCATTCTCCTCTGAGGTTGCCTGATTGGCTTGCAGTCCTCCTTAATGTAAATATGATGGGTACAGACCGAGGGATGGATTTCCTTCATTTTCTTGTAGCTCCAGGCAAAATCCTCCAAATGGTGGGTCAAGAGGCTACATAGCTCCTTTTCCTGAGAGGGAGAGAGAGAGGAGCTGATCTTTAAAGTTCTTTCAGGGCCAAACTCCACATTCTTAACTCTGGGAGTGGTCGGATCAGTCGCACATAGGTCCACTAAAGCATTGGCTTGGGTATCTTCCACCAACTCTTCCAAGGATAGTGCACTAGGGGGAGGATTTTGGATTAAGTTCTCAATCAAATCATCCTCGGTTTGAGGACCTCCCCTGGTGGCCTCTACTGTGCATAATGGTGTAGAGTAGACCTCATCCTCTTCTCCTTCTTCCAACCAAAGGGGTAAGTCATGTTCTAGCAGAGGTTGGGCAGGAGGGTATAGGACCAACTGTTTGGACATAGGCCCATTTTTTATGGTCATGCTTCCTGCTCGACAGCTGATGTAAGCATCCGCAGTAGCCAGCCAAGGCCTTCCCAAAATGAGGGGATATCCCGTGAGTTTTTCCTTTGGCTGAAGGACCAAAAAGTCCGCATGGTACTCCTAGGAGTCAAAAGAGACCAAGACATCTTCCACAATCCCTTCGGGAGTCAAGTTGGATCGGTCTGCCAATTGCAGCATTGTCGAGGTCCCTCGTCATCACATTAATGGCGGCCCCTAGATCAATCAATGTGTGGGGTATTGTTTTTGGGAAAAGTATCCAATACGGAATGACCCTATCCCACTCTAAGGGTGATAGTACCTCAGCAACAACTGAATGCAAAGCTATTCAAGATTACTTCTTTATGGGATGAGAGAGGGAAGAAAAGGATGATCTACTAACCGTTATCTTGCGCTTAATAGTCGATCCAGTCTTCACTCCTTGCTGCTTGCTCCTAGCTCCTTGCTCTTTCACCGGCCCAGCTACACAAAGATCCTGTAAAAGCACAAGAAAAGGAAACTACAAGAAGCATACATCCATAATCGATTCAGGGATTAGCATAAATCAAATATACAAGCATCTATTCACCATAAAGACACATGCATATAGAAGAACCTCAAATACTTTATTGATAGAAGAAGCAAAGTTCTGAGAGAGTTACAACCATAATAGGCCCAATCCAGCAACACCTCCCAGCAGAAAGAAATCTCCTCTTCACCTCCTTCAAGCAATCACCCAATAGTTCTATACACAAACCAACAGCACTTCCTTACTTGCACAAAATTCCAGCCTCCCTAGACCTCATGAGAGAGCTCTATATATAGGGTTTTGGAGAAAGGATGAGTCATCTTGAGACTGGCATGAAGCTGACTAGTGTCCTCTCCCACTTTAGTTAATCTTCAGTTCTTGAGTCCACTTGGAGATTCTTGCTTCCACTTGGAGATCAAGACCCTCTTACTCATCACAAGGCGAATTCCTTGACCCAAGTGTCAGTTTGGAAGCTTCCTGGGCAGTTGACACCTTGCAGAATGACTGTGCCACTTGGCAAATCTCGCCCAGCGCAGGTAGCCTTCATTAGTTTTGACATTCAGCGCAGGTACAGAGTGGAGCAGTTGACATTCAACGCAGATGCTCAGTGGAGCAGCGGACATGATCCAGAAACTGCTTGTTTTTGAGTGTTTTCAAGTGGAGAACTGATTTTCAGTGCTGTGGTTTGCTGACCTTGTTCCTCTAGGGGTAAGAACAACATGTTTAGGGACTTTGGATCCCTCAGATTATTGACATTTCATGCTCCATGATGTTAGGCACAAAAATGTCTATAACAGTTGCCCCCTAAAGTATGAGGTCGTTTATCGGGTGAAATGCTTTATCAGGAGGATCCGAAGTTCATTCAATTGCTGAGAGGTGCCCTGTAATAAAATACAATACAATACATTATTTTTCATTCTGCTTTCATGATCTAGCTGAGGCGAGCATTCCCATGCTCAGCTTTATAAATTCATTTTGGTACATATAACAGGCGATCGTCTGATGGTAGACTGATAATTCTCTGCTGAAATTATCATCCTTTGAGAAGGATGATCATCTGCTGCAATGATGTACATGTTAAATGTCTTTATATTTCCTGAATATATATCGCAGCCCGGATGGATGAAACTAGATCCGGGGTCTTCAAACTCGTTCGATCTTCACTCTAAGTACAAGTCGATCCATGTGAGAATTGCGCTGAAGTCGAACATGGAAAGACATCGCTTGATTACCGGTCAATGATGTAAACCGTTAACAAGCGCGAGAGGAATCACCAATAATGATAATGGCCCTCAAGGTACTGCAATACAATTCACGTGGTGTGAATATAGGACTTGGCGTCGAACACCACGCAAAATCTTCTGGTCGAAGGTCATTGATGTATACCTGTCGCCGGAAGTGAGAAACTTTCCATTGAGGCATGCAAGCTTCAAAGTACTGGGGGGGGTGTTCCTCGATCAACTTCTTGGATAATGAGCTGAAGTCGACAAGAAGCGATCTGTCAAAGGAGGGCTTTAATGAATCCCACATCAGTGACACGGAACGGAGCTAATGATTTTAGTGGAGGTGAAAACAATCTGTGAGATATGATTCAGGGTGGCGATCATGGGTGGATGAAGGATAATGTATGGCAGTGGATGGGACACGGTTGACTCTTTCTGAACAACATCTCTTGAACATATAACGACATTGATGTGATGGATCGGTAGCATTACCCCAAATGTGGATGGTTTGGCGAAGACCATGGTGATGAGACCGGTGAATGAAACAACCCAACCCGATGTGATACGGAGGACAAAGTGTCATGTTCAAGAGCGACTTGCTACCATTAAAGCTTTGAGGTTCTCCCAATTTTTCCCCAGTCATTTCTGACCAGTACCTCTTTATTTTTGTCAAGCTTGAGGAGGATAACATATGCTTGTTCTATAACCTGCCCTTCGGGCAAGCCCATCGCTATGTTTTAACGAGCCTAGCGATAGGGAAACTCGTTCTCGTCTAAAGACAAGTTTGTCGCTATTTAATCATTTTAACGAGTCTAACGACAAGGAAAACTCGGTCCTTTTCATTTTTAGAGAGTCTGAAAAGGTACATAAAGTTAACTCCAAAATTCCTTTTTCATCATCTAATCCCTTAAGTCCGAAAAAGTATAAAACAATACAGAAGGGATGAGTTTTCGATAGTTTTAACGAGCCGAACAAAACAAGCGCTCGATCTTTTTGTGTAATAATCCCTCGGGTCCAAAAAGATTAAAATCTAGAGGAGGGATAGCTCTTCCGGTCACTTTAACGAGCTGGAAGGCCAAAACTCGGCAAACTTTTCATGTTTTACGAGTTAGGAGAAAAGAGCTCAAATAAGACTCGTCTTTTGAGGAACGAGTGATAAACAGGGATAGCAACAGATTCCAGGTACAGGTTGGAATTTTCCAATCACGGCAGTGTCACAAGGATGGCTAAGTGAAATCACTCTTCGCAGCGGTTCCTCAAAATGGGTAAACAATCATATGGAGGTGAACGATAGGCCAAATGGAATGGAGGTGGCAGGTGCAAAACACGACCAAGGCTTTTATGGCTAATAAATTTACGATCACAATGGTTATTTACCGGTACTGGGTTCATTTTTTAAAGAGCTTGAATGCACCAAAACACTGCTCAAAAGCTTATGTTTATTTTTTAACGAGCATGAACTATGACGCTAAAACTGCTCGGATCTCGCTTTTCTATTTTTTAACGAGCATAAATTCCGCGGTAAAACTGCTCGATTATATGGTCACATTTTGATTTTTTACCATTACTAGCTTTTCTCTTTTCAAATATAGTACTGCTTTTTCAATTGCTGCAATAAACTTTGTTAGAAATGAATAATATTCGCATGAAAATGAGACTATAACCCTAATATTTCACTTTAAACTGTGTAAAAAGCTATTAAAAGGTGTTTTTACCTCTCATTTACCATTTCATTTGAATTTGGTTTGTTGGAGCTCTGGAGGTGCCTCTTCCCCCTTGATTTTCACCAGCTGATTCCGGGAGATTCTGCGGACGATTTTCGGCGCCGTCTGGACCAGGTAGGAGCTAAACCTTAGCTCTTTCTTTTCATGGTTTCCTTTTCCTGTTTTTTGGTCTTTCTGAGCCCCTGGGGTTTTGCCAGGGCGCCATAGGATCAGCGCAGGTTTCCCTTTCGAAGCCTGCGTTGAAGGTCAAGCTGCCTTAAGGCAGCTTGACTTTAGGGCAAGTGGGAGACTTCCTGCCTGCGCTGGGCTCAAAAAGACTGAGTTTTAAGGTTATTTTTGATGAATTTTTCGCTAGTTTTTCATCAAATCAGGAATTCACTCTTTCTCTTGTTTTCTTTGTAGGGAACTTTGAACAAAATGTCCCTTACATGGCGAGAACGAGAACATGAAGAGGAGGACATGATTGCCCTCCATGACCCGGTCACGGTGAACGCGCTGCGGAACTGTGGCCTGCTGAAGTTCTTCCGTATCTCTAGCATGAGAGCACAGATTTCTTTACTGCAGTATATGCTCGATGCTTGGGATCCTGTTAACCAAGTGTTCCAGATTAGGGGGAAGACCATCCCTTTGACCATAGAGGACATGTACTTCTTGACTGGACTGTCAAGACGAGGTGCCCCCATTTCCTTATCAGGTACGGCCCGGGGGACTGATTCCACCAGAGATTATGTCCGCCAGTATTGTAGGGAAGGTTCTCAGCCGAGCAGAGACGGCAAGATTGTTATCCATGAGATTACTGATCGGGCTCTCAGGTCCATTCTGTTCACTATTGGTAGGATGGCCGGCAGCGCAGCTTTACATGTTGCCAACAGATCCTATATGCAGCACGCCCTGGAGTGTCTCCAACCGAAAGTATTCAACTGGTGTGATGCAGTACTTGTTCAGATGAAAAGTCAATTGACCAAGGTAAAGGACGGGAAGCTGAAGAACTTTGGATTTGGTTCTATTCTGACTGCCTTTGCCTTGGAGAAAATCCCACTGATGCAGCCTCAGTACATCATACTTGACTTACCTTCTCCGACCGAGCCACGCATGCAGAGGTGGGTTGACCACATGTCTAGGCACGCAGGTCAACCTCAGATTACTTTTACTGAGGCCTTCTTTAGGTGGTTCGAGCGCCAGGAGATGGCGTTTTCTGAGTATCCATATGTAGGTATGGATTTCTGAGGTGATCCAGATTTGGTATTACCGGATGGCGAGCAGTGGGGTGTCATTGGTAAACTCTTTTGACCATATTACTGTTTATTGTTCTTGTTCGTAATGTTGCTGTGCTTTATTCTGTCAAGAATTTTAATTGTACTCTTGGGTGCATGCAGATATTGGTCCTGTTCGTCCAGCAGTTCGTCCGAGATCGCCAGCTGCTGCCCCGGCAGGGGAGCCTACTAGGAGAGTTGTTATTCGCGATCTCGACGACACTAAGACCCTTACAACTGTGCAGGAGCAGGTTGAGAGCCTTACTCGTGGCCTTCCGGATGTACAGATTGACGAGTTACCTTTACAGATGCAGCGGCATACTATTGGTGTGCCTAGACGATGGACTCATCTCTTGCGCATGATTGCACAGGCCGTGACGTACTATCATGAGCACCACTAGGCTAGGGTGCCCCCTAGCATCTTTTTTTTGAGTTTTTAGGTCATATGACCAATTTTGTCTTGGTTACAGAACATTATGTATGAACTTATATAAACAGCTTATATATTTTGATTTTCGGGTTTTATTCTGGTTGATTTACGTGATCCATATGTACAATTTTTGATGATGTGTCCTTTTTATAAATGTTGCAAATGTCTATCTAACACATAGTTTGCTAATGAGTCAGTTAATGTGTTTAAGTTTCTTGAAATATGTTGATATTGAATTGAATCAAATCGTCTTTCCAAGATCTTAACCCTTAGGAACATGCGATAAATAGTTGGATTGTGAACAGAATATATACCATTGATTTGTAGTATTACGAGCTGTGAGTCTAGCCTGACAATTAGTCGGCGTATGCCACGTGTGATGTCATCAGAGAGTAGTTCTATCAACGCGCTATACTCAGCGATGTTATTCGTTGATTGCCCAATACATACACCTCTGAAACTTACTAACTCGCCGCTTGGATCAAAAATGGCCCAGGCCGCGGAGGATAGGTTCCGCGAACTACGACTCGCTCCGTCGGCATACCCAACACATGTCTCCATAAGGTTTGACATCTGCAACGAACGAAAAAGGCGGATCACTCGACCAGAACAAACATTTTAGCGAAAACAAAATACAACAAAAGCATACAGGTTACTATTTAAGCATAGTAACGCTTGAGGTACAACCCGTTGCGGGGCTGCGCCAGTGGAATTCCATCGTAATCCATTAACTCGTAGGCTCCTTTTGCTAACACCCTTTTAACAATATAGGGGCCCATCCATAAGGACTTGAATTTACCTGCTCCCAATTTATCGGATTCTTGGTCATAAAGCAAAACCAAATCACCTTCTGAGAAGACACGGGGTTTGACATTTTTGTCAAACTGAGCCTTGACTCGTTTCTTATGAGCTTCGTTAGCCAAAGCGGAATCACAATGGGTTTCATCCAACTGGATTAATTCCAAGAAACGAGCCTCTTCTTCTGAAGTTCCGGGGAGAAGGTCGATTGCGAGTTTAAGCGACAAAATTTCGCACTGGATTGGCAAGACTGCTTCCAGGCCATACACCAGTTGAAAAGGTGTGAACCCAGTTGCGTTCTTTACCGAGGTTCGGTATGCCCACAAGGCTGAGTACAGGATTAGGTGCCACCTTCTTTTATGAACCCCAATCATCCTTTGCAACATACGCTTCAGGACCTTGTTGATTGCCTCAACTTGTCCGTTGGCTTGCGGATAATATGGGGTAGAGCTGTCGTGAGATAGCCCTAGCTTGGCAGCTAATTCGACCATCATGTGATTACGAAAATGCGACCCATGATCTGTAACTATAGCCTGCAGTACGCCGAACCTGGCGACTACATGATTGAAAAAGAAAAGGGCAGCTGTTTCACCAGTGTTATCCAATGTAGGCATCGCCTCGGCCCATTTGGTAAAATAGTCAACAGCGACTATAATATACCCATGCCCCCCGGTCGAGGTGGGGTTACATTGCATGAAATCGATGCCCCACTTGGCGAAGGGCCCAACAGCAACTTCTGGCTGTAAAGGTGCGGGCGGTCATCTGGTTTTGCTATCAAAGATTTGACAAGCATGGCAACTTCTGACTGCGGTTATGCAATCTTTGAACATGGTTGGCCAGAAGTATCCTGCTCGCAAGATTCTTTGTGCTGTTGCATATCCAGACTGATGCCCCCCACACGCGCCTGAATGACAATCATTCAGGGCTTTTTCGGCCTCCTCATGGGTAAGGCACCTCCTCAGAACCATATCGACACCACGACGGTAAAGTGTATCACCGACGATCATGTAGTCTTTTGCTTGGTGTCGTATACGTTTTTGTTCGGAGCGAGAGGTGTTAGGCCTGAACTTTTGGGTTTGGAGATAAACTATGATATCTCCATACCACTCATCGCTTACAGATATCAGAAACAAACTTTCGTCCACGATTGACTCTTCTGATGTTTCATCGTTGGACAACGATGGGAGATCGCATAACAATTCCGCGAAAACTAGAGCTTTCTTTGATTTGGATTTTACAAATTCCAGATCAAACTCTTGAAGGATTTCTATCCATTTTGAATATTTGCCCCCCAGCAACTGTCGCGACAGTATATAAGTCATGGGGTTGCAATCTGACAGGATGGTAGTTTTCCGAAAGAGGACATAATGTCGAAACCTTTGAATCGCTTGAACAGCTGCAAGCGCTAGTTTTTCAACATAAGAATATTTACTTTCTGTATCGTTTAAGTTTTTACTTAAATAATAGATAGGATGTTCAATTCCATCGACTTCTTGTACTAAAACCATCGCAATGGTTGTATCCGCTACAGCTAGATACAGGTTAAAATCTCTTTGATAGTCCGGGGTGTACATTAATGATGCTTTTACTAGACAATCTTTCAGAGCATCAAAAGAAGCTTGCGCCACTTGGTCCCAGACAAAAGGTACATCCTTTTTCAATAGACGAGTATAACCTTTAGCAAGTTCTGCGTAATTTGGAATGAACCTCCTCAGAAAGTTTGCTTTCCCTTGGAGTTTCTGAATCTGTAGCAAATTTGAAGGTGGAGGCAAATTAATGATTGCCTGAACCTTACAGGGGTCGAGACGAATCCCGTCCTTAGAGACTACAAAGCCAAGTAAACGACCAGAACCGACGCAAAACACACATTTGTGTGGATTGAGTCTTATCTTGTAGTGTCGGCAACGTAGAAATATCGCTCTTAAATGCTGCGGATGATCAGTCCGCTTTCGCGAATGAGCCGGAAGATCGTCGAGATAAGGTTGAACAATGTTCTTGATGTCATGGAAGGCATAATTCATCACCCTCTAAAACATCGCCCCTGCGTTCTTTAAACCAAAGGGTAATTTTCAATAAGCGAATGTGCCCCACGGACAAATAAATGCAGTCTTTGACTGGTCCTGTGGGCGGATATTTATTTGATTATACCCAGAAAATCCATCCATAAATGAAAAGATTTCACATCCGGCGCATTCATCAATTATCTGGTCGATGAAGGGTGTAGGGTAGTTGTCCTTTGGACAAGCTTGGTTTACATCCCTATAATCGACGCACACTCTAATCGTCCCTTGTTTTTTCATAACAGGGACAATATTCGATACCCAATCGGTTAGAGGAACCGGGTAGATGAATCCAGCATGGAGAAGTTTTTCAACTTCTGCCTTAATGGCAGCGGCTTTCTTCGGGTGCACTTGCCGAAGCTGTTGTCTTACTGGTTTGACATCAGGATACATTTTAATTTCATGTTCAACGATACTCGAGTCGATGCCTGGCATTTCATCATATGACCAAGCAAAGACATCTCTAAATTCGCAAAAAAGAGCGTTATATATTTCCAGTTCTGAAGGGGAACAACCTTTGCCGACATAAATATTTTCTACAACATCTGTTTTGGTCGAGATATTTATGGCTATAGTCTCCTCAATATTGGATAGGTTTCGCTCGGAATCCACTGTATTTACAGTATTCGTTAGGAACTCAAATACTGAAGGGTGATATAGGTCACCTTGAGTATCTTCTTCATATTCCTGAAGAAGGGAACGATGGTGGTGATCATTCCATGGTGCCCCCTCAATCATCATTGATTGTAAGATTCCTTCGTCAGTCCCATGTACTTTCGACCAAGGATCTAATGGGGTTCCATATTCTCTAGACCTATCTACCCAAACGCTTGACGAGCGTTGATTTGGGCTCGCCTCCCATGCTTGAAACATTGATTGCTACAATATTACTAAAGGGCTTGGGGGCAAAACCGTTGAATGATCCATGTTGACCTTCGTGGAAGATATCATGTTGCAGGTTGCTACAAACGGCACATTTCCTGTATAAATAGGAGGTGGTAGCGCGAAAGTTCCCATCAATGTGGGATCTTTCAATAGTCCTACTCCGATATCTTGAATTGAATGGTTGCTCTCATGGATCATGGGAATGCTTCCTGTAACTTGTGAACTATTAGGGAGGAAATTCTGTTGGTCGACGATCGTAATCCCTCCTTCAAGCGGGAATGCGATCTTCCTAAAATAAGTCGACACGACAGCTACCATGGCATAAATCCATGGTCTACCCAGTAGTATGTTGTAGTCAAGATTTCCATCAATGACTTCTACATCAATTTCTACCGTCTTTCCTCCTAGTTCAACTTTCAAGTTATTAAGGATACCGTAAGGGGTATAAGTCCTTCCGTCGAAAGCCTTTAATGTCGTCGATGATCGAGACAAGGTTGGAGATCCTAAAGTTTTCCAGCAACTCATTGACATAATACATGTCGAGGCTCCCTCATCAATTATTGTTCTGTGAACAGTTTTGTTGAGTGCTTTCACCTGAATAAGGAAAGCTAGCTGAGCTGGTAACTGAGGATCATATCCCTTGTGATCAAAGGATACAAGATTGGAATCCTTAGGATCAATCCCACCAATTGCCGATAACAATGCCTGCCTTTGGGTTGGACAATTTTGTAGCACTTCAAGAGTCGACATAGCGGATGGCGATTGGGCCAAATCTTCCACTATGTTATAATGTTGCGCCGCTCTGGCGCGAGGATTAAATGTCGACTTGTGTACTACACCCTTCGGCGGTTTTATTGTTAATTCAGGTATGGTGGGCGTTACAACTTCTGTCGAAGTTGTTGTCGAACTACTTGGTTGATCTTTACCTTTTTCGTTCGACACCTGAGGATTCCCATAATCTTTGTTCCTTGTCGAAATCAAAGCATCATTCTGCTGTTTCGAAACCGACAACATAAGGACTTGCGACGGGGAAGCATTTCCACTATCAACCAGATTTTGACCTGGGTTGGGAAATGGATCAGTTAACACAGCTGATGTTTGGGAACTTTTAAAGAACCTCTTTAACTCAGCTTTGAATGGGCAATTCTGTGTGTTATGATCCTTATCATCACATATTAGACATGGATAATTTTGTTTCCTTTTGCCAGGAGGGTTTGAAGAAGTTTTTCCAGGGGATGACTCACCCTGTTTCTTCTTCTTCCCTTTGTTTTGTTTCTTCTTGCTTCCTGGTTGATTGGTTTCTTTGCCTTTATCTTCCGATATGGCATTTACTTCCGAAGCAAGAATTTCTTCTTTTGCATTTTGATCCGAATTCTTACGGGCTTTCTTTGACGAAGCCTTTATCGATTTCGCATTTGTTGTGCCAATCACGCCATCACCGGCATGAGAGTCACTATTTGATTTAGGAGGGGGAGGAATTGAAAACTCTGGTCTAGGGGCGTCAGGTATTTTGTCATAGAGTGTGTCGGACTGAGTATACACTAAGTCCAAATATTGTGCACGAGCAATCATTTGCTCCTCTGTTACGACTCCCCCCTTGGCCACATCTTCCGTAATAGCCGGAAGTAACGACTTTATAAACCATTCAGCTAATAGCTGATCGGGAACATATGTTTTCACCATCCTACGACGACGACGCCACTCATGTATATGATCAGATATATGGGTAGCATTTGTCTGTTTGAAGTTGGTTAATATTTCTGTTCCCGTTTCATACCTTATCGGTAATTGAAAGTGGGTTAAGAAAGTCGTGGCTAGGGAACTAAAGTTGTCGAAAGAGGCTCTTGGCAATTCAATATACCATTTAGCCGCTGGACCTGTCAATGTCCTCTGAAAAAGGCGAAGTCTTATCGAATCGTCGTTAAGGGTGTTCGACGAACACCACAGATGAAAAGTCATCACGTGATTCGACGGGTCTTCACCTGGATTTCCATTGAATTTAGGAATGTCAGATGGAAGTTTATGAGGAATCGCTGGCCACCAAGGGGCATAAGCAATCGGATCGTTGGTTAAACGGTGTAAATCAGGTAACTCTAAAGTTGCCACGAATGGTAACTGTTGATTCAGGTTAGGCGAAGCGTAACCAGGGTACGATGGAATCGCTTGAGCAGTGGGCCTTTGCATACCAGCATAATGTAATTGATGTTGGTATGATTGATACGGTTGGTGGATTCGACCACTGTAAAGTGGTTGGTTTTGACCGTTTTGGATATACGGCTGTCCACTATTCGCAAAGATCTGTTGCTCAGAACCTTGGTACACTTGCTGGAACTGCGGTTGTTGGTATTGTACAAGCCATGGTTGTGATGCCATGTTATGTTGTGCCATGCTAACCATTGGACAAAGGTGTGGGGTAATTGTGCCCATTTGTACTTGTGCCGCCCCACCAGTTGGCGATTGTGGTTGTGACCCATGGTCAAGCGACTGTTGCATTACAACCTGAGGTTGACATGTAACAGGTTTCGCTTGAACTTGCGACACGGTTACAATAGCCGGGGTGGTTGGGATGTTCGTCACAGGTACACACTGTTGCATAGAATATACAATCCTTGGTTGTTGAGGTAGCATAGGTACCCAACTACTTGATGCAATTCCAGTATAACCCGAATACTGTTGAGAACTGCCATATGGATATCCTCCCGGAGGAGGTAATGAAAGGGCATACTGCCCCCCATATGGTAGCAATCCGGAACTCAGAGAGATTGTTAGTCCTTGAGGACTAGATGGCCCAAATTGACCTCCATGAGGATCAATCTGTCGAGCTTCAACATAAGAATTACCGGATATTACTCCGGATGAACAAACTGGAACAGACCATACTGTCGACATAGTCCCTTGGTGGACTCCTTCTAGCTGTTTAGAGCTAGTTGGGACAGCTGGTATGCCGGCAAACATCGTTGGAGTGACGGCAGGGGCTTCTGCTGTCGCTGTGTCATTTGACACAGTCCTAGATGATGACGGTTGTTCAGACATTTTAAGTCTATCCAATAGATTGCCTAGCGATTCTACAGGGACTTCCACTTGTGATGGATTAACCTCTGATGAAGGAAAGAGAGTGACCCCTACTCCAAAATGAGTTGGAGTACTGGCTTGCGGATCCTCTGCAATTTCCTCTATCGCAATCAAACCAGGTGGAAGAGGAAGACTGTCAGGTCCGTAAAATATTTCTGGTGCCGAAGAAGTGGTTGTTTCGAGAGCGACAGTTGTTTGGGGAACAAAACTTTCTGGACCGGTTACAGATGGAACTGGTTCAGTTACACAAGTATTTGCCCCCAGACCAGGATCAGTATTACTTTCCTTCTGTGGCTGTTGAACTTCTTCTATAGAGGCAGGGTTTCCAGAAATGTTAGGAGTAACCGGAACCTCAGATGTAGCTGGAACACTTGTTCTAACTTTCAAAGGAGATTTTGAACCGGTTAAACGAGTTCGCTTTGCCCGTACTGTTTTCGATTCCGGGGACAAAGATGTTTGACTCGCAAGCCTCCGCGAACGACGGATTTTTAATTGACTTTCTTCCACGATTGCGGATTACTCGATCAACTAAAATATTAAAAGGGGAAATTTGTGTTTCCGAATTGAATGAATTTTATTAGACGCTTTTAGACACAACTTGCTTTTTCACTTTTTAAGAGTCGAGAAAAAGCTAAAGATGACTCTAGTCTCCTTCGATGTATTAACGAGCCCGAAGTGACAAATGCTCGGTTGGACTTTTTCAGTTATAGAGTTTGAAAAAGGCCAAAAGAAACTGCTCTGGAGATCTAGGCAGAGGGTGTGCCAAACCTTTCGCAAAACCACAGAATACGTTTTACGGTACGGGTGGTCGATCTTCGTGAATGCTGTGTTCACTGCATTGCGATCAGTAGGGCGGCCGACACGGTTTCCTATTGGATAAAGGCTTTATTCCTATAGGTGTCTCCCAATATATACGCGACGGTACGTGGGAGCACAAGTCCGTATTAATGCCACCGACTCTCAGGAGGAATCACCCACCTTCTTCGAGATCGACAGTCACTATGTTTAACGACGCCGGAACACGTCTCTAGCTTAGACCTCTAGATGTTCGCATTATGTTTCAAAGCGTTGTTAGGTTCATTCAATATATTTTAAGTTGATCTTTTTAAAGTTTGCCTTTCAAGGTTCACCACGAGATGTATTGATACAAATTCCTAAATGCAGTCTAAGATGAGAAGCAAGCTTTTTTCAATCTTTTCGACTTATGAAAATCTTAACTACTGAGGGAAAAGAGAGACAAAATCTTTTCACACAGATCAAAGAGCACTCGCTAATGCACTTTCTCCATAAATCAACATACAAACTTATATGCAAAATGCAAAGATGCAGGTATTTCTTTTCACTTTCTTAATGTTGGTGAAATGCAAAAAGAAAGTTGTTGTATAATTTTGAATTCAATTTCAAGTGAAAGCAAACAAGCTTGTCCAAAATCAAAAGACACCTTAAGATTTACTTGTTTCGACACTAGAAATATATAAACTCAAACCATATGATGAAAGTAAAAGCTCAATCAGCTATGAACAGCAAACAAACTAACTCTTAAGATCAAAACGACACTTTATCACAGGTCTAGATCTAAGAGGCCACAGCAAGACTAGTTCACTTTCGTTATGGGAAACTGTAAATGTACAAGAAATACACAAAGAACAAACACAGTTTCTTTATACAACCGAGGCGGAATAGTGACAAGGAAAGTTGGTTTCCGATAGGCCTACTGACTGGTAACAAACAGCAAAAACAAGAGTGAAAACAAGGCAAGACACAACAGGAAACACCAGCAGCATAAGGCAGGACTGGTCCAGCGCAGGTAGCCCCTTCGGGAATTGCGCTGAAATGCAAACAGCCTTTGTACAGCCTGCACTGAAGAACGAGACTTTCGTCCCTCTTGGTTTCCGGGTCACAGATTGCTCAAAAATTCACAGTTTTTGCTCAAATCAGAAGTTATCAGTCAAGGACACACTAAGGAATGACAAGGAGGATGAAAAGCTATCACTAAGAGCTTATTAGGCTCTTCAAATTATAAACTTGCCGAGGAGAAAATTGGCGACTCCGCTGGGGAACGTATCTTGTTGGTTACTTGTGTTTTTTCTATTCATTTTATAAACAAAGGGAGTACCGAATCGAACTGTGTTCGAATCTTTCGAAGGCAAAGTAGAGGGCAGCTACTCTAGCCCAGTTTCGGGGCAAGTTTATAATTTGAAGAGCTGATCCACAAGGACTCTAATAAGCTCTTAGTGATAGCTTTTCATCCTCCTTGTCATTCCTTAGTGTGTCCTTGACTGATAGCTTCTGATTTGAGCAAAAACTGTGAATTTTTGAGCAATCTGTGACACGGAAACCAAGAGGGACGAAAGTCTCGTTCTTCAGTGCAGGCTGTACAAAGGCTGTTTGCATTTCAGCGCAGTTCCCGAAAGGGCTACCTGTGTTGAAGGTCAAACAGGCAGTGTTCCACCTGTGCTGGACCAGTCCTGCCTTGTGCTGCTGGGGTTTCCTGCTGTGTCTTGCCTTGTTTTCACTCTTGTTTTTGTTGTTTGTTACCAGTCAGTAGGCCTATCGGAAACCAACTTTCCTTGTCACTATTCCGCCTCGGTTTTATAAAGAAATTGTGTTTGTTCTTTGTGTATTTCTTGTACATTTACAGTTTCCCATAACGAAAGTGAACTAGTCTTGCTGTGGCCTCTTAGATCTAGACCTGTGATAAAGTGTCGTTTTGATCTTAAGAGTTAGTTTGTTTGTTGTTCATAGCTGATTGAGCTTTTACTTTCGTCATATGGTTTGAGTTTATATATTTCTAGTGTCGAAACAAGTAAATCTTAAGGTGTCTTTTGATTTTGGACAAGCTTGTTTGCTTTCACTTGAAATTGAATTCAAAATTATACAACAGCTTTCTTTTTGCATTTCACCAACATTAAGAAAGTGAAAAGAAATACCTGCATCTTTGCATTTTGCATATAAGTTTGTATGTTGATTTAGGGAGAAAGTGCATTAGCGAGTGCTCTTTGATCTGTGTGAAAAGATTTTGTCTCTCTTTTCCCTCAGTAGTTAAGATTTTCATAAGTCGAAAAGATTGAAAAAAGCTTGCTTCTCATCTTAGACTGCATTTAGGAATTTGTATCAATACATCTCGTGGTGAACCTTGAAAGGCAAACTTTAAAAAGATCAACTTAAAATATATTGAATGAACCTAACAACGCTTTGAAACATAACGCGAACATCTAGAGGTCTAAGCTAGAGACGTGTTCCGGCGTCGTTAAACATAGTGACTGTCGATCTCGACGAAGGTGGGTGATTCCTCCTGAGAGTCGGTGGCACTAATACGGACTTGTGCTCCCACGTACCGTCGCGTATATATTGGGAGACCCCTATAGGAATAAAGCCTTTATCCAATAGGAAACCATGTCGGCCGCCCTACTGATCGCAATGCAGTGAACACAGCATTCACGAAGATCGACCACCCGTACCGTAAAACGTATTCTGTGGTTTTGCGAAAGGTTTGGCACACCCTCTGCCTAGATATCCAGAGCAGTTTCTTTTGGCCTTTTTCAAACTCTATAACTGAAAAAGTCCAACCGAGCATTTGTCACTTCGGGCTCGTTAATACATCGAAGGAGACTAGAGTCATCTTTAGCTTTTTCTCGACTCTTAAAAAGTGAAAAAGCAAGTTGTGTCTAAAAGCGTCTAATAAAATTCATTCAATTCGGAAACACAAACTTCCCCTTTTATTATTTTAGTTGATCGAGTAATCCGCAATCGTGGAAGAAAGTCAATTAAAAATCTGTCGTTCGCAGAGGCTTGCGAGTCAACCGTCTTTGTCCCCGGAATCGAAAACAGTACGGGCAAAGCGAACTCGTTTAACTGGTTCAAAATCTCCTTTGAAAGTTAGAACAAGTGTTCCAGCTACATCTGAGGTTCCGGTTACTCCTAACATTTCTGGAAACCCTGCCTCTATAGAAGAAGTTCAACAGCCACAGAAGGACAGTAATACTGATCCTGGTCTGGGGGCAAATACTTGTGTAACTGAACCAGTTCCATCTGTAACCGGTCCAGAAAGTTTTGTTCCCCAAAAAATTGTCGTTGTCGAAACAACCACTTCTTCGGCACCAGAAATATTTTATGGACCTGACGGTCTTCCTCTTCCACCTGGTTTGATTGCGATAGAGGAAATTGCGAGGATCCGCAAGCCAGTACTCCAACTCATTTTGGAGTAGGGGTCACTCTCTTTCCTTCATCAGAGGTTAATCCATCACAAGTGGAAGTCCCTGTAGAATCGCTAGGCAATCTATTGGATAGACTTAAAATGTCTGAACAACCGTCATCATCTAGGACTGTGTCAAATGACACAGCGACAGCAGAAGCCCCTGCCGTCACTCCAACGATGTTTGCCGGCATACCAGCTGTCCCAACTAGCTCTCAACAGCTAGAAGGAGTCCACTAAGGGACTATGTCGACAGTATGGTCTGTTCCAGTTTGTTCATCCGAAGTAATATCCGGTAATTCTTATGTTGAAGCTCGACAGATTGATCCTCATGGAGGTCAATTTGGGCCATCTAGTCCTCAAGGACTAACAATCCCTCTGAGTTCCGGATTGCTACCATATGGGGGGCAGTATGCCCTTTCATTACCTCCTCCGGGAGGATATCCATATGGCAGTTCTCAACAGTATTCGGGTTATATTGGAATTGCATCAAGTAGTTGGGTACCTATGCTACCTCAACAACCAAGGATTGTATATTCTATGCAACAGTGTGTACCTGTGACGAACATCCCAACCACCCCGGCTATTGTAACCGTGTCACAAGTTCAAGCGATACCTGTTACATGTCAACCTCAGGTTGTAATGCAACAGTCGCTTGACCATGGGTCACTACCACAATCGCCAACTGGTGGGGCGACACAAGTAAAAACGGGTACAATTACCCCACACCTTGGTCCAATGGTTAGCATGGCGCAACAGAACATGGCGTCACAACCATGGCTTGTACAATACCAACAACCGCAGTTCCAGCAAGTGTACCAAGGTTCTGAGCAGCAGATCTTTGTGAATATTGGACAGCCGTATATCCAAAACGGTCAAAACCAACCACTTTACAGTGGTCAAGTCCACCAACCGTATCAATCATACCAACATCAATTACATTATGCTGGTATGCAAAGACCCACTGCTCAAGCGATTCCATCGTACCCTGGTTACGCTTCGCCTAACCTGAATCAACAGTTACCATTCGTGGCAACTTTAGAGTTACCTGATTTACACCGTTTAACCAACGATCTGATTGCTTATGCCCCTTGGTGGCCAGCGATCCCTCATAAACTTCCATCTGACATTCCTAAATTCAATGGAAATCCAGGTGAAGACCCGTCGAATCACGTGATGACTTTTCATCTGTGGTGTTCGTCGAACACCCTTAACGACGATTCGATAAGGTTTCGCCTGTTTCAGAGGACATTGACAGGTCCAGCGGCTAAATGGTATATTGAATTGCCAAGAGCCTCTTTCGACAACTTTAGTTCCCTAGCCACGACTTTCTTAACCCACTTTCAATTACCGATAAGGTATGAAACGGGAACAGAAATATTAACCAACTTCAAACAGACAACTGCTACCCATATATCTGATCATATACATGAGTGGCGTCGTCGTCGTAGGATGGTGAAAACATATGTTCCCGATCAGCTATTAGCTGAATGGTTTATAAAGTCGTTACTTCCGGCTATTACGGAAGATGTGGCCAAGGGGGGAGTCGTAACAGAGGAGCAAGTGATTGCTCGTGCACAATATTTGGACTTAGTGTATACTCAGTCCGGCACACTCTATGACAAAATACCTGACGCCCCTAGACCAGAGTTTTCAATTCCTCCCCCTCCCAAATCAAATAGTGACTCTCATGCCGGTGATGGCGTGATTAGCACAGCAAACGCGAAATCGATAAAGGCCTCATCAAAGAAGGCCCATAAGAATTCGGATCAAAATGCAAAAGAAGAAATTCTTGCTTCAGAAGTAAATGTCGTATCGGAAGATAAAGGCAAGGAAACCAATCAACCAGGAAGCAAGAAGAAACAAAACAAAGGGAAGAAGAAGGAACAAGGAAAATCATCTCCTAATAGGTCCTCTTCAAACTCTCCTAGGAAAGGAAAACCAAAAAGTCCATGTTTTATATGTGACGAGGATCATTGGACAGCAGACTGTCCATACAAAGCTGAAATAAAAAGATTCTTTAAGAGTCCAAAAAATCCAGCTGTGTTGACTGATCCGTTTCCCAACCCAGGTCAAAATATGGTTGATAGTGGAAATGCTTCCCCAAGCCAGGTGCTGATGTTGTCGACATCCAAGCAACAGAATGATGCTTGGATTTCAACAAGGAACAAGGATTACGGCAGTCCGCAGTTGTCAAACGGCAAGGGAAAAGATCAACCAAGCAGTTCGACGACAACTTCGGCAGAAGTTGTGCCACCATTTATTACGGGAAGCATTCCATTGATCCACGGAAGGAATCATTCTCTCCAAAATATCGGAGTAATTTTCCTAAAAGACCCCACTTTAAAGGGTACTTGTGCCCTACCGCCTCCGATTAATCTGGCGGAAATGGCCACGACGGAATATGAAACCTTCTATTTCTAATGGATCGAAAACTCTGAGGACGGTTCTAATCTTGTGTCAACCTCATTAAAAAATGAAACAAATCCCCGAGGAAAACCTTCATTCCAACCACCGAGTTGAATGCAATGAAGCTTGGGGGGCGTGCACCTCGATTTGCATCTTTATGCTGGGGGCATGCAAACTTATCTTCGAGCAGTTTTAGCGTCATAGTTCATGCTCATTAAAAAATAAACATAAGCTTTTGAGCAGTGTTTTGGCGCATTCAAGCTCTTTAAAAAATGAACCCAGTACCGGTAAATAACCATTGTGATCGTAAATTTATTAGCCATAAAAGCCTTGGTCGTGTTTTGCACCTGCCACCTCCATTCCATTTGGCCTATCGTTCACCTCCATATGATTGTTTACCCATTTTGAGGAACCGCTGCGAAGAGTGATTTCACTTAGCCATCCTTGTGACACTGTCGTGATTGGAAAATTCCAACCTGTACCTGGAATCTGCTGCTATCCCTATTTATCACTCGTTCCTCAAAAGACGAGTCTTCTTTGAGCTCTTTTCTCCTGACTCGTAAAACATGAAAATTTTGCCGAGTTTTGGCCTTCCAGCTCGTTAAAGTGACCGGAAGAGCTATCCCTCCTCTAGATTTTAATCTTTTTGGACCCGAGGGATTATTACACAAAAAGATCGAGCGCTTGTTTTGTTCGGCTCGTTAAAACTATCGAAAACTCATCCCTTCTGTATTTTTTTATACTTTTTCGGACTTAAGGGATTAGATGACGAAAAATGAATTTTGGAGTTAACTTTATGTACCTTTTCAGACTCTCTAAAAATGAAAAGGACCGAGTTTTCCTTGTCGTTAGACTCGTTAAAATGATTAAATAGCGACAAACTTGTCTTTAGACGAGAACGAGTTTCCCTATCGCTAGGCTCGTTAAAACATAGCGATGGGCTTGCCCGAAGGGCAGGTTATAGAACAAGCATATGTTATCCTCCTCAAGCTTGACAAAAATAAAGAGGTACTAGTCAGAAATGACTGGGGAAAAATTGGGAGAACCTCAAAGCTTTAATGGTAGCAAGTTGCTCTTGAACATGACACTTTGTCCTCCGTATCACATCGGGTTGGGTTGTTTCATTCACCGGTCTCATCACCATGGTCTTCGCCAAACCATCCACATTTGGGGTAATGCTACCGATCCATCACATCAGTGTCGTTATATGTTCAAGAGATGTTGTTCAGAAAGAGTCAACCGTGTCCCATCCACTGCCATACATTATCCTTCATCCACCCATGATCGCCACCCTGAATCATATCTCACAGATTGTTTTCACCTCCACTAAAATCATTAGCTCCGTTCCGTGTCACTGATGTGGGATTCATTAAGGCCCTCCTTTGACAGATCGCTTCTTGTCGACTTCAGCTCATTATCCAAGAAGTTGATCCAGGAACACCCCCCCCAGTACTTTGAAGCTTGCATGCCTCAATGGCAAGTTTCTCACTTCCGGCGACAGGTATACATCAATGACCTTCGACCAGAAGATTTTGCGTGGTGTTCGACGCCAAGTCCTATATTCACACCACGTGAATTGTACTGCAGTACCTTGAGGGTCATTATCATTATTGGTGATTCCTCTCGCGCTTGTTAACGGTTTACATCATTGACCGGTAATCAAGCGATGTCTTTCCATGTTCGACTTCAGCGCAATTCTCACATGGATCGACTTGTACTTAGAGTGAAGATCGAACGAGTTTGAAGACCCCGGATCTAGTTTCATCCATCCGGGCTGCGATATATATTCAGGAAATATAAAGACATTTAACATGTACATCATTGCAGCAGATGATCATCCTTCTCAAAGGATGATAATTTCAGCAGAGAATTATCAGTCTACCATCAGACGATCGTCTGTTATATGTACCAAAATGAATTTATAAAGCTGAGCATGGGAATGCCCGCCTTAGCTAGATCATGAAAGCAGAATGAAAAATAATGTATTGTATTGTATTTTATTACAGGGCACCTCTCAGCAATTGAATGAACTTCAGATCCTCCTGATAAAGCATTTCACCCGATAAACGACCTCATACTTTAGGGGGCAACTGTTATAGACATTTTTGTGCCTAACAGCATGGAGCATGAAATGTCAATAATCTGAGGGATCCAAAGTCCCTAAAAATGTTGTTCTTACCCCTAGAGGAACAAGGTCAGCAAACCACAGCACTGAAAATCAGTTCTCCACCTGAAAACACTCAAAAACAAGCAGTTTCTGGATTATGTCAGCTGCTCCACTGAGCATCTGCACTGAATGTCAACTGCTCCACTCTGTACCTGCGCTGAATGTCAAAATTAATGAAGGCTACCTGCGCTGGGAGAGATTGGCCAAGTGGCACAGTCATTCTGCAAGGTGTCAACTGCCCAGGAAGCTTCCAAACTGACACTTGGGTCAAGGAATTCGCCTTGTGATGAGTAAGAGGGTCTTCATCTCCAAGTGGAAGCAAGAATCTCCAAGTGGACTCAAGAACTGAAGATTAACTAAAGTGGGAGAGGACACTAGTCAGCTTCATGCCAGTCTCAAGATGACTCATCCTTTCTCCAAAACCCTATATATAGAGCTCTCTCATGAGGTCTAGGGAGGCTGGAATTTTGTGCAAGTAAGGAAGTGTTGTTGGTTTGTGTATAGAACTATTGGGTGATTGCTTGAAGGAGGTGAAGAGGAGATTTCTTTCTGCTGGGAGGTGTTGCTGAATTGGGCCTATTATGGTTGTAACTCTCTCAGAACTTTGCTTCTTCTATCAATAAAGTATTTGAGGTTCTTCTATATGCATGTGTCTTTATGGTGAATAGATGCTTGTATATTTGATTTATGCTAATCCCTGAATCGATTATGGATGTATGCTTCTTGTAGTTTCCTTTTCTTGTGCTTTTACAGGATCTTTGTGTATCTGGGCCGGTGAAAGAGCAAGGAGCTAGGAGCAAGCAGCAAGGAGTGAAGACTGGATCGACTATTAAGCGCAAGATAACGGTTAGTAGATCATCCTTCTCTTCCCTCTCTCATTCTGTAAAGAAGTAATCTTCAATAGCTTTGCATTCAGTTGTTGCTGAGGTACTATCACCCTTAGAGTGGGATAGGGTCATTCCGTATTGGATACTTTTCCCAACAACAAAAGGATGAGAGAGGGAAGAAAAGGATGATCTACTAACCATTATCTTGCGCTTAATAGTCGATCCAGTCTTCACTCCTTGCTGCTTGCTCCTAGCTCCTTGCTCTTTCACCGGCCCAGCTACACAAAGATCCTGTAAAAGCACAAGAAAAGGAAACTACAAGAAGCATACATCCATAATCGATTCAGGGATTAGCATAAATCAAATATACAAGCATCTATTCACCATAAAGACACATGCATATAGAAGAACCTCAAATACTTTATTGATAGAAGAAGCAAAGTTCTGAGAGAGTTACAACCATAATAGGCCCAATCCAGCAACACCTCCCAGCAGAAAGAAATCTCCTCTTCACCTCCTTCAAGCAATCACCCAATAGTTCTATACACAAACCAACAGCACTTCCTTACTTGCACAAAATTCCAGCCTCCCTAGACCTCATGAGAGAGCTCTATATATAGGGTTTTGGAGAAAGGATTAGTCATCTTGAGACTGGCATGAAGCTGACTAGTGTCCTCTCCCACTTTAGTTAATCTTCAGTTCTTGAGTCCACTTGGAGATTCTTGCTTCCATTTGGAGATCAAGACCCTCTTACTCATCACAAGGCGAATTCCTTGACCCAAGTGTCAGTTTGGAAGCTTCCTGGGCAGTTGACACCTTGCAGAATGACTGTGCCACTTGGCCAATCTCGCCCAGCGCAGGTAGCCTTCATTAGTTTTGACATTCAGCGCAGGTACAGAGTGGAGCAGTTGACATTCAGCGCAGATGCTCAGTGGAGCAGCTGACATGATCCAGAAACTGCTTGTTTTTGAGTGTTTTCAGGTGGAGAACTGATTCTCAGTGCTGTGGTTTGCTGACCTTGTTCCTCTAGGGGTAAGAACAACATGTTTAGGGACTTTGGATCCCTCAGATTATTGACATTTCATGCTCCATGATGTTAGGCACAAAAATGTCTATAACAGTTGCCCCCTAAAGTATGAGGTCGTTAATCGGGTGAAATGCTTTATCAGGAGGATCCGAAGTTCATTCAATTGCTGAGAGGTGCCCTGTAATAAAATACAATACAATACATTATTTTTCATTCTGCTTTCATGATCTAGCTGAGGCGAGCATTCCCATGCTCAGCTTTATAAATTCATTTTGGTACATATAACAGGCGATCGTCTGATGGTAGACTGATAATTCTCTGCTGAAATTATCATCCTTTGAGAAGGATGATCATCTGCTGCAATGATGTACATGTTAAATGTCTTTATATTTCCTGAATATATATCGCAGCCCGGATGGATGAAACTAGATCCGGGGTCTTCAAACTCGTTCGATCTTCACTCTAAGTACAAGTCGATCCATGTGAGAATTGCGCTGAAGTCGAACATGGAAAGACATCGCTTGATTACCGGTCAATGATGTAAACCGTTAACAAGCGCGAGAGGAATCACCAATAATGATAATGGCCCTCAAGGTACTGCAATACAATTCACGTGGTGTGAATATAGGACTTGGCGTCGAACACCACGCAAAATCTCCTGGTCGAAGGTCATTGATGTATACCTGTCGCCGGAAGTGAGAAACTTTCCATTGAGGCATGCAAGCTTCAAAGTACTGGGGGGGGTGTTCCTCGATCAACTTCTTGGATAATGAGCTGAAGTCGACAAGAAGCGATCTGTCAAAGGAGGGCTTTAATGAATCCCACATCAGTGACACGGAACGGAGCTAATGATTTTAGTGGAGGTGAAAACAATCTGTGAGATATGATTCAGGGTGGCGATCATGGGTGGATGAAGGATAATGTATGGCAGTGGATGGGACACGGTTGACTCTTTCTGAACAACATCTCTTGAACATATAACGACACTGATGTGATGGATCGGTAGCATTACCCCAAATGTGGATGGTTTGGTGAAGACCATGGTGATGAGACCGGTGAATGAAACAACCCAACCCGATGTGATACGGAGGACAAAGTGTCATGTTCAAGAGCGACTTGCTACCATTAAAGCTTTGAGGTTCTCCCAATTTTTCCCCAGTCATTTCTGACCAGTACCTCTTTATTTTTGTCAAGCTTGAGGAGGATAACATATGCTTGTTCTATAACCTGCCCTTCGGGCAAGCCCATCGCTATGTTTTAACGAGCCTAGCGATAGGGAAACTCGTTCTCGTCTAAAGACAAGTTTGTCGCTATTTAATCATTTTAATGAGTCTAACGACAAGGAAAACTCGGTCCTTTTCATTTTTAGAGAGTCTGAAAAGGTACATAAAGTTAACTCCAAAATTCCTTTTTCGTCATCTAATCCCTTAAGTCCGAAAAAGTATAAAACAATACAGAAGGGATGAGTTTTCGATAGTTTTAACGAGCCGAACAAAACAAGCGCTCGATCTTTTTGTGTAATAATCCCTCGGGTCCAAAAAGATTAAAATATAGAGGAGGGATAGCTCTTCCGGTCACTTTAACGAGCTGGAAGGCCAAAACTCGGCAAACTTTTCATGTTTTACGAGTCAGGAGAAAAGAGCTCAAATAAGACTCGTCTTTTGAGGAACGAGTGATAAACAGGGATAGCAACAGATTCCAGGTACAGGTTGGAATTTTCCAATCACGGCAGTGTCACAAGGATGGCTAAGTGAAATCACTCTTCGCAGCAGTTCCTCAAAATGGGTAAACAATCATATGGAGGTGAACGATAGGCCAAATGGAATGGAGGTGGCAGGTGCAAAACACGACCAAGGCTTTTATGGCTAATAAATTTACGATCACAATGGTTATTTACCGGTACTGGGTTCATTTTTTAAAGAGCTTGAATGCACCAAAACATTGCTCAAAAGCTTATGTTTATTTTTTAACGAGCATGAAATATGACGCTAAAACTGCTCGGATCTCGCTTTTCTATTTTTTAACGAGCATAAATTCCGCGGTAAAACTGCTCGATTATATGGTCACATTTTGATTTTTTACCATTACTAGCTTTTCTCTTTTCAAATATAGTACTGCTTTTTCAATTGCTGCAATAAACTTTGTTAGAAATGAATAATATTCGCATGAAAATGAGACTATAACCCTAATATTTCACTTTAAACTGTGTAAAAAGCTATTAAAAGGTGTTTTTACCTCTCATTTACCATTTCATTTGCATTTGGTTTGTTGGAGCTCTGGAGGTGCCTCTTCCCCCTTGATTTTCACCAGCTGATTCCGGGAGATTCTGCGGACGATTTTCGGCGCCGTCTGGACCAGGTAGGAGCTAAACCTTAGCTCTTTCATTTCATGGTTTCATTTTCCTGTTTTTTGCCTGTTTTCTGGTCTTTCTGAGCCCCTGGGGTTTTGCCAGGGCGCCATAGGATCAGCGCAGGTTTCCCTTTCGAAGCCTACGCTGAAGGTCAAGCTGCCTTAAGGCAGCTTGACTTTAGCGCAAGTGGGAGACTTCCTGCCTGCGCTGGGCTCAAAAAGACTGAGTTTTAAGGTTATTTTTGATGAATTTTTCGCTAGTTTTTCATCAAATCAGGAATTCACTCTTTCTCTTTGTGCAGGCAAAATGGCGGGAGGAGTGTTGTACTGGGGTCTCCACCCTAGTTAAGGTGCATTCCACTGAGGTTGTGGCTGGGCATGTGAGTGAAACGAATGAGAAGGAGGTTGAGTATGGTATGGAGATGGATAAGACCACGGAGGAGGTGTGGACCAGGAAGGATGAGCAGGGGGGCCCCAAGAAGGTATATGAGCGGATTGGTTGGGGTTATAATAAGCTTGGGATGTCCCTTGCATCCCCTGCTAGTAAGGTCTGGGTCCATGTGGCCTCCTCTGGTTGAGGAAGTAGAGAGGTTCAGTAGCCACCTCAGCCCCTAGATACATGGCTTTAAATCCAGGCAAGGTAGGGCATTGGTTGGTGGGGTGGTCTTCCTCACAAACGAAACATACCTCTACTGAGTGCAATGGGCACTCATTCTTGGGATGCTTCCTCATGCATCTAGGACAAAAAATGGCCAAAGCCCTCTCATCTTCTTCTTTCTTTTACTGAATTCGGAAGGTATCAAGTTGCATGGCAATAGTCTGTCTCATCTCACTCTTGAGGTCTTCCATCTGGTTAGCAAACTCATGCTTGGAGAAGGTGGTACTAGCTGAAAGATGATTCCCCCTACCTCTCTTCCGGGCCGCCCTAGAATGGTTTCTAAACACGGTCTTTATGTCCTCATAAGGTAGTTGGTAGATGTCTCCTCCAGTCAGCATGTTAAGGGTGTCCATAAGGTCTTCAGGGACTCCTCAGAGCAGAACCAGCTTCAGAGATTCCAGGTCAAGTGTGCACCTGACCCGTTTATAACTGAGTTGGAACCTGTCCTCGTAGTCTTCTAAAGATTCATCGCTTCCCATGGTCATCTGGAAGATTTCTCCCTTAGTTTCCTTGGATCTACAGTAGTCCCGGTATTTGGCATTGAAAGTTTGCTGCATCTGAGCCCAAGTGGTGAAACTGTTTCCAGGTAACCCCATGAACCAGCGTAATGCTGCGTCCTTGAGGGTAGAGGGAAAGAATTTCAACTTTTTCTCATCCTCAGCATAGTCATAAGTTCGACAAAGGACAACAAACTCAAATAGGAAGGTATCAGGGTCTTCAGTAGTCAATCCATGGAAGTGAGGTAAAGCGGAGGGGCTTATGTTTTTCATTTTCATGTCTCCATTGGTCTCTCGGATGGGAAAGGGACCTTCTATTCTCTCATCTTCTCTTCTACCGTTTCGGTTTTCAGCCATGTCTTCAGATGGAGTGTTTTCTAACTCTCCTTCTGTTATAGGATCTTCATATATCTCAAGAGGTTCACCTATAGGTTATTCTGGCTCACTGTCACCAGAGAAGAGAGAAGGTTGACTCAGTGATGTGGTGGGGGTGTTGGCTAAGAATTTTCCGGTTTTATCTCTGTTCCTACGAGGCATGAAATGCAAAGACTTTTGATTGCTTTTGTTTTTTTTCTTCTAGTATCTGCAAAACTAAAATAGATTGAACTGCAACTAACTATCTTGCTGAAATGAAAATGCGGAATTGAAATGAAAGCACGAAAGGACTAATCTATCTTGCTCAAATGAAATTGTAGGAACTAAATGCTAGTCTACGCTTGCTGAATTGAAACGCTAATCTACGCTTGCAGAATTGAAATTGCGAAATTGAAATGCTAATCTATGAAAGCAGGAAATATCTACCCTACTTTTGCGGAAATGAAATGAAATAAACTACTTAGCAGAAGGTTGTAGGAGAAAATAGCAGAAAAGAAACAATCACCAATACTCTGACGCTTCCCCAGCAACGGCGCCAAAAATATGGTGGGCTCTAGTATTGCAGCAATAATGCTGCAACTCCTGGGACTCCCTTCTTTACTTTTATCAACCCGGTAGTTCGTAAAAAACTTGGAAGCGACGGTGCCATATGCACAAGTACTAGCTCTTGCCGCAGCTGTCACTTGGTCAGCTGGCACAAGTCCACTAGGGGCTTAAGCCAACTTCTATGAGCTCTTAGAATAAGCTTTTTAACTAATGGATGAAAGCTAACTCAAAGAAAGCTAATCTACTTGCGGAAAGAAACTGAAAACCAAAAAGTAACGCAAACCCTAGCAAATCCTAATTCTACCAGCTAGTCCTACTGATGCAAAGGAGAGAATGCAAACTACTGGAAGGGATGCCATTACTTCTATGAAGGTAAAATACATGTGTCTAGACTACCTCTATGTTGGGTCCCTATAATACTAGTAATTACCCCATTACTATTATAGTTATACCCCTTATTTATATTGTTGTGCCCCTATTACCCCCATATTGTTATTTCTGTGCCCCATAGAAACCTTCTATTATTATTTTTGTGGCTTTATATTATTATTGTTAGGTCGGCTGGATTATATTGTGACTCCTTAGACTCCTATATATAGAAAGGAGGTTTTGTCATTTGTATCATCCAAGAATTGTTCATTTATGTAATGTAAAGGAGGTTGCGCCCTCGAAGAGGCTGAATTCTAAGGCGTTGATCTTTCTTTTCTATCTTTTCTTGAGCTGGTTTCATAACATTTGGTATCAGAGCTTTGGATTCTAGGGTTTCGCTGCTCCAAACAGGTCATTGTGGAATTTTCGCTATAACTTTTTTTCTATGACTTTTCAGAAGTCGCAAAAAAAACCCATTTGAGAAGCAATTGCGTTGAACCTTGGGTCCGAATTTCAGAGCTTTTTACGCGATATTTGCGAAGATATGATCTGCGGAAGTTGGTCTTTTTGCAGACTCCTGAATTACACTCAAAACAGGTGACCTGGGAAAATCGTCATAACTTTCTTTCTGAGCATCGGATTGAAATTTCATAAGAAGGTACAGAAAGAGGACGGACTGTAGTTTTCTTTTATATATTTTTCAGAGTCAAAGGTTGAAACAGTGACACGTGGCACTTCATACAAGTTTGCTTTACTGAACTAGTCTATAATCAGGTCACTGCGGGAGATTGTGCATAACTCTTTCTTGGAGAATCCAATTTGGATCAGACTTGTGGCATTGGAAAGAGGACATAGAAGGCTACTACAGGTCACAATTTGAGATACATCAGATTCAATATCAGGCTTCTACAAAGTAAAAAAAAGGTGTGTAGTTTTTTTTAATTTTTGCATAAGCTTGGTTTGAAGGAATTCAAAGGGCATAGTAAAGCATTATTATCGGTAACTGATGCCCCGAGGAAAGAAAATGCAAACACCTAGTAAGGAACCTGAAAGCTCTAGCATGACTCATGAAGAAGAGGAAGAAATGCTACATGATATATCAAAATTACAAGAACAAGTGCAACAAATGTCACGCTCACAAAAGCTAACAGAAGCTAAGATAAGTGGCGTGGAATCTAAGATAAATTGCGTGGAATCTAAGATAAAGGGCATGGAATCTAAGATGGAGGATTCGATGGAAGAATTGAAGAAGTTGCTACAAGAAAGGGTCACTAATGGTGAAAAGGTAGTAAAGAAAACTCATGATGAGAACAAAAGAAATGTTAATCATGATTCCATAGACTCTAATGTTGGATCGAAGACTCACCATGTTCCAAAAATCGATATGAGGAAGTTTGATGGCAAGGATCCCGCCACATGGATATTACAGATGGAGCAATTCTTCGATCTCAATAATGTGCAAAACACACAAAAGGTACGTATGGAAACTTTATATTTGGAACCAAATCAGTTTGTATGGTATCAATGGCTTTGTTCTCGTAAACAATTTATCACTTGGGCAATTTTTACGGAAGAATTGATAGCACATTATGAGGATACAAAAAGCAACACTTTTTTTAGCCAATTGATAAGTCTCAAACAAAAGGGTTCAATAATGGAGCACATTGAGGAGTTCCAAAAATTGAACATAAGGGTAAAAGATATTCCAGAGGAGCATAGGATTGATGTGTTCATAGGGTCTTTAAAGGATAATATCCAACATGATGTGCGCCTTTGGGAACCTGATTCATTAGAGAAGGCATTCAGGTTAGCAAGAAAAATGGAAAGCAAAATTATGGCAACTAGGAAGCATACCATTCACAACTATAAAGACGGAAGTGTTGTTGCCCATAGTCTTCCACAACCTACAAGGTTGACACCACAACAATTGGAAGAAAAAAGAGCAAAAGGGCTTTGTTACAATTGTGATAGCAAATACACAAAGGGTCATAAGTGTGCTGAGAAGAAATTATTCTACATAGATTGTGAAGAGGAAGAAGAAAAGGAGCAAGAAAGGTCAAAAGAAGAGGATATATTCCAGGAACAAAGCCTAGATGAAGAACAAATAAATCCGACCATATCTTGTAATGCATTGGCGGGAATTACCACTCCTCAAACCATCAAGATAGAAGGACAAATCAAGAAGAAAAAGGTAATAGTGTTGATTGATTCAGGAAGCACCCACAATTTTATTCATTGTAGGGTAGCAAAAGAATTGAATTGCTTCCTATATCCAGCACCAGAGTGTCAAGTGATGATTGCAAATGGAGGAACAATAAATTGTTCTGGAAAGTGCCATAATATCAAGCTATCCATGGGAGAATATGTATTGACTAGCCCAATGCTTTCCATTCCAATGGGAGGTGCTGATGTTGTACTAGGAGTCCAATGGCTACAATCCTTGGGTACAATAGCTTTTAATTTTCAAGAACTTTTCATGAAATTTTCTGTGGAAGGAAAGGAAGTTGAATTAAGGGGTATTGCAGGGAAACCAGGAAAGATAATCAGCTCTAATGGCATGACAAAGCTTCTAAAAAAGGAGCAAAGAGGTGTAATTGCACAATTATGTTCGCTAGATGTTTCCACATTGGAATCATCTATTTCTCCAGATCTCCAAAAAGTCCTGGACAATCATTCCAAGGTATTTGAGACTCCCAAAGGTCTCCCACCTATGCGTGATCATGATCATGCTATTCATCTGATTCCAGGAAGTGTTCCTCCAAACATCAGGCCGTACAGATATCCATATGTCCAAAAAAGTGAAATTGAACGTATGGTTGCAGAAATGCTAGAGGCTGGTATAATTCAACCGAGTCAAAGTTCTTTCTCAGCTCCAGTAGTATTGGTGCACAAGAAGGATGGATCATGGCGCATGTGTCCAGATTATAGGGAGCTCAACAAGCTCACTATTAAAGATAAGTTCCCCATTCCTGTCATTGATGAATTACTGGATGAATTGCATGGATCAATTTACTTCACCAAGTTGGATCTTCGTTCGGGATATCATCAAATCAGAATGAAGATTGAAGACATTCCGAAAACGGCATTTAGAACTCATGAGGGTCATTATGAATTTTTGGTCATGCCTTTTGGCCTTACCAATGCACCTTCAACATTTCAAGGTTTGATGAATTCAATTTTCAAACCATTCCTTAGAAAATTTGTGTTAGTATTTTTTGATGATATACTAATCTACAACAAGTCTTGGAAGGATCATGTTGAACATGTTGACAAGGTGCTACAACTATTGGAGGAGAAACAATTATATGCAAAAAGATCCAAATGTTTCTTTGGAGTCCAGGAGGTGGAATATTTGGGTCATATTGTATCTCATGAAGGAGTTAAGGTAGACCCTAGCAAAATTAAAGCCATTAAGGAATGGAAAATCCCCACATCCATAAAGCATCTGCGAGGATTTCTTGGGTTGACAGGGTATTATCGCAAGTTTGTTAAGAATTATGGGAGAATAGCAGCACCTCTAACAACATTATTGAAGAAAGATTCATTTTCATGGACTCCGGAAGCAACAAAGGCCTTTGAACATCTTAAAGAGGCAATGTGCCAAGCACCGGTCTTAGCTACACCGGACTTCACAAAAACCTTTATTGTGGAATGTGATGCTTCAGGAAATGGAATTGGTGTTGTTCTAATGCAAGATGAAAGACCCATTGCTTTTGAAAGTCGTCCAATCAAGGGAAAGTTTTTAAGCAAAGCTATTTATGAGAAGGAAATGTTGGCAATACTCCATGCACTTAAGAAATGGCGACCCTACCTAATGGGAAGACACTTCAAGGTAAAAACGGATCATGATAGCCTTAAATACTTTTTAGAACAAAGATTATCCTCTGAAGAGCAACAAAAGTGGGTCACAAAGATGTTGGGTTATGACTTTGAAATCATCTACAAAAAAGGGAAGCAAAATGTGGTGGCAGATGCACTCTCAAGAAAGGATGAGGATGTGGAAGCATTGTTGTGTGCCATTTCTATTATCCAACCAGATTGGATAAATGAAGCAAAGGAGGAATGGAAGAATGACGAAGAAGTGTGGGCACTTATTCGAAAGCTACAACAAGATTCCAGTACTTCTGATACATTTAGCTGGAAAAATGATTCGTTATGGTACAAAGATCGCTTATACCTCTGTAAGAATTCCCAGCTAAAACAAAAGATTCTTATGGAATTGCACACTTCTCCCTTAGGAGGGCACTCAGGATTTTTAAAAACTTACCACAGGGTTAAGAAGGAATTTTTTTGGGATGGCCTTAAATCAGATATTCAAAAGTTTGTGGCGGAATGTTTGGTTTGCCAACAAAATAAAGTTGAAACAATTAAGACACCGGGTCTATTACAACCTTTATCCATTCCAAGCCAACGTTGGGAGGAGGTTTCAATGGATTTTATCACAGGTTTACCCAAGTCTGAGGGAAAGAGTGTCATCATGGTGGTAGTTGACAGACTTACCAAGTATGCACACTTTTGTGCATTATCACATCCATTTAAAGCCAGTACAGTTTCTACTGCATTTATGGAAACAGTTCAAAAGCTACATGGAAACCCAAAGATTATTGTAAGTGACAGAGATCCCATTTTCACTGGAAATTTTTGGACAGAATTATTTTCTTGTCTTGGTACTCAGTTAGCTCATAGCTCATCTTATCATCCTCAATCTGATGGGCAAACTGAGATAGTAAACAAATGTTTGGAAGGATATCTTCGTTGCTTTGTATCTGATAAACAGACACAATGGGTCAAATGGTTGCCTCTGGCTGAATGGTGGTATAACACTTCCTTCCATACAGCAACAAAAATGACCCCATTTATGGCACTTTATGGGTACCAACCACCATCCATCACATCATATTTAAGAGAAAATTCTAAGGTTCAGGCAGTGGAACATCACATCGAACATCAACAACAAGTCCTCCAACTCTTAAAGGATAACCTCGTGTTGGCACAAAATAGAATGAAACAACAGGCAGATCAACATCGCAGTGAAAGAAGTTTTGATGTAGGTGATTGGGTATTCCTACGGCTACAACCATATAAGCAAATGTCCCTAAAGCAAGCTAAGAAGGATAATAAATTATCACCAAAGTATTATGGTCCGTACAAGGTGTTGGAAAAGATTGGTACTATGGCATACAAATTGGAGCTTCCTGCAGCTTCTCGATTGCACCCAGTTTTCCATGTTTCATGTTTAAAGAAGGTTATAGGAGACAAGCTCCCAGTTCAAACAATATTGCCAGAACTTGATGAGGAAGGAAAAATTATATTGGAACCGGAAGCAGTCACAGAAACAAGAACTCGACAGCTACGAAATCGATCAATTTCAGAGTATCTTATCAAGTGGAAGAACTTATCCGCTGAAGATTCCACATGGGAGGATGAGAATTTTATGCAGAAGTATCCAGAACTGCTCAAGCGTTGAGGACAACACTTTTTTGAAGGAGAGGGGCATGTTGGGTCCCTATAATACTAGTGATTACCCCATTACTATTGTAGTTATACCCCTTATTTATATTGTTGTGCCCCTATTACCCCCATATTGTTATTTTTGTGCCCCATAGAATCCCTCTATTATTATTTTTGTGGCTTTATATTATTATTGTTAGGTCGGTTGGATTATATTGTGACTCCTTAGACTCCTATATATAGAAAGGAGGTTTTGTCATTTGTATCATCCAAGAATTGTTCATTTATGTAATGTAAAGGAGGTTGCCCCCTCGAAGAGGCTGAATTCTAAGGCGTTGATCTTTCTTTTCTATCTTTTCTTGAGCTGGTTTCATAACACTCTACCTGAAGAAAACATCTTTTTGTATTTTTGAATAAGTTATTAGAATTATAATGCATGTGCTTTTAACTGGCTTTTTACTGTGCAAGGGTGGATCAAGGAGGAGAAATGCTTGGAAAAGGTTGGGAAGGTTCAGAGAGGGTCTAAGGAGTCCCTAACAACCTTCCGGAGAGTTTCAAAAAGTTTGGCTATCAAGAAACCTCATTTGTGAGCTTCTACAGGAAGTCTGCAGGGGTTCTACAGGATGTTCAGAGATTTCTACAGGATGTTCAAAAAATTTTACAGGATGTTTAAAAAGTGGATTTTAGAGGATAGGTGAGTGAGGGAAGATGCATGAATGGATAGGGAGGTAGGATAGGGGCCTGGAGTGACCCAGGGACTAGTGGATGGAGTGGTGAGAGGGTGTAGAAGGCTGACTTGGCTTAAAGAAGGCTAAGACAATGATGGAGCAAGAAGGTATGGTTACGTGGGCAAAAGGACAGGTGTGAGACGAGGAACCTAGCTAGGAGATGGAATAGTTGGCTCTGATGAAGCTTAGGCGGATGAGAGAGTGGTACAGATGCCCTGCACGGTGTACATTTAATCGAATCAACAAAGTCTTACAAATAATCAAAGTCCTAGCTAATCTAATCTAACTGTCAATAAAACGAATGAACAACAGCTTTATTTGGAAAGAAAACCATGTACATCAATCATGCAAAGAAACATTTCAGAGATCTGAACCCATAACTAACTTCTGCAAATGAAAACAGTACACTAAGGATTGCATGGTCAAGCAAACTAGTGTTTTTGTTGGGGCAGCACTGTTTCTTCAATTCCAGCCCTTGATCCAATAAGGATGAGGTGAAACTGAGAGTGTTGTTGACCCTTTTCTTGGAGTTTTTTTCTTTTTATTATCCTACCAATCTATTTTAAACATCTGAAGCAATTCTATTCATAAACAGTGACCTATTTAACCAACACAACTAAATCTGCCCAACAGAAATACGTTTCAAATGCATAAAAGGAAAACAACGATGCATAAGGGAAAGGTAACAGTACAAAAAGGAAGCTCTAGGCTCTCGGGTTGGGCCCAACCCTGAGAGCTATGGCTCCTATAGAAAACTCATAGTTGATATAAAATCGTATTGCTTCTCATTATCAAAAAATAGTCATAAGTCAAGAGTTATGCCAAAATGGCTACAAGAGAACAAAGTAAAGCTAACAGCACTGTAGTGCAAAATATGCAATGGTTTCAAAAGTCCCTTACGAAGGCTGAGGCCTTAACATTTATACACCACAAGGGCCCTAGCTGGCCTCTTAAATCTATGGGACTTGGTTTTCCAAACTGTAAGTAGACAACCCCTTCCAAAATCTTCTTGGCTGCCTTCTAGATCCGGTTTTGGTGGCCTTTGGAGCTCGGAGTTGGGGGTGAAGATCTCGAGGAAGGGCTATTTAATGCCATAGACAACCCCCTACGAATCCTCACCTCAAGCTTGGTTGTCTTCTAGCCAATGATTGCTCGGTTTTGCTCCAACATGTGTCAAAAAACTTGAAATGAACACGTGTTAGCCACCTAGGAAGAGTGACTACCCTTATTCGTACAAATGACATAAACGTATTGAAAAATAATGCATAAGCTATGAAAAATGAAGGATTGAACAAGGACTGAACAAGGATAATTAGGCCAAATGAGCCCAACAAGTTACCAAATTTGGGGCTCATCAACTCCCCATCACCCGAACGTTCAAGAAGAGATTTGATTACACACAGGTTTATCGATTCCTTTTGCGGTTAGATCTGCGGCTTGATTGGGCCTTCTGTGGTTAGATCTGCGAGGTATGATTTAATAGGTTTGTCGATTCCTTTGCGGCTCTATTGAGATATAGAGCGGCTCTCCAGATCTGTGGCTCTATTGAGATATAGAGCAGCTCTCCAGATCTGCAGCTCTCCAAGTTGTAGATCTGTCGATTCTGTAGCTTCTCTTCGGCAATCTTCTATACTCAGTAGGAGATCATTCTCCAGATGGCTCCCAGCTTTGCGAAAATAACTGTTGGCTCAATTCCGTCCGCCTCTTGGGGGCAAGCTCCTGCCCATATCATCAGTGAAGCCCCAGCTCCCACTGTCTAAGTTGTCCAGGCCTCACTCGATGAGGCTTTAAATTTCTTTGAAAGTGCCCTAATCTGTCGATTCAATGGTTTTTGGCCGTGGATGATAGCTCTCCACAGTTGGATCTCAGAGGTATGGAAGCCTCTAATTCCTAATGCAATTATTATCTACCGTTGTGCTATTGGTTTCTTTATAGTAGATTTTGAAAACCTTGAAAGCAGACAATGTATTCTAGATTCCGGCCCTTGGTTTTGAGAAAAATCAGGCCTATTCATGAGGCCATGGAACCCATCATTCGATCCCTCAACAACAGTCATAACCTCAGCACCAGTTTGGGTGAGATTTCCAAACCTACCCTTGCATCTCTGGAATTTCTCTTCACTAAAAGCCATTGGAAATGCAATTGGGAAATTTTTCTACAGGTGCCCAGAAACAGAGGAATATGCCAGAACCACCTATGCACACATCTGTGTGGAAATGGACTTCAACGTCGGATTCCCAGCTGAAATACACCTAACAAATAAATACTATGTGTGGAACCAGAAACTCAATTATGAAAGTGTCCTCTTCAGATGTCGATCGTGCTTTGAGACAGGCCAGCTAGCCAAAAATTGCCCAAAAGCCTCCCAGAAAAATTCTGCTAGGAAAAATCACCACAGATCTACATGGTGGGAAGGAGCACAAAAGGAACACTACACTGTCATCAAAGAAGAATACTCTCGAGAAAACTCTGAATCACAAGAAATCGGGCAAGAAAGAAACAACTGTCAAGACAAGCAGGGGGGAAGCCCCGCCCAACAACAAAAGATTGAACTCGACAACCCCTCAAGTTATGAGGGTTCGAATACCACACAAAATAAATCTCCATTTAATAGCAAAGCAGATCTCCTAGACCAAACTTCTTCTCCGACTATCTTCAAAAGGATGAACACAATAGATCGTGAAGCTAAAACACCAATGTCCCAAGAATTAGAAGAGATGAAGGAGATGCAAGATAAAGAAAGTTGGAAGACCGTAGAGAGAAAAAAAGAAAGCTACAACACCAATCTCGCCAAGAAAGACAAGGAGCCAAACAATTAGAAACTAAGAAAGAAAATTATAGGTCCGATAGACCAATTTGGTCTCAGTGGATGGTAACCATCATCATCATCATCATCATAATTTTTTTTCCATATCATATATTTAAATAGTTAAGATTGTATCGTTTTAATTTTATATTTTATTTATAAACATTAAACCAATCTAGATCCATCTTAACTTCTAAATCTATAAAACACTAAAAAAGTTCAAATCTCTTGAGATATAAAATTTTATTCAAATTTTACGCTAAAATTACTGATCAAAAAATTTAATCTCTGAATAATTAATAAATTCATAATTAAAATAAATCTACACTAATACAATCCCACTACCTTTATAATCCCCACTGCATTTACAATTTTATAATACCCACTTCATTTACAAAATTCAAGGCAGCGTAAGTAAGTTATATTTTAACAAAATCCAAAACCCACACGCAATATACACATGCGTTAGAATTATTTAACCTACTTTCACCAAAATCAAAGCAACATAAAGCAACATAGCTTTAAGCAGACATGAGTCCAAAGCCTACATGCAACTTAACTAGGGATACCCAACCTAGATGTTGCCATAGTATAATCATATGGCAGGTGTGGGGAAAACTTCCCATTTGAGGGGACTTGTCCTCGTAATACGGAGCACTGAGTCTCTTTGGGGCCATTCCATCTTTTAAGTATATATGTAATTTAAATTAATTGCATTTTAGGCTATAAACTAAATCTCTGATTGGTACGACGTTGACACCCTTACCCCCAAAGATTCTTCGATCCCATATTTGTATGGACGTCCGCATGCCCCATGGAACCACTCACCTTTGATTTTGGGCGAGTATATCGATATCCACGCGGTGAATATGTTTTGAAGTTAAATATTTATTTGTTAATGATTTAATTTAAAATTAAATATTAATATTAGTATATTAATATTTTAATAAATATAATAATATATTACAATAATTATCTAATAAATAAATATTAAATATATATTCATATTATTAACAATTTCATCATCATAATTAAGGAGACTATGGAGTCTAGCACCTGGTTTTGTCATTTGGGCGATTTGGAAAGAGAGGAATCGACGAATCTTTAGGGATAATTATGGGCAAGAGTCGAGACTTTGGGAGGAAATCTGTCGATCGTTGAAAGAAACGGTTTTATCAGAAGTCTGGGACGAAGAGGATTGGAGATTGAACCCGGAGGAACAGCGGATAATTTCTAAGTTAAACATGGATTTTCAAATGATTTATCCCAATCCAGAGCGGAAGATTAAGAATGAAATGACGAGCCCCAACCATTATAGGATGCCTGGTGAGCGACGAGTTAAATTAAACTTCGACGGGGCCTCAAAGGGCAACCCGGGACAAGCAGGTTTCAGAGGTCTTTTCAGAGATAGTAGTGGTCATACGCGGTGGATTTATGCTGAAGATGGAGGAGATATGACGAACAATGAAGCAGAATTATGGGCAGTTTATCATGGACTCAGGATAGCAGTTAGAAACGGGTATATGAGTTTAGAAATAGAAGGTGACTCACAAATTACGGTTGATATGTTGAAGAAGTTAAGGGATGGGAAGAGCTGGATACATGTGTCGAAGAGCTGGCAGACAGCAGGGATCCTACAGGACATTGAGCAGCTGTTGCGTAGGATCGAATACATAACAACAACCCATGTACTACGAAATGGTAACCGTGTCGCCGATCTACTGGCTAATTGGGGCTGTCGAGGGCCGAATAGGAGCGTAGATTGTAGCTGGATGTCATTACAAGACGATCCAAGCTGGAATGACTTAAACACCATCTTAAACCAGGATTATGATGATGTGACCGCTCATCAGAGAAATCATTAGAAGACCTTGGCTTATGGTAAGGAGGGGGAAGGACATAGTACTTAATGCGAGATCAAACAATTCACAAGTTCGAGATTATTAGATTAATGTTATGAAGGCTGGCAGCATTCAACCCATGGGAAGGTTTAGCATCCCAAGACGAAAATCGGTCAAGGTACCGAGGAGACGTGGTGGTTATGGCGGCGACGTACTACTAGTTTCCCATCATGGAAGTGTATCTGGAATGGACATTAATGATAAAGCCAGGCTGCAGCGAAGGCTCACGATGGCAAGGTGGCAGCCTCACGATTGTTTAAGTATTGCATGTAATCGCCCGAACCTCCAAATGCAACTGAACAGAGTGAGGAAGTGCAAAGAGGAATTGCAGCAGCAGAAGGATTGTAAGATGGCGGAGCACCATGAACGGGGGGTAGGCAGGTGGACGCGGAGTAAAACAGCGACTCCAGTGGAAAAAGGCAAGAGCACTGTTGAAGAAGCTATGCAGAGGGTTTATCTTGATATACAGGATGATTCGGAAGAAGACTTCGATATTCGGAATTTCTTTGCAGAGGAGGAGTTTCAACGGGGAGCGAAAGGCAAAGCGGGCATGGGGAAGACCCAAACGAGGAAAGCAGGAGACAGCGAGGAGGAGAGTGAAGACCTGGAGAGAAATGAGGAAGAAGAGGTGGAGGGAAGAGGCCGGGGCAGAGGAGCGCGGGGAAGAGCGAATCAAAGAGGGAGAGGGAGACCTGCTGGGCGAGGTAGTCGTGGGAATAGAAATATGAATATGCATTCGGAAATGGAGGAAGGTGCAGCTAGTGAGGCACGAGGAAGAAAGCAAGGGAAGAAAGACTTGAGGAGGTGCTTGCAAGAAGCAGAAGCTGCATATATTCTGGACACCAATCCTAATATCAGAAGGATGATAGAGCAGATGGAGGAAGAAGCATTGCAGGGGTACTCAGAGCCAGAGATGGAGGATTGGGAGCAATATCTCCCTGATCCTGGACATACGCGAGGTCGAATGTCATTATATAAACAGTCTTTACATGTCTATTGGGGCATGAAGCGTTTATTAGCTAAGGCTATGGAACAGGTGGCTATAGAGATGGCTGAATTGCTTCAAGGTATTCCAACTATGAAAAAGGAGTTGAAAAACATTCAAGTGACTCTACTGATGTAAGACAAAAAGATGGATGATATCGTGCAGCTGCTCCAAGCGGGGGGATTGGGCATCAAGTTAGAGAAAGAACCAAATGATGCACCGAAACAGTAAAAGTTGCAGCTGAGGATTGGAGGTTTTTATATATGTTGTTGTTTTGTTGTTTTTTGCTTTGCATATTTAGATGTTACTGTCTCAGAAGGAAAACAATATACTGTTAGTAAAGATAGATGTATATTTAGCGTGGATAGATAGGTTGGTGACATACTTTTTCTGGATGGCTTTGAAAAATTTCAGATGGTAACGAAGCCCGGTTTCCCTTAAGGGCGGGTGGAGACCTGTCCTATTTTGTAATTTTCTTTTGGTTTTAGTAATGGAAAGTAGAGTACCGCATTAGCTTACAAAAAAAAAACAATTTCATCATCATAACATGTAACGTTGATACAAATGTAATGATGCTAAGCATTTTAAGTGCTCTTGTCATAACTATACTTAAACAAAGTAGTGATATATCAATCCACATCGAAGTGATTATATGCACATGGTTATATATTTGATTTTATTTATTTTAATATTTATTTTTTAATATTTTATTTTATTATTTTATTATACGAGGATATTTCTATAAATCTATTTTTGCCCATGAAAAATGAAGTATTTTTATTAACATTTTTTCCTATTGCATTAAGAATTAATTTTCTCGAGTAAAAAAAAAATCTGCATTAATTCTTGTAAAATTTTAAAATAAACACCTAAGCAAAGACCTTGGTAGGTCACTTACTCATAAAATAGATAATACAAAGATGGACCCAAATGCAAATTTCAAATCACTTACTCATAAAATAAATAATACAAGATGGACTCAAATGTAAATTTATTTTCATCTTGGACAAAGCATCGAGTCAACTATAATGTTATAGCTTCTCTCATAAACAATGTTTGTGCAAATAAATGACCATAGAGCGCTTTGTAGGAATTTACAGGGTAAGTTCCTCAGAAAGAACACCAAAAGGACACCGCTCACAACCAGATCTCAAATCAATACACCAGTATTTTTGACGTGGTTAAAACCCTCAAAGAGGGAAACAGTCCACGGCCTGAGCCAACGTGGCCACTTCAGGCAATTTATTAATCAAAGAATGAAAATTTACATAAGCTTTCTCTCATAGACGGATTACCCGAACAATGACCCTCCATGCGCTTTAAATAGAACTCATGGACCAATCGGGTGTCAAGCCACGAATCAAGTGTCGGTAATACCGAGGAGAGAGTGAACCGTCGGATTGTAAGTTACAAAATGTACAACGGTAAAGAAACACACTTTACCTAACTCTATACTAGACCAAGTTGAACTTAACTATTTCCTATGTGTCGGAATATCCTAACATCCCCCCTTAAGAACAACTTGGGATAGGATTGAAGGATTTACAAATATGACACAATAGGAGAAGGAAGGAGGCACTAGAGCCTATCCCCCCTTAGTGACAACTTCCTGAACTCCAAGCATATATCGAAGTTTAGTGAACTTCGCCTCTGTGAGAACCTTTGTGAAGATGTCTGCAACCTGATCATCTGTTGAACAATATTGCACTTCAAGAACATTGTCATGAATGAGATTTCTGATGAAGTGCATGTGTAGTTCAATGTGTTTGCTGCGCTGATGTTGGACTGAATCTTTGCATAGCTGAATGGCACTTTGATTATCACACCAAAGTGTGGTTGGATGCTGCTGCTCAAAGCCAAACTCTGATAGGATCTGACGAAGCCACAAGGCTTCCTTACTAGCTTCCACGGCACCACGATACTCTGCTTCTACTGACGAAAGAGAAATGGCAGCCTGTTTCTTACAAGCCCATGTAATAGGTCCTGAACCAAGAGTGAAGACATAACCGGCAGTAGACTTCCGATCATCAGGGTCACCAGCCCAATCAGAATCAGTGAAACCAACTAATAGAGGAACTGCTTTGGCACTGTAATGAATCCCAAACTGTACTGTACCTCGAACATAACGAAGTATTCTTTTAGCTGCTTTCCAATGACTTTCACGGGGGTTTTGCATAAAACGAGCAACAAGGCCAATAGCAAAGGAAAGGTCAGGACGAGTATGGGTTAAATACAAGAGTTTTCCTACAAGTTGGCGGTATAAGGTAGCATCAACTTCAGGAGAAGTACAAGAGACTGAAAGTTTGACTCCAGACTGAAAGGGAGAAGGGGCTGGCTTACAGTCTTCCATGTGAAAATGATGAAGAATATCACAAGCATACTTGGACTGGGAAAGGGAAATACCCTCCTTGGATTGCAAGACTTGAAGACCGAGAAAATAGTGTAAGTGTCCTAAGTCTGTCATTTCAAATTTCTTTTTAAGGCTGGACTTCACATGGTTTATAAGGTTGGGATCACTACCAGTAAGAATAAGATCATCAACATAAAGAACAAGGATGATAAGAGAGTTGCCCACTTTCTTGGTGTAGACAGTATTGTCAGAATAACACCTAGAAAAGCCAGATTCTATAAGAAAGCTATCCATTTTGGCATACCAAGCTCGAGGAGCTTGCTTGAGACCATAAAGGGATTTCTTAAGTCAACATACAAGGCTGGAGTCTGTTTGGATGAAGCCAATGGGTTGTTCCATATAGATTTCTTCATGCAAGTCCCCATGCAAGAAGGCAGATTTAACATCCATCTGATGGACTTCCCATTTTAAAGAGGCAGCAAGGGAAAGAACAAGGCGGATAGAGTTCATTTTGGCAACAGGGGAGAAGGTTTCAGTGTAGTCAATGCCTTCAACCTGTGAAAAGCCCTTAGCAACAAGACGAGCTTTATGTTTATCTACTTTCCCATCTGGTCCATACTTGGTTCTGTAAACCCATTTACATCTAACAAGTTTGCGTCCCTTTGGTAGAGGAACAAGATCCCATGTATCATTTGCCAACAATGAATGATATTCTTCATTCATAGCTGCTTCCCAATGTGGATGGCCTGAAGCTTCTGCAAAAGTGTCAGGATCATGATTTACTGGAGCTTGAGCCAGTAAAGAAGAGGTTCTTTCAAACTGAGAACGTGTACGTCGCTGATCTGTAGGATCACCGGCAAGATCACCTGCTGCATCCCGAGTAGCACGGACCCATCTTGGAAGTTGAGGATCCTGAGAAGGTGGGGGAGGATTGTCATCCTCACTTTCATCATCTGAAGAAGAAATGTTTTCAAAAGTAGAAGAGATAGGAAGAGGTGGCACATCCGCCGGACTAGGCTCGCAAGCCGATTTATTTTCATCAAATTTTACATCTCTTCTAATGATAACATTTTTGGACTTAAATGGAATAAGTCTATAACCTTTTACATCTTCAGAATATCCAACAAAAGTACATTTCTCACTCTTAGGTTCTAAAGCTTTATAATTTTCATCTGGAATATGGGCCCATGCTTCACTTCCAAAAACACGAAAGTGACTTACATCTGGTTTAATGGAACTCCAAGCTTCTTCTGGAGTGATATTCTTTAGAACCTTAGTAGGAGTGCGATTGATTATATAATTTGCACAATTAATTGCTTCGGCCCAAAAACTAAGACTGAGTCCTTTAGATTGCAGCATACAATTAGCCATTTCCTTTAAGGTGCGATTTTTCCTTTCAGCTACACCATTTTGTTGTGGAGTGTATGGAACAGTATGTTGCATTTGAATTCCATTTTCGGTGCAAAAGTTGATGAATGTGTTTTTAACATATTCTCCACCATTATCAGTTCTTAGCTTAAGAATTTGATGTCCAGATTGTTTTTCAACAAAGGCTTTGAAGGCCAAAAATGTGTTAAATACTTCGCTCTTGAGTTTTAAGAAGTATACCCAAGTGCGTCTGGAGAAATCATCAATGAAAGTTAAGAAATACTTGCAGCCAGAGAATGAAGCAACAGGAAGTGGACCACATAAATCACTGTGCACAAGCTGTAAAGGGGCTGAGGCGTGCCAAGAGGCACGTTTTTCAAAACTGTCCCGATGATGTTTTCCGAGTACACATCCGGAACAAACACCATCTCTGCAAGATACCATAGGAAGACCTGTCACCATATTTTCTTTACATAGATGCTGAAGGGAGCAATAGTTTAATTGACCAAATCGCTCATGCCAAAGTTTGCTCACTTCATCATTATGAGCAACAAATACTGAGGGAAGATTTGATGACCCAAAGTTGTGAAACTTATACAACCTTGTGGAATCATCTGCAATACCAGTAGCTAGAATCTATTTAGGATCTCTTAGATCCTTGATTAGAACATCATGAGGTGAAAATTCAACAATTTTACCTTCACTTGAATGAGTTATCTGATATACAGATAGAAGGTTGCAGGATAAGGTTGGAACACATAATACATCATTAAACTGACCATTGTCTAGATGAACAGTTCCAGTCCCTACAACATTAAGAGATCTATCATCACCAACATATATATTTTTGGTGTTACAATCATTTAAAGAAGAAAACATGGCTTTGTTTTTGGCCATGTGATAAGAGGCTCCAGAATCAATGAGCCACTCATGAGAATGAGAAGAAGAAGATACATTTAATGCATAACCAAACTGAGATGATTGACAACGACATGCAGAAAGTGCCATTCCTGAAGATGAAGTTGAAGTTGAAGTTGAAGAATGCTCCACATGGATGTTATGTTTCTTCATTGCGGCTTCCAAGGCTTCCATCTTCTTAAAGCATTTAGATTCTAAGTGGCCATCTCGATTACAAAGGTTACAATGTCTATCAGTCTTCTTCCATTTGTTTTTATTGGTCCTATCATTTTGCTGAAATGATCTTTCATTTTGAGGCTGAGTTTGCTTAGGACCCTTGTTTGGTTTAGGACCATTCTTTTTAGGATATGACTTCTTAGGATTCTTTGAATTTGGTTGCTGCTGGGCAGCTAACGCTTTCTTGGAAGAGTTTCCAAGATTAAGAAGACCAAGGTGTAAGAGTTTTTCTTGTTCTCTTATTAAAGAATCACAAAAAGAGTCAAAGGAAGGGGCCTTGTAGTCTTTTCCTTGACAAATGAAAGCTTCCCTTGTAGAATGGAAGGTGGAAACAAATACAGAGTAGGCTGGTCCCAACTTAGTAAGGATGGAATAAATAAGGTTACTATCTTCTTTCTTAACCTTAACACCTTCCAAGAGATATCTAAGGGTCTTGAATTTGGACAAGAAATCTTCAATGCAAGAAAAATTATTAGGATCCAATGTAAGCAACTCATTTTCAAGTTGATGGGCTCTAATTTCATTTTTAATCCCAAAAACTTTAGTGATTTGTTCCAATGCTTCATGAGTATCAAGTTCTGCAATATGGAATCTAAGATCAGGAGAAATAGACATACCTATCAAACCACGTGCTTGATCTTGTCTATTTTCCCATTTTGCAGCCTTGTCTTCATCTTTTGGTTTCTTCTCTTGGCCTGTGGCTATTCTGTAGAGACCTTTACTTCTAAGTAAATCTTCCATGTAGGCTATCCATTGGAAGTAGTTAGTGCTGTCAAGAATGACTTGGCATGGACTTTCCATTTTTTTTTTAAAACTGAAGCTGAAGATGCTGAAAGTAAGTGTTCCAATGGATAGATCTCGAAAAATTAGGCTGTTTTAAAAAAAACGGCTCTGAAAAAGGCTTCCGGATGAAGAAGTTATGGCTTTTTGAAAAACAAATTGTTGAAGTTGCCGGCAAAGTGCGCGAATGTGCGAGAATGAAAAAAAACGCCCCCACAAAATGGAGATTTGAACCCAAGACCTCTACTCTCTTAAAATAGCTTTGAACCAATTGAGCTATACAAAAAATTTGAGAGAGAGAGAGAGAGAGAGGGGGGGGGGGGGGGCCTTGGGTTGCGTGCTTGACTTGAGAAAGCTCTTTTTTCCTACAAAACAAAAACACAAAACCCAACACGAATATGCAAAGAAAAACGAACCTTACGGCTCAAAGTTAGCTTTAGCCGGAAACTAAATATTTTTCTCAATGTTTCTGATTTTCCAAGATCACACTAAGGTGCAGGGAAAAGAGCATACGCATGAGAAAAAAAACTTCCTTTCTGTTTCTGATTTGCCCAGATTGCACAGAGTCGCAGGGCAAAGAGCATACGCAGAAATGAAAGGTATAGATCCGGTAATAAAAAAAGCTAAATAAACAAAAACCGAAATAACCAGAGAGAAAATAATAGTAAACTGCAGATAAACACTATATACCTCCAGATCTTAAAAATGACGCAGATAGGGCTACCGGAAACCTTTTCGCGTGAAACGAAAGGGGTTCCTCACTGGAACAGATGCTCCGAACACAACAGAGCAGTCCTCTCAGCCCGAAAGCAGTCAGAAACAGTAGATCTAGGAAACGACAGCCGCATGCAGTTCTACCGGCTTCAGATTTGGATCACCAACGGACGCGGCCCTCAAATAGCTCTGATACCATGTAGGAATTTACAGGGTAAGTTCCTCAGAAAGAACACCAAAAGGACAACGCTCACAACCAGATCTCAAATCAATACACCAGTATTTTTGACGTGGTTAAAACCCTCAAAGAGGGAAACAGTCCACGACCTGAGCCAACCTGACCACTTCAGGCAATTTATTAATCAAAGAATGAAAATTTACATAAGCTTTCTCTCATAGACGGATTACCCGAACAATGACCCTCCATGCGCTTTAAATAGAACTCATGGACCAATCGGGTGTCAAGCCACGGATCAAGTGTCGGTAATACTGAGGAGAGAGTGAACCGTCGGATCACTACATATCGTGACCGTCGGATTCTAAGTTACAAAATGTACAACGGTAAAGAAACACACTTTACCTAACTCTATACTAGACCAAGTTGAACTTAACTATTTCCTATGTGTCGGAATATCCTAACACACTTTCTCAACAACTTGCATTCGACCCTTTATGATATCATAACCTCTTAATGAGCTATTAATCTATGGTACCACGTTAGACATTGCTTCGATCGCTAGGTCATGAATGACCAAGATATACATTAAGCCTCCCTCCAAACTCTCTGGACCTATACCATATCGATTAACCAATGAATCCACCAATCTACTTTAGTCTAACCTTTGATGAACATTGGTCCTCTTGCCCCAAATCAAGAGCCATAACATGAAATAAGTATTGATTAAGGCACTCAATGATACCAATTACCTTTATAGTACAAATCAATACTACTACAACCTCCACATTTGCACATTCTTGATCAATAATCCGTCATTCGGGTTAAATGCAGGGCACTCAAAGTACTTGATTAACCTAAAACATGTGAGCATGTAATGCACAACAAGATTCACATGCACTTTGATGTGCAAATTGTCATAGCCTTTCTCTCATTGATAGACATGCATGTGAGCATGCAATGCACAACAAGATTCACATGCACTTTGATGTGCAAATTGTCATAGCCTTTCTCTCACTGATAGACATGCATAACTACTATATATGACAAACCTGCAAAGACAACAAACAAAGTTTGATCAATGCATAGCAAAAAAACAACAACAACAACAAAAGAAGTTTTGTGTGGTTTTGAAACCTTTAGTTACATGGTTTTTCAGATAATAATATTGGAACACTCGCACCTGTGCTAATGTAGTCGTGAAATACATCAATATGCACATTGGTGTCTCTTCTAAGATTAGATACATCATTAATGCACATCGACAATTTTGACGTGCTATCTTTTACAATGCACTAGTAACAGTTCATCCACCAAATGCACCAGTGCTAGTATAGTCATTAAACGCATCAATATACACATCAATGCCTCTTGTAAGATGAGACACACCATTAATGTACATTGCTTATTTCAATGTGTTGTGTTTTATATAACTCACCGATAATGGGGCATCCCACTAGGCACATGCACACCAATGCTACTTCTAAGATGAGATGCATCATTGATGTTTCCCTTGTGTTCAAAATCAACTTACATTATCACACATTGGGATTCGTGCAATACCTTGGTTTCCATTTGACCCTATTGGTGGATACCTTGCCTCTGTGTCAGCTTCCACTATTAGTTGGTTCAGAGGGTTTCTGTCGTGCGCTAGCCACATCTTGTGTACGCCGGAAACGTACTTTGGTTGGGTTACTACATCTCTTTCGTCCAATTCCTTCGACATTATTGGCCTACGGGTTACACTTGTGCTAGATTGATGAAGGATGCCTTAATGCCTTCCTTCTAGCGGATCTTTCCCTATCGACTCTGACTCATTGCTCTGGGGCAAAGATCTAGAGTCCATATGGCAGTACCTTAGGGTTTGCAGTCATTAGTGGCAGATCCTTCGCTATCGACAATGGGAAACCATCATTGTCTCCTGATTGATAGATTCTTACAGGTGTTCGACTCCAGCTCATCTATTCACACTTGTTAGATTGTACTGGGTACCTTGATGCTCATTATCGTTATCAGTGAGTAGTCTTGCATTTGTTAACGATATACATCAATGACCGGTAATCAAATGATTTCTCACATGGTTGACTTCAGATAATTTATTCCCATGGTGTAGAAATGTACCATGGCGGTCAGTGAAGACCTCAGGTTGTATCAGCATTCATTGGTTCACTTGACAGTTGCTCCTGTTGCTGCTAGTTGATACCATTCCACCTTATATCTTGCAGTCAGTCATGGTGACATTCTATATGTTGGCTCCTGAGTTGTAGTGTAGTACCATCCTATTCCATCATGTTCAGTTGGTACCTTTTGTGATCAGTTTTCGTTATCAGTGATCCGGTTCAACCTTCAGCATCATTGACATTCTTATATGTGATATTCAGACATGTACTTGTTTGATCATGATCAGATGATCCATTATGTTTTTCCAGTTCTTTATACTTGTATACTTAGTGGATCCGCTTGTACTTGATATGCAGACATGCTTTAATTTTTCTAAGCATGGGTATGCCCGCCTCAGACAATGTTTCTTTCTGATCTCCTTTTGTGGCTTGGCAGGCTAAACTCTAGTGAAGTCCTTCTCAGTTTTTGACAGATTTCCTTTCCATGTACTTGCTTAATACATTTCTGCCATCATGTACCCCTTTTGACCTCATATATTAAGGGGCATCTGTTATAGATCCAAATCTTACTCTTAGGGTTTGTGATGCTGCACTCATGGCCCAGGGCAACCCCTCCTTCCAGACCTAGTCCAAAATCTAAAAACAGTGTTTTATTCCCTATACGCGACATTTCCCTGAGCTAAACGCGTGTATACGCGGGTCTGTGTATACCCGACCCGCGTATATGTCTTAAAACAATTGAAAAAATTTAAATCTCCTTAATTTCAGGCGGAGATCGCCAGTTTTACCTGCTGATCACCTGTTAGTGCCCATGGCCCAACTGTTCCCAACAAATTCCAAACTAAAAAACTACTTTGGGAGAAGTATAAAAAGGCTTCAATGGGAAGGCCTAAGGGAGGAGAGAAGAGAGAGAAAGGTTATTATGCTGAGATTTCCCTGACCAGGTCTGAAGATCCTTGTGCCTCCTACACTTCCCCCAGTTTTACAGGAAACCCTTGTTTCCTTGTGTGATGATGTCCATCTACTACTTGTGATATCGTGGAGTAAGTCATGGAAGGAGTTTGTTAAAGGCTTGAGACTGGACGAATCCGGAGGATGGTTCCGCTTGGAGCCTGCGAAAGGACGACTCAGGTGAAATTATTCCTTTCTGTCCTTTATTTGTCTATAATAAAAGAAACACATGTCTTTGTTCTTGATATAAATCTTCTTCATGTTTATGATATCCATGTTAGAATTCATATGTGAATGGTTGTTTAATTGCATAACTAACTACCTTTCTTTATAATATGAAGATGGTTTCTTTATAATGTTTAGTCCATATACTGTTGTACTTTCTTGAATTGATTGTTTTGTAGGTCAAAGGAGCAAAAGGAACTCCAAGAAGGGTTTGGACCCTGGAAGGACCTTCTCAAACATAGGACCTCAGGTATGCCCCTTATCGTAGAGTTTGCTTATATTAGCATTATGGTTGTATGGAATGTGTGTTTCTCTGTATAGACAACTTTCAATTTGCTAGGGTATTAGCCCAAGACCCTAGGGGAACTTTTCACTTAACACTTCTCAGCTCCTTGTGCCTGTTTCGTGACTTCTTCTAGTTGAGACTTAAGGGAGGAGACCTCTACCTTGTACTGACCAATCTCTTCTTCAAGTTTGTTCAAGCTCTTGTGCCTTTGTTCAAGTTGGTTTGACAAGATATCTTCCTGCTTCTTTGCTTTATCCAATTGATTTGTCATGAATATGACTTCTTCATGATGCTTTCTTTTGATTTGATGATATTCCTTCTTAAGCATAGCAAGCTCTTCATCCCTTTCTTGTACTTGAAGCTGGATGAGGTCAACTTTTTTCCTTGTTTGATCTTGGTTACCAACTAGTGCTCTCTTCTTAAGTTCCTCATTTTCCTTTTTCAAATTGTTAATTTCTTCCATGGCAATCATAAGTTGAGCGAGGAGTTCTTCTAAAAAGTCTTTTTCATTCTCTTCATCTTTTAGGTTTGCTTTAGCCTTGATGCCATCATTCTCATTTTCAGCTTCTATGATGGGTTCAAGATCTCCTTCTTGATTAATGGTCATGGTTAGTGCTCCTTTTGAGTGAAGTTCATGAAGTTTGTCCCATATATCCTTTGCTGATGAATATTTTCCTAGATTGTTCTTTACAGAATCAGGTTGCACATTCAAGATTGCCTTCATTGCTTTTTCATTGTACTTCTTGGATTCTTCATCCATCCTGCTATCAGCAATCACTGATTTCCAGATTTCAATGCCCTGAGTCTGTAAGAAGCTCCTCATTCTTGCTTCCCATATATTAAAGTTCCCAATTAGCCTTGGAGCCTCATCAAATTGATTTTCTTCTATTTTAGTAGTAGAGGGAGACACATTCTTGGGGGGATTGGAGACTTTCTTCCTTGACCTCGCCATTTGTGTTCTAAATGTTGACCTTCAACCTGTTAAGATTTGAATGAAGGAACCTGCTCTGATACCAATTGTTGGAAATACTGAGGGGGGGGTGAATCAATATTTATTTTTCCCACTATTGTTTTACCAGTTAAAACATATATATTCAGAACACAAGATGAACAACAAGAATAAATTTTTTTATTAATATAAATTGTGCAGTAAAATAGATACAATATATAGATGGTTACAATCAATTGCCAAGCTCCAACTTGGACTTTGGTGAGGCTCCAACCTCTAGAGCACAAACTCTATTTTGCCAAGACACCAATCTTGGACTTAGGAGAACAAACTCCCAAGGACTTCAATCCTTCCTATTTCTGAGGCATTAACCCCAAGGACTCCAATCCTACTTACTTCTGAGGCACCAGCCCAAGAACTCCAATCCTTCTCACTTCTAAGGCACCAGCCCCAAGGACTCCAATCCAATCTTGTCAAGACATTTTTGGTAATAATATTCTGCTCTCAGAACTCTACTCTACTGTGTTTTGTTTGTTTACAGCTTCACTGTAGTTGTTGAGATTTTCTGTTTTAATTAATTTTGGAAAAAAATCTCATGTATGTGACAACAATAGGATTAGTTGCTATATTAGCTCCAGTATTTTTGAGGAGGAGTTAATGCATCCTATATTTGTTGAGAGGGAATTTATGATTCAGTTGTATACTCCAACTATAAGAAATGTAATCCCGTAGAGGATTGGGGAGTGTATGTAGAGAGTGTAGAGAAGATAGGGTGAGCTGAGAGTATGTGTGAAGAATTAGAAATTGTTGTAATCTCATGTTGAATAATAAGATTGTAGATGCCTCTGTTATGGTGGACATAGCCCAGATTGGTTGGGTGAACCACGTTAAATCTGTGTGTTATGGTTTTGTGATTCTTTAATGTGCTGTGTATGTTTTTTTAATTTTATTTCCGCTGCGTATTGTTTGGTCTAACAAGTGGTATCAAAGTGGCGCAGCGGAAGCATGGAAGGCGCATAACCTACAGGTCTCTGGTTGTGGAGCTGGTGCGTGTGACAGAGCTGCAGAAGGTGGATTTTTGGCGATTGGCGCAGTTTCAGCAAAGACAGTCGCGCCAATTTCTGATTGTGATTGGGTTGGCGCATTTTATTTTGGAACAGACGCACCAGTGGCGCGGATCCGAGTTTAATACTCGTGCCAAAGCGCCAGTATCCCGATTGGCGCGGAATCAACAGGTTTAAGCGCGCCAATATTCTGTCACTTACACCAATTTTGTTTCGGTGTGGATCGTCTGTTGTTAAAGAAGCGCCAACACACCAAGCGAGGATCGCTTTGGTAAAACTGCAATTTTATTATTTGTTTTTTAGTTGTAATCTGTAGTTTGTACAATAGAGGGATTATATGATAAGGTAAAGGTAGCACAGTAGAAGGCAAAGGAATTTTTTTGTTAGATATTAACTTTATTTATTAAGTTGGAATTCGAGATTTAGTTTGTTACAACATGGCAAAAACTCAAAGTGCTCGTTTTGAGATCGAGAAGTTCAATGGCAAAAATAACTTCGAAATCTGGAAAGTGAAGATGCATGATCCACTTGTGCAACAAGGCATGGTGAAGGCGCTGTTGGGAAAATCCAAACAGCCTTACACCATGACAGATGATGAATGGAATGAATTGGATGGAAGAGCTCTGAGCGGTATTCGACTGTGTTTGGCGGATGATGTTTTGTTTAACATCGTGTCAGAGAAACTGTTGTTGGTTTGTGGACAAAGCTTGAGAAGTTGTACATGAAAAAATCCTTGACCAATAGGATTCTTCTGAAGCGACAATTGTACAGTCTGCGCATGAAGGAAGGTACAGCTATTACTGATCATTTAAATTTCTTTAATACTCTCCTGGTGCAATTAGAAAGAATAGAAGTAAAATTTGAATCATAGGATAAAGCTATAACTTTATTATGCTCGTTTCCCGAGTCATGGGATGATTTTGTTACTTCTATAAGTCTAAGTATATTAGAAACCCTTGAATTTGATGATGTTATTGGAGCTTTGTTGTTCGAAGAGACAAGGAAGAGGTCAAATTCTGAAACCTCTACATCAGAAGCAATGATGGCTAGAGGTCATTCTAGAGAAAGACGCTCCGGTAAGCACAACGACTCGCGTTCAAAATCAAAATGGAAAAAGAGTAAGGTAAAGTGTTGGTTTTGTGGCAAATCGGGACATTTGAAGAAGGACTATTGGAAGAGACAGCAAGCATCCAAAGAAGATTCTTCAACAGAGAAGAAAGAAGCAAACACGACAAATACAGGTTTGGCATCCAAGACAGGTATGAGTGATGAAGTGTTATCAGTTGATTTGTCTAGTCATGATCAACATTGGCTGTTAGATTTTGGTGCATCAAATCACATGTGTATTCATAGGGAATGGTTTAAAACTTATAAACCAATCAATGATGGAGTAGTTTACATGGGAAATGATGTCACATGTAACATTGTGGGAATTGGAACCGCTCAGCTTAAAATGTTTGATGGGACAAATAAAATTTTAACTGATGTAAGACATGTACCTGAACTAAGGAAAAACCTCATTTCATTAGGAGTACAGGACACAAATGGATATAAAACCTTTATTCAAGGTGGAGTAATGAAAGTTTATAAAGGAATTTTACTAGTAATGAAAGCAAAGAAAGTTGGAAATCTTTTTCAGTTAGAAGGAAGAATAGAGTCAGATCACGTTTCTACAGTGTCTGAAAATGACAGTAATTCTATTCGTTTATGGCATCAAAGGTTGGGCCATATGAGCGAAAGAGGATTAAATATTTTATCTGATCGTAAGTTACTTCCTAATTTAAAGTCTGATAAGTTAGATTTCTGCAAACATTGTCTGTTTGGGAAACAAAGCAAGTAGAAGTTTAAAATTGGAAAACATACTAGTAAGGAAATCCTTGATTATATCCATTCTGATGTTTGGGGTCCGTCTCCTACAACCTCATATGGAGGTTCGTCATATTTTGTATCTTTTATTGATGATTTCTCTAGAAAAGTGTGGGTCTACATGTTAAAGAAGAAGTCTGATGTGTTTACAGTTTTCAAACTGTTTAGAGCATTAGTTGAAAACATCACTGGAAGAACTATTAAATGTTTAAGAACTGACAATGGTGGTGAGTTTACTTCAAAGGAATTTGATAATTATTGCAAGGAAGCTGGGATCGAAAGACATAAAACCACTGTATATACTCCTCAGCAAAATGGAGTTGTTGAACGCATGAACATGACTCTTTTAGAGAGAGCAAGAAGTATGCTGAGTAATGCCAATTTGCAGAAGGAATTGTGGATAGAAGCGGTTGCTACAGCTTGTTATTTGATAAATCGATCACCATCAACTGCAATAGGATGCAAAATTCCTCAAGAGGTATGGAAAGGTCATCCTTGTGATTATTCTAAAATGAAATTTTTTGGTTGTGATGCATATGCTCTAGTTCCAAAACATCAGCGTTCTAAATTAGATCCTAAATCAAAAAGATATATCTTTGTTGGATATGGTGATGGGACTAAGGGATACAGATTGTGGGATCCTACTACTCACAAGATCATCATTAACAGAGATGTTAAATTTAATGAATCCTCACTTGAAAATTCAGATGTAGATGATAAATTGAAACAGGATAATGTATCTAAGCTTCAACACATTCGGTTTGAAACCAGTCCAAATATTGATGATGATCACGATGAACATGGTTCAGATGTAAGTCATTAACAAGTTTTAGATGCAGGTCATGAACAAGTTTCAGATGTAGATCATGAACATGATTCAAATGCTGATCATGAAGAAGTTCCTACAAATAATAATCAGCAAATTGTGGAAGTACCAGAAACATCTTTAAGGAGGTCCACGAGAATTAAACGTCCTCCTAGAAGGTATGATGATTATGTTACTTTAGTTTCTTTAACCGCTAATGATGATGAACCTTTGTGCTATCAGGAAGCTGTAGAAGGTTCTAAAAGTGAGAAGTGGAAAGAAGCTATGAAGGACGAGATGATGGCATTAGACAAGAATGACACATGGGATCTGGTAGAACTTCCTAAAGATAGAAAAACTGTGGGATGTAAATGGGTGTACAAATTGAAAAGGGGTGTTGATGGTTCAAAGGACAGGTACAAAGCAAGGCTGGTCGCGAAATGTTTTTCTCAGAAAGCAAGCATTGATTTTCATGAGATATTTTCACCAGTTGTAAAAATTGTTCAATTTGAATTGTATTAACAATAATTTCTTTGCTTGATTTATAATTACAGTAACTAGATGTTAAAACTGCATTTTTACATGGATATTTAGATGAGGAAATTTACATGGAACAACCAGAAGGGTTTTTTCAAGATCGCAACAAGAAATTTTTCTGCAGGCTCAAGAAATCAATGTGTGGTCTGAAGCAGTCGCCTCGACAATGGTACAAGAAGTTTGATTCTTTCATGTTGAGTCAAAATTATATAAGAAGTGAATATGATCATTGTGTTTACTTTAAGAAATTAAGTAATGGCATGTTCATTATCTTAGTGTTGTATGTTGACGATATGCTTTTAGCAAGCAAAAGCATAACAAAGATCAACAAGTTAAAGGCTCAGATGGCTAGGACATTTAATATGAAAGATCTAGGAGCAACAAGACAAATTTTGGGCATGGAGATTTTCAGAGACAGGAGCAATGGTAAGCTGTGGCTATCACAACAGAAGTATATTGAGAAAATACTCTTGAGGTTTGGTATGAACAATGTGAAGCCTGTTTCAGTTCCTTTAGCTTCCCATTTTAAACTTTCTTCAAGTTTATGTCCTAATACAAATGAAGAAAAGGAATATATGTCTCGAATTCCATATGCCAATGTAGTAGGATGTTTAATGTATGCGATGGTTTGTACTCGACCAAATATTTCACATGCAATTGGGGTTGTAAGCAGGTATATGGCAAATCCAGGAAAAGAACACTAGTCAGCAGTGAAATGGGTGCTTCGGTATTTGAGAGGCACAAGTGATTATTGTATCACTTATAACATAAGTAGTGATTTTGTTTGCGGATATGTTGATTCCGATTTTGCAGGTGATTTGGATAAGAGAAGGTCAACTTCAGGGTATGTCTTTACTCTTGCAGGTGGAGCTATTAGCTGGATGTCAAAGCTACAAAATATTGTTGCTTTATCCACTACTGAAGCAGAATGCATAGCTGCTTCACATGCTTGCAAAGAAGCGGCTTGGTTAAAAGGTTTGATTGGTGAGTTTGGTAGATTACAGGACAACATCAAGTTATTTTGTGATAGTCAAAGTGCAATTCATTTAGCTAAGAATCTAGCATATCATAGTAAATCAAAGCATATACCTATCAAGTACCATTTTGTGAGATAGGTTATCACTGAAAGGGGTGTTTCTCTTGAAAAGGTGCATACGAAAGAAAACTGTGCAGACATGTTCACGAAACCAGTTTTGTTAGAGAAGCTACGTTGGTGTCTGGCTTCTCTTGGCTTGTAGAAAAGATAAAAATAATAAATGAACAGGGTATCAGGCTAATTGTTGTCAAGGTGGAGATTGTTGAGATTTTCTGTTTTAATTAATTTTGGAAAAAATCTCATGTATGTGACAACAATAGGATTAGTTGCTATATTAGCTCCAATATTTTTTGAGGAGGAGTTAATGCATCCTATATTTGTTGTGAGGGAATTTATGATTCAGTTTTATACTCCAACTATAAGAAATGTAATCCCGTAGAGGATTGGGGAGTGTATGTAGAGAGTGTAAAGAAAATAGGGTGAGCTGAGAGTATGTGTGAAGAATTAGAAATTGTTGTAATCTCCTGTAAAATAATAAGATTGTCGATGCCTCTGTTCTGGTGGACGTAGCCCAGATTGGTTGGGTGAACCAAGTTAAATATGTGTGTTATGGTTTTGTGATTCTTTAATGTGTTGTGTATGTTTGTTTATTTTTATTTCTGCTGCGCATTTTTTGGTCTAACAGTAGTCTCCATGCTATAGCATTAATGACAACCAATCTTCTTATGGAGAAGTCTTTACAACTCTCCATACTGTCCACACAGAGTCTCCAATAGTCTTTGTGCTCTATAATATTGTCTTCACACAGCTTTAGTCAATCTATAGTTAGATGCACTAAACTCTGTATAAAGAACAACTTTCTGTTCAAGCTTATGTTCGCATTGTCACAGTGAATGCTTCAGCATGATTGTTTCTCTGCTGGCTGTTTCTCCCCTTCGACTACCTACTATCCTGTTTGTCCTTCATCCCTATTTCTGTTCTATTGCACCATCTTTCTATTCTGTTGGACCCTCACACGGCCTCTATTTCCTCCAGCGTATTTCAACAACTTTCAACAGTTGCAGCAGCCTTCACCAGTGTTCACCAGCAACTTCATACAATGCTTAACCACCTCTGTTGCTTCTGCTACCATACATTCTGGTTCTTCACAACACCAACCGCTGCAACAGTTCTCTGTTTTTTCTGTTTTGTACATTCTCATGCCTTTTTCCATTCGTTTCTGCTTATTCAATGGCTCTTTGGCTTCCTCCTCGCTCGCTTGAGCTTCAGCTTCCTCGACACTCGCTCGACCTTCTGGCTTCCCTCCTCCATTCGCTTTAGCTTACTCATGTTTACCTTCGATTGATGTGTTGTAAATATAATGTCGTCGCGGAAAAAGGTTGGTGTTTCAGCAATGCCGAAATTGGTGTATCAGCAACTTTTTACAAGTCTTGGTGTTTCAGCAATGGAGAAATTGGTGTTTCAGCAAATTTTCTCCAACTTTTTTACTATGTGCCCGCCGATGGTGTTAAAGCATATGGATATGGGTTTTCTCCTCCGATAATGTATTCTGCTCATACAATATAAACTCTTCCTTTTTCACTTCGTCAGTGCATTTGCATATGAGTCTATGTCATCTGCCTCCGATAGCTCTGTTTGTGTTAAATGCATATACAGGTCCTTGTCGCCATATGCATGTTTATTCCATGGATAGTGTTAAAGCACTCTGTGTGCTCCACTTGGCTCCTCTTACTCTGTCTACTTCCTCTATGACTCTGATGGTGGTGCTTCGTGCTCTGTTAGCTCCTCTCATCTCCATTTGCTCCTCTGGTGGCTCTGTCTACTCCTGTTTGCTTTGATGGCTCTCTGCGTCCTCTGTTTGCTGTTAAACGCATCCATTGCTCCTCTGATGGCTCCTGATGACTCTGATATGCCTCCTTGCTATATGCTTCCTCCTGTTGCTCCTCTTAGTCCAATGTGGCTCCTCTCGCTTGGAAGTGTCTTTAAAATACCTCCTTGCATATATGAATGCCTCTCTTGCTCTGTCTCTTAATGAATCTATTCTGCTTCCTAGGCTTCATGGCATCCTTTAGTATCTAGAATATTGCCATATTGACATCAATGACAACCTGTTGGGTCCCTATAATACTAGTGATTACCCCATTACTATTGTAGTTATACCCTTATTTATATTGTAATGCCCCTATTACCCCCATATTGTTATTTCTATGCCCCATAGAATCCCTCTATTGTTATTTTTGTGGCTTTATATTATTATTGTTAGGTCGGCTGGATTATATTGTGACTCCCTAGACTCCTATATATAGAAAGGAGGTTTTGTCATTTGTATCATCCAAGAATTGTTCATTTATGTAATGTAAAGGAGGTTTCCCCCTCGAAGAGGCTGAATTCTAAGGCATTGATCCATCTTTTCTATCTTTTCTTGAGCTGGTTTCATAACATTTGGTATCAGAGCTTTGGATTCTAGGGTTTCGCTGCTCCAAACAGGTCATCGTGGAATTTTCGCTATAACTATTTTTCTGTGACGTTTCAGAAGTTGCAAAAAAAACCCATTTGAGAAGAAATAGCGCTGAACCTTGGGTCTGAATTTCAGAGCTTTGCGCGCGATATTTGCGGAGATATGATCTGAGGAAGTTGGTATTTTTGCAGACTCCTAAATTACATTCAAAACAGGTGACCTGGGTAAAATCGTCATAACTTTCTCTCTGGGGATCGGATTGAAATTTCGTAAGAAGGTACAGAAAGAGGACGGACTGTAGTTTCTTGTGTGTGTGTTTCAGATTCAAAGGTTGAAACAGTGACTCGTGGCACGTCGTACAAGTTAGCTCTACTGAACTAGTCTAAAAACAGGTCACTGTGGGAGATTTCACATAACTCTTCCTTGGAGAATCCAATTTGGCTCAGAATTGTGGCATTGGAAAGAGGACGCAGAAGGCTACTACAGGTAGCAATTTCAGAATTGGATGATCCGAAATTACAGAGATACATCAGATTCAATATCAGGCTTCTATAAAGTGAAAAAAGGTGTGTAGTTTTTTTTTTTTTTTTGTGTAAGCTTGGTTTAACGAAATTCAAAGGGCATAGTAAATCATTATTATCGGTAACTGATGCCCCGAGGAAAGAAAATGCAAACACCTAGTAAGGAACCTGAAAGCTCTAGCATGACCCATGAAGAAGAGGAGTAAATGCTACATGATATATCAAAATTACAAGAACAAGTGCAACAAATGTCACACTCACAAAAGCTAACAGAAGCCAAGATAAGTGGCGTGGAATTTAAGATAAATGGCGTGGAATCTAAGATAAAGGGCATGGAAGCTAAGATGGATGATTCGAAGACAGATTTGAAGAGAGACATGGCAGATTTGAAGATAGATATGAAGACATACATGGAAGAATTGAAGAAGTTGCTACAAGAAAGGGTCACTAATGGTGAAAAGGTAGTAAAGAAAACTCATGATGAGAACAAAAGAAATGTTAATCATGATTCCATAGACGCTAATGTTGGATCGAAGAATCACCATATTCCAAAAATCGATATGAGGAAGTTTGATGGCAAGGATCCCGGCACATGGATATTACAAATGGAGCAATTCTTCGATCTCAATAATGTGCAAAACGCACAAAAGGTACGTATGGCAACTGTATATTTGGAACCAAATCAGTTTGTATGGTATCAATGGCTTTGCTCTCGTAAACAATTTATCACTTGGGCAATTTTTACGGAAGAATTGATAGCACATTATGAAGATACAAAAAGCAACACTTTTTTTAGCCAATTGATAAGTCTCAAACAAAAGGGTTCAGTAATGGAGCACATTGAGGAGTTCCAAAAATTGAACATAAGGGTAAAAGATATTCCAGAGGAGCATAGGATTGATGTGTTCATAGGGTCTTTAAAGGATAATATCCAACATGATGTTCGCCTTTGGGAACCTGATTCATTAGAGAAGGCATTCAGGTTAGCAAGAAAAATGGAAAGCAAAATTATGGCAACCAGGAAGCATACCACTCACAACTATAAAGATGGAAGTGTTGTTTCCCCTAGTCTTCCACAACCTATAAGGTTGACACCACAACAATTGGAAGAAAAAAGAGCAAAAGGGCTTTGTTACAGTTGTGATAGCAAATACACTAAAGGTCATAAGTGTGCTGAGAAGAAATTATTCTACATAGATTGTGAAGAGGAAAAGAAAAGGAGCAAGAAAGGTCAAAAGAAGAAGATATACTTTAGGAACAAAGCCTAGATGAAGAACAAATAAATCCGACCATATCTTGTAATGCATTGGCGGGAATTACCACTCCTCAAACCATCAAGATAGAAGGACAAATCAAGAAGAAAAAGGTAATAGTGTTGATTGATTCAGGAAGCACCCACAATTTTATTCATTGTAGGGTAGCAAAAGAATTGAATTGCTTCCTATATCCAGCACCAGAGTGTCAAGTGATGATTGCAAATGGAGGAACAATAAATTGCTCTGGAAAGTGCCATAATATCAAGCTATCCATGGGAGAATATGTATTGACTAGCCCAATGCTTTCCATTCCAATGGGAGGTGCGGATGTTGTACTAGGAGTCCAATGGCTACAATCCTTGGGTACAATAGCTTTTAATTTTCAAGAACTTTTCATCAAATTTTCTACGAAAGGAAAGGAAGTTGAATTAAGGGGTATTGCAGGGAAACCAGGAAAGATAATCAGCTCTCATGGTATGACAAAGCTTCTAAAAAAGGAGCAAAGAGGTGTAATTGCACAATTATGCTCGCTAGATGTTTCCACATTGGAATCATCTATTTCTCCAGATCTCCAAAAAGTCTTGGACAATCATTCCAAGGTATTTGAGACTCCCAAGGTCTCCCACCTATGCGTGATCATGATCATGCTATTCATCTGATTCCAGGAAGTGTTCCTCCAAACATCAGGCCGTACAGATATCCCTATGTCCAAAAAAGTGAAATTGAACGTATGGTTGCAGAAATGCTAGAGGCTGGTATAATTCAACCGAGTCAAAGTTCTTTCTCAGCTCCAGTAGTATTGGTGCACAAGAAGGATGGATCATGGCGCATGTGTCTGGATTATAGGGAGCTCAACAAGCTCACTATTAAAGATAAGTTCCCCATTCCTATTACTCGATGAATTGCATGGATCAATTTACTTCACCAAGTTGGATCTTCGTTCGGGATATCATCAAATCAGAATGAAGATTGAAGACATTCCGAAAACGGCATTTAGAACTCATGAGGGTCATTATGAATTTTTGGTCATGCCTTTTGGCCTTACCAATGCACCTTCAACATTTCAAGGTTTGATGAATTCAATTTTCAAACCATTCCTTAGAAAATTTGTGTTAGTATTTTTTGATGATATACTAATCTACAGCAAGTCTTGGAAGGATCATGTTGAACATGTTGACAGGGTGCTACAACTATTGGAGGAGAAACAATTATATGCAAAAAGATCCAAATGTTTCTTTGGAGTCCAGGAGGTGGAATATTTGGGTCATATTGTATCTCATGAAGGAGTTAAGGTAGACCCTAGAAAAATTAAAGCCATTAAGGAATGGAAAATCCCCACATCCATAAAGCATCTGCGAGGATTTCTTGGGTTGACAGGGTATTATCGCAAGTTTGTTAAGAATTATGGGAGAATAGCAGCACCTCTAACAACATTATTGAAGAAAGATTCATTTTCATGGACTCCGGAAGCAACAAAGGCCTTTGAACATCTTAAAGAGGCAATGTGCCAAGCACTGGTCTTAGCTACACCGGACTTCACAAAAACCTTTATTGTGGAATGTGATGCTTCAGGAAATGGAATTGGTGCTGTTCTAATGCAAGATGAAAGACCCATTGCTTTTGAAAGTCGTCCAATCAAGGGAAAGTTTTTAAGCAAAGCTATTTATGAGAAGGAAATGTTGGCAATACTCCATGCACTTAAGAAATGGCGACCCTACCTAATGGGAAGACACTTCAAGGTAAAAACGGATCATGATAGCCTTAAATACTTTTTAGAACAAAGATTATCCTCTGAAGAGCAACAAAAGTGGGTCACAAAGATGTTGGGTTATGACTTTGAAATCATCTACAAAAAAGGGAAGCAAAATGTGGTGGCAGATGCACTCTCAAGAAAGGATGAGGATGTGGAAGCATTGTTGTGTGCCATTTCTATTATCCAACCAGATTGGATAAACGAAGCAAGGGAGGAATGGAAGAATGACGAAGAAGTGTGGGCACTTATTCGAAAGCTACAACAAGATTCCAGTACTTCTGATACATTTAGCTGGCAAAATGATTCGTTATGGTACAAAGATCGCTTATACCTCTGTAAGAATTCCCAGCTAAAACAAAAGATTCTTATGGAATTGCACACTTCTCCCTTAGGAGGGCACTCAGGATTTTTAAAAACTTACCACAGGGTTAAGAAGGAATTTTTTTGGGATGGCCTTAAATCAGATATTCAAAAGTTTGTGGCGGAATGTTTGGTTTGCCAGCAAAATAAAGTTGAAACAATTAAGACACCGGGTCTATTACAACCTTTATCCATTCCAAGCCAACGTTGGGAGGAGGTTTCAATGGATTTTATCACAGGTTTACCCAAGTCTGAGGGAAAGAGTGTCATCATGGTGGTAGTTGACAGACTTACCAAGTATGCACACTTTTGTGCATTATCACATCCATTTAAAGCCAGTACAGTTTCTACTGCATTTATGGAAACAGTTCAAAAGCTACATGGAAACCCAAAGATTATTGTAAGTGACAGAGATCCCATTTTCACTGGAAATTTTTGGACAGAATTATTTTCTTGTCTTGGTACTCAGTTAGCTCATAGCTCATCTTATCATCCTCAATCTGATGGGCAAACTGAGATAGTAAACAAATGTTTGGAAGGATATCTTCGTTGCTTTGTATCTGATAAACAGACACAATGGGTCAAATGGTTGCCTCTGGCTGAATGGTGGTATAACACTTCCTTCCATACAGCAACAAAAATGACCCCATTTATGGCACTTTATGGGTATCAACCACCATCCATCACATCATATTTAAGAGAAAATTCTAAGGTTCAGGTAGTGGAACATCACATCGAACATCAACAACAAGTCCTCCAACTCTTAAAGGATAACCTCGTGTTGGCACAAAATAGAATGAAACAACAGGCAGATCAACATCTCAGTGAAAGAAGTTTTGATGTAGGTGATTGGGTATTCCTACGGCTACAACCATATAAGCAAATGTCCCTAAAGCAAGCTAAGAAGGATAATAAATTATCACCAAAGTATTATGGTCCGTACAAGGTGTTGCAAAAGATTGGTACTATGGCATACAAATTGGAGCTTCCTGCAGCTTCTCGATTGCACCTAGTTTTCCATGTTTCATGTTTAAAGAAGGTTATAGGTTACAAGCTCCCAATTCAAACAATATTGCCAGAACTTGACGAGGAAGGAAAAATTATATTGGAACCGGAAGCAGTCACAGAAATAAGAACTCGACAGCTACGAAATCAATCAATTTCAGAGTATCTTATCAAGTGGAAGAACTTATCTGTTGAAGATTCCACATGGGAGGATGAGAATTTTATGCAGAAGTATCCAGAACTACTCAAGCGTTGAGGACAACACTTTTTTGAAGGAGAGGGGCATGTTGGGTCCCTATAATACTAGTGATTACCCCATTACTATTGTAGTTATTCCCCTTATTTATATTGTTGTGCCCCTATTACCCCCATATTGTTATTTCTCTGCCCCATAGAATCCCTCTATTGTTATTTTTGTGGATTTATATTATTATTGTTAGGTTGGCTGGATTATATTGTGACTCCCTAGACTCCTATATATAGAAAGGAGGTTTTGTCATTTGTATCATCCAAGAATTGTTCATTTATGTAATGTAAAGGAGGTTGCCCCCTCGAAGAGGCTGAATTCTAAGGCGTTGATCCATCTTTTCTATCTTTTCTTGAGCTGGTTTCATAACACAACCTAGGTCAACAATCTCCCCCTTTGTTATTGATGGCAATATTCTTCTTCTCTCCCCCTTTGACATCAATGGTAAAGGAGTGCTTTGGGACTCCCCCTATCAAACTGCTTCTATTCTTCCTGAATGGTGGATCTTCATGGGTCTGTGACTCCCCCTGGCATAGTGCTCTTCTTCTTTTTTACTCAAGATAGAAGGATTGATATTTTATCATCAATTTGCACATTATTCCCTCTTCATGTCTCAAAACTGCTTTATCATGGCTTCAATAATGCTTAAGAATGCTCTACTTTAATGCTTTCATTTAGATTGCAAACTGCCATACATCAAGTGTCCAAGTCCAGGCTTTCATGCTTCAATCCATATTGATGTCTCCACAGGTAATATTGTTGTCCTTTCATTGTCCGAATCAAGAGAAAATGCCCCTGAGATTGTCTTTCTTGCTCTCTTTCTTCAGATCTGAGTTCCTTTGTGTCTCTGTGCTTCTTCTTAAGTCACTGCCATCTAGTATTCAATTATCATTGCATTTGGACAAAAGTGTGAGGGGTTGTGCCGTATTGTTGCTATATTTCTTAAGTAATTTGTATAAGCTTAAGGTATGCTTGACTGAACAACATTCTCCTTCCTATGAGCCATCTTTTCCTTGTGTTCTTGTACATATCTCTGCAGATTCAGATATCCAATCTGTGACTGTCTTTTAAATACAATTGCTGATCTGCATCTTTTGCAATACTTCAGTTTTTTATATGCTGCCAGATGCTCTTACTTCAGACTCCATTCCAGACGTATCTGTTTGTTTGAAGACTTCCTCTATTAGTTTCCAGAATTTATCTGTTCTCACATTTAATTCCTGAATTAATACATAAACTTCTATGATAACAACACCATGGTTGTTTGCCCTATTTCTTTAACAACAGTCCAAAGAATGGTTACAATATCATATGCTTCAATGGAGTGCTCCTGAGACATGATCTTCATCAAGGAATGATTGTTAATATAGCTCAACAAGGATTTCATCAGGACCCTTTTCACTAATAGCTTCTGCAATAGTGATCAAGACTTACAGGCTCACCCTAACTGTATGCATCATCTCCTTTTGGCAGAGTCTTCTCATAAAATGCTTAGATTGTCAAAATTTAGGCCAATGACATATGTTGTTGGCTGGAGAGCTCAAGGGAATTTCGGATTGCATTTCCTTCCTTCTCCATACTTGTGTAACTTTCTTCTTTTGCATGGTTCTAGCTTGTGTAAGAGCCCATGTTAAGTTACAATCACATGCCATATGACCAATGTTATGACACTTGAAGCATTCTACATTGCTCATGAATAAGAATTCATGATTTCTTCCTGCAAAATTGTTCCTTGGAGGTTGTTGGAGACTACAACATCTATCTCTATGATATGCTTTACAATATTTTGCCATGTGACCAAAGTGTGTACAAGAATAACAATAACCACAAAATGAAATTTGGTACCTTGGAGATGGAGGTTTCCTTGATGTACTTCTGAAGCCTTTCTGCCTTGAGATCCTTTGATGATAACCATTGCCTCTCACCTCTTTGACATCATCTACATTTATTCTTGGAGTTGGTTTTCTTCTTGGAACAAGATTTCTTTTATTGTAGCCTTGATTTTTCTCCTTGCCTTTGCTGGAACTGGGAGCATCACCATTTATTTCTGTCTTCTTCAATTCTCTTTTGTTTGAAGCATTTTCATTCTTGTTTGAGGATTCACCTGCATACCTGAGACTTGATTTATCAGATGGACATCTGTGATAGCTGAGCATGTCATCCAAGGCTTGAGAGCTCTTCAACATTTTGTTCATCCTTTCAACCTTTGTTCTGAGGAAGATAATCTCTTCTTTCAATCTTTCACATTCATTATTCTTCTTAGTAAGTTTTTCCTCAGTTTCTTCCTTGATACGAGTAGCTTCATCTCCTTCTATTTTAAGGGAGATGATATCTGACTTCACTTTGAATATTTCTTCATTCTTTGCTTGATTGCTCTCCATTTTCTTCTTGTTATAGCTCCAAATCTCACTCTTGGGGTTTGTGATGCTGCAATCATGGCCCAGGACAACCCCTCCTTTCAGACCTGGTCCAAAAGTTAAAAAACAGTGTTTTATTCCCTATACGTGACATTGCCCTGAGCTAAACGTGTGTATATGCGGGTCTATGTATACCCAACCCGCGTATATGTCTTAAAACACTTAAAAATATTTAGATCTCCTTAATTTCAGGCGGAGATCGTGGGTTTTACTTGTTGATCACCTGTTAGTGCCCATGGCCCAACTGTTCCCAACGAATTCCCAACTAAAAAACTACTTTGGTAGAAGTATAAAAAGGCTTCAATGGGAAGGCCTAAGGGAGGAGAGAAGAGAGAGAAAGGTTATTATGTTGAGATTTCCTTGACCAGGTCTGAAGATCCTTGTGCCTCCTGCACTTCCCCCATTTTTACAGGAAACCCTTGTTTCCTTGTGTGATGATGTCCATCTACTACTTGTGATATCATGGAGTAAGTCATGGAAGGAGTTTCTTAAAGGCTTGAGACTGGATGAATCCGGAGGACGGTTCCGCTTGGAGCCTGCGAAAGGACGACTCAGGTGAAATTATTCCTTTTTGTACTTTATTTGTCTATAATAAAAGAAACACATGTCTTTGTTCCTGATATAAATCTTCTTCATGTTTATGATATCCATGTTAGAATTCATATGTGAATGGTTGTTTAATTGCATAAATAACTACCTTTCTTTATAATATGAAGATGGTTTCTTTATAATGTTTAGTCCATATGCTGTTGTACTTTCTTGAATTGATTGTTTTGTAGGTCAAAGGAGCAAAAGGAACTCCAAGAAGGGTTTGGACCTTGGAAGGACCTTCTCAAACGTAGGACCTCAGGTACGCCCCTTATTGTAGAGTTTGCTTATATTAGCATTGTGGCTATATGGAATGTGTGTTTCTCTGTATAGACAACTTTTAGTCTGCTAGGGTATCAGCCCAAGACCCTAGGGGAACTTTTCCCTTAACACTTCTCAGCTCCTTGTGCCTGTTTCGTGACTTCTTCTAGTTGAGACTTAAGGGAGGAGACCTATACCTTGTACTAACCAATCTCTTCTTCAAGTTTGTTCAAGCTCTTGTGCCTTTGTTCAAGTTGGCTTGACAAGATATCTTCCTGCTTCTTTGCTTTATCCAATTGATTTGTCATGGATATGACTTCTTCATGATGCTTTCTTTTTCTTTGATGATATTCCTTCTTAAGCTTAGCAAACTCTTCATCCCTTTCTTGTACTTGAAGCTTGATGAAGTCAACTTTCTTCCTTGTTTGATCTTGGTTACCAACTAGTGCTCTCTTCATAAGTTCCTCATTTTCCTTTTTCAAATTGTTAATTTCTTCCATGGCAATCATAAGTTAAGCGAGGAGTTCTTCTACAAAGTCTTTTTCATTCTCTTCATCTTCTAGGTCTGCTTTAGCCTTGATGTCATCACTCTCATTTTCAGCTTCTATGATGGGTTCAGGATCTCCTTCTTGATTAATGGTCATGGTCAGTGCTCCTTTTGAGTGAAGGTCATGAAGTTTGTCCCATATATCCTTTGCTGATGAATATTTTTCTAGATTGTTCTTTACAGAATCAGGTAGCCCATTCAAGATTTCCTTCATTGATTTTGCATTGTACTTCTCGGATTCTTCATCCATCCTGCTATCAACAATCACTGATTTCTAGATTTCAATGCCCTAAGTCTGTAAGAAATTCCTCATTCTTGCTTCCCATATATTAAAGTTCCCATTGAGCCTTGGAGCCTCATCAAATTGATTGTCTTCTATTTTAGTAGTAGAGGGAGACACATTCTTGGGGGGATTGGAGACTTTCTTCCTTGACCTCTCCATTTGTGTTCTAAATGTCGAACTTCAAGCTGTTAAGCTTTGAATGAAGGTACCTGCTCTGATACCAATTGTTGGAAATACTGGGGGGGGTGAATCGGTATTTCTTTTTACCACTATTGTTTTACCAGTTAAAACATATATATTCAGAACACAAGATGAACAACAAGAATAAATGCTTTTATTAATATAAATTGTGTAGTAAAATAGATACAATATATAGATGGTTACAATCAATTGCCAAGCTCCAACTTGGACTTTGGTGAGGCTCCAACCTCCAGAGCACCAACTCTATTTCGCCAAGACACCAATCTTGGACTTAGGAGAACAAACTCCCAAGGACTTCAATCCTTCCTATTTCTGAGGCATCAACCCCAAGGACTCCAATCCTACTTATTTCTCAGGTACCAGCCCAAGAACTCCTATCCTTCTCACTTCTGAGGCACCAGCCCCAAGGACTCCAATCCAATCTTGTCAAGAAATTTTTGGTAATAATATTTTGTTCTCAGAACTCTTCTCTACTGTGTTTTGTCTGTTTACAGCTTCACTGTAGTCTCCATGCTACAGCATTAATGACAACCAATCTTCTTATGGAGAAGTCTTTACAACTCTCCATACTGTCCACACAGAGTCTCCAATAGTCTTTGTGATCTCTAATAAACACAGCTTTAGTCAGTCTACAGTTAGCTGCACTAAACTCTGTATAAAGAACAACTTTCTGTTCAAGCTTATGTTCTCATTGTCACAGTGAATGCTTCAGCATGACTGTTTCTTTGCTGGTTGTTTCTCCCCTTCGACTGCCTACTGTCCTGTTGGTCCTTCATCCCTCTTTTTGTTCTGTTGCACCATCTTTCTGTTCTATTGTACCCTCAAACGGCCTCTATTTCCTCCACCGTATTTCAACAACGTTCAACAGCTGCAACAACCTTCACAAACGTTCACCAGCAACTTCATACAACGCTTAACCACCTCTGTTGCTTCTGCTACCATACATTCTGGTTCTTCACAACACCAATCACTGCAACAGTTCTCTGTTTTTACTGTTTTATACATTCTCATGCCTTTGTCCATTCGTTTCTGCTTACTCAATGGCTCTTTGGCTTCCTCCTCGCTCGCTTGAGCTTCGGCTTCCTCGACACTCGCTCAACCTTCTGGCTTCCCACCTCCATTCGCTTTAGCTTCCTCATGTTTACCTTCGATTGGTGTGTTGTAAATATAATGTCATCACGGAAAAAGGTTGGTGATTCAGCAATGCCGAAATTGGTGTTTCGGCAACTTTTTACAAGTGTTGGTGTTTCAGCAATGGAGAAATTGGTGTTTCAGCAACTTTTGTACTATGTGCCCGTCGATAGTGTTAAAGCATATGTATATGGGTTTTCTCCTCCGATAATGTATTCTGCTTATACAATATAAACTCTGCCTTTTTCACTCCGTCAGTGTATTTGCATATGAGTCTAAGTCTTCCGCCTCCGATAGCTCTGTTTGTGTTAAATGCATATACAGGTCTTTGTCGCCATATGCATGTTTATGTCGTGGATAGTGTTAAAGCACTCTATGTGCTCCACTTGGCTCCTCTTACTCTGTCTGCTTCCTCTATGGCTCTGATGGTGGTGCTTCGTGCTCTGTTAGCTCCTCTCGTCTCCATCTGCTCCTCTGGTGGCTCTGTCTGCTCCTGTTTGCTCTGATGGCTCTCTGCGTCCTCTGTTTGTTAAACACATCCATTGCTCCTCTGATGGCTCCTGATGACTCTGATATGCCTCCTTGCTATATGGTTCCTCCTGCTGCTCCTCTTAGTCCAATGTGGCTCCTCTGGCTTGGCAGTGTCTTTCAAAGACCTCCTTGCATATATGAATGTCTCTCTTGCTATGTCTCTTCATGAACCTGTTCTGCTTCCCCTAGGCTTCATGCCATCCTTTAATATTCAGAATATTGCCATATTGACATCAATGACAACCTTGGTCAACAATAAGATACAAATGTTTTGGGAATCAATATTCTTGTGCATTTTAGGTTTGCAAGTTTTCGTCTTAAGCATTTGAGTGTTATGCCTTATCAATCATCTAAGCATCTGATGAAGGGAGGAAAATCTAGTGGTATAGTAGTTTGCAAATGGGAAAGAGGTTGATATCACCTCCAGAGCTCTCAAAATATGCAGTGATTTTAGATCCAAGAAGACGAATATGATGTGATTTTGGATCCAAAAGGACAAATTAATGTCAAATTATGCACCTGCATAATGGATTTTATATGCCACGATTCTTCTCCAATTTATGCCTTACGGCGTTTCCTTTGCAACATTTGGTGCAATTACTAGTATTAATTTATTTTCAAATTTATATGAGTTTTTTATTAATTTGTGTTGTGTAGTTCTGTAACTCGGTCAAGTTATAGGCAATTTTTGAGCTCTAGGTTTATGAGAATCTATGATATTCACCCATGGGATTCATGTGGAATATAGCCTATTTAAAGTGGGAAAACTCTAGGTAAATGTCTCTTTTGGTACAGTTGAGTGAAAAAATAAAATTTGTAATTGTTGTTTTGTGTTTATTATAATACAATTTAGTGAAAAACTTTGCTTAATATAAATATATTTTTAAAAGGTCTGCGGCTCTACAAGTTAGATCTAACAGGTTTGTGGCTCTCCAAGTTAGATCTGTGCCTCTCCATCACCCGAACGTGCAAGAAGAGATTTTATTATGCACAGGTCTGTGGCTCTCCATCACCCGAACATGCAAGAAGAGATTTGATTACGCATAGGTTTGCGGATTCTCTCACAGGTATGTCGATTCCTTCTGCAGTTAGATTTGCGGCTCAATTGGGCCTTCTGTGGTTAGATCTGCGAGGTATGATTTAATAGGTCTGTCGATTCCTCTGCGGCTCTTAGGTTTTATATTTCTCTAGATCTACGGCTCTATTGAGATATAGAGCGGCTCTCCAGATCTGCGGCTCTCCAAGTTGTAGATCTGCCGATTCTGTAGCTTCTCTTCGGCAATCTTCTATACTCAGTAGGAGAGCATTCTCCAGATGGCTCCCAGCTTCGCAAAAATAGCTGCTGGCTCAGTTCCATCTGCCTCTGGGGGGCAAGCTCCTACCCATATCATCAGTGAAGCCCCAGCTCCCACTGTCTAGGTGGTCCAGGCCTCACTCGATGAGGCTTTGAAGTTCTCTGAAAGTGCCCTAATCTGTCGATTCAATGGTTTTTGGCTGCGGCTGACAACTCTCCACAGCTGGATCTCAGAGGTATGGAAGCCTCTAATTCCTGATGCAATTAATATCTACCCCTGTGCTAGGGGTTTCTTTATAGTAGATTTTGAAAACCCTAAAAGCAGACAATGTATTCTAGATTCCGGCCCTTGGTTTTGGGAAAAATCAGGCCTATTCATGAGGCCATGGAACCCATCATTCGATCCCTCAACAACAGTCATAACCTCAGCACCAGTTTGGGTGAGATTGCCAAACCTACCCTTGCATCTCTGGAATTTCTCTTCGCTAAAAGCCATTGGAAATGCAATTGGGAAATTTTACTGCAGGTGCCCAGAAACAGAGGAATATGCCAAAACCACCTATGCACACATCTGTGTGGAAATGGACTTCAGCGTCGGATTCCCAACTGAAATACACCTAACAAGTAAAGACTATGTGTGGAACCAGAAACTTGATTATGAAAGTGTCCTCTTCAGATGTCGATCCTACTTTGAGACAGGCCACCTAGCCAAAAATTGCCCAAAAGCCTCCCAGAAAAATTCTGCTAGAAAAAATCACCACAGATCTACATGGTGGGAAGGAGCACAAAAGGAACACTACACTGTCATCAAAGAAGAATACTCTCGAGAAAACTCTGAATCACAAGAAATCAGGCAAGAAAGAAACAACTCTCAAGACAAGTAGGGGGAAAGCCCCGCCTAACAACAAAAGAGTGAACTCGACAACCCCTCAAGTTATGAGGGTTCGAATACCGCACAAAATAAATCTCCATTTAATAGCAAAGTGGGTCTCCTAGACCAAACTTCTTCTCCAACTATCTTCAAAAGGACGAACACAATAGATCGTGAAGCTAAAACACCAATGTCCCAAGAATCAAAAGAGATGAAGGAGATGCAAGAACAAGAAAGTTGGAAGACTGTAGAGAAAAAAGAAAGAAAGTTACAATACCAATCTCACCAAGAAAGACGAGGAGCCAGACAATTAGAAACTAAGAAAGAAAATTATAGGTCCAATAGACCAATTTGGTCTCAGTCGACGGTAACCATCATCATCATCATATTTTTTTTTCCATATCATATATTTAAATAGTTAAGATTGTATTGTTTTAATTTTATGTTTTATTTATAAACATTAAACCAATCTAGATCCATCTTAACTTCTAAATCTATAAAACACTAAAAAAATTCAAATCTCTTGAGATATAAATTTTTATTCAAATTTTACACTAAAATTACTAATCAAAAAATTTAATCTCTCACTAATTAATAAATTCATAATTAAAATAAATCTACATTAATACAATCCCACTGCCTTTATAATCCCCACTACATTTACAATTTTATAATACCCACTTCATTTACAAAATTCAAGGCAGTGTAAGTAAGTTATATTTTAACAAAATCCAAAACCCACACGCAATATACACATGCGTTAGAATTATTTAACCTACTTTCACCAAAATCAAAGCAACATAGCTTTAAGCAGACATACATGTATTGTTATATTATAGCGTGACAAGAGTCCAAAGCCTACATGCAACTTAACTAGGGATACCCAACCTTAGAGATGTTGCCATAGTATAATCATATGGCAGGTGTGGGGAAAACTTCCCATTTGAGGGGACTTGTCCTCGTAGTACGGAGCACTGAGTCTCTTTGGGGCCATTCCATCTTTTAAGTATAGATGTAATTTAATTTAATTGCATTTTAGGCTATAAACTCATTCTTTCCATGCAATTTCCGTTTTGGAATATTAAATCTCTGATTGGTACGACGTCGACACCCTTAGCCCCAAAGATCCCTGGAGCCCATATTTGTAGGAAGAGTCCGCATGCCCCATGGAACCACTCACCTTTGATTTTGGGCGAGTATATCGATATCCACGCGGTGAATATGTTTTGAAGTTAAATATTTATTTGTTAATGATTTAATTTAAAATTAAATATTAATCTTAGTATATTAATATTTTAATATATATAATAATATATTACAATAATTATCTAATAAATAAATATTAAATATATATTCATATTATTAACAATTTCATTATCATAACATGTAACGTTGATACAAATGTAATGATGCTAAGCATTTTAAGTGGTCTTGTCATAGCTATACTTAAACAAAGTAAGGATATATCCATCCACATCGAAGTGATTATATGCACATGGTTATATATTTGATTTTATTTATTTTAATATTTATTTCTTAATATGTTATTTTATTATATGAGGATATTTCTATAAATCTATTTTGGACTATGAAAAATGAAGTATTTTTATTAACATTTTTTACTATTGCATTAAGAATTTTCCTCATTAAAAAAATTTGCATTAAGTAAATTTTGTAAGTTTTTAAAATAGACACTTGGGTAAGAGGTCACTTACTCATAAAATAGATAATACAAGATGGACCCAAATGCAAATTTCTTTTCATCTTGGACAAAGCATCAGGTCAACTATAATGTTTTAGCCTCTCTCATAAACAATGTTTGTGCAAGTAAATGACCATAGAGCACTTGCTCAACAACTTGCATTTAACCCTTTATGATATGATAACCTCTTAATGAGCTATTAATATATGCTACCATGGTAGAAATTGCTTCAGTCACTAGGTCATGAATGGCTAGGATATACATTAAGCCTCCCTCCAAACTCTCTGGACCTATACCATACCGTTTAACCAATGAATCCGCCAATCTACTTTAGTCTAACCTTTGATGAACATTGGCCCTCTCGCCCCAATCAAGAGCCATAACACGAAATAAGTATTGATTAAGGCACTCAATGATACCAATTACCTTTGTAGTACAAATCAATCCTACTACAACCTCCACATTTGCACATTCTCGATCAATAATCCCTCATTCGTGTTAAATGTAGGGCACTCAAAGTACTTGATTAACCTAAAACATGTGAGCATGCAATGCATAGCAAGATTCACATCCACTTTGATGCATGTGAGCATGCAATGCACAACAAGATTCACATGCACTTTGATGTGCAAATTGTCATAGCCTTTCTCTCACTGATAAACATGCATAACTACTATATATGACAAACCTGCAAAGACAACAAACAAAGTTTGATCAATGCATAGCAAAAAAAACAACAACAACAACAAAAGAAGTTTTGTGTGGTTTTGAAACCTTTAGTTACATGGTTTTTCACATAATAATATTGAAACACTCGCACTCGTGCTAATGTAGTCATGAAATACATCGATATGCACATTAGTGTCTCTTCTAAGATTAGATACATCATTAATGCACATCGACAATTTTGACATGCTATCTTTTACAATGCACTAATAACAATTCATCCACCAAATGCACTAGTGTTAATGTAGTCATTAAATGCATCGATATACACATCAGTGCCTCTTGTATGATGAGACACACCATTAATGTACATTGCTTATTTCAATGTTTTGTGTTTTATATAACTCACCGATAATGGGGCATCCCACTAGGCACATGCACACCAATGCTATTTCTAAGATGAGATGCATCATTGTTACACAACACCCATTTCTTTGCATTGTGTTTTATGTCCCACCAAACACATTAGTACTAATGTAATCATGAAATGCATTGATATGCCAAAATTAGCACCTCTTTTAAAATGAGACACACAATTAATGCACATTGGTCATTTCAATGCATTATGCTTTACAACCCACTACCATGGGGTGTCTTGCCACATGCACCACTTGTAGTGCTACCTATAAATATATAATACACTCTATGAAGTCAAGTGAGCCAAACCCATGAAGTGCATCATGTAGTTTTTTTTTTTCCTTTTTAATATATAAAAAAGTTAAATTTAAACCCAATTGTAAATTTTAATATTATTAATTTGAAAATACAAAGATAATTTTTTTTTACTTTGTCTCTTACCATCTAAGGAAGTAGGAAGGCCCTACATCAAAATACGAAAACGTGCATTGTTTTATAAAATAAAAATAAAAATGAATCAAATAAATTGGAAAAACTATTGAACTAAGGAAGGAAGACTATAGAGCATTGCAAATTGGGAAACTATAAAAAGAGGTGAACATTAGTGCTTGTGTAAGTGGTTGGAAGCACAAAAGGGAAATGTGATAATAAAATTCATTTTAGTATAATATATCATGATGTGCCCAATAGTAAGAAACACCGGTGCATTATGGGGAAATCGAAACACACTAATATACTAATTTTTTATATATTTTTTTTTAATATAAAACTAATATTTTGTAAGCAAAAGACTTGAGTATGTGGTGCATTATGTATAATAAGACACCAATGCATGGTAAAATTAGTAACACACCAGTTAGTTTTTTTTGCTATATGTTAAGAACTTCAAGACTACGGTACTATTAAGTGCACTATTAATGTTTTTACAGTGCACCAATATTGTATATGTGCTAGGGTGGGTAGAGCTTTTAAGCACGCTAGTGAAGTTTTCGGTTCTTTAAATTATGTTTTTATACTATTTAACCAACTATTCTAAGCTAATCCAACGTGTTTTTCACTGTGCACTGATGTTCTTAATTAAGTGTGGAGCACCAATATGCATTTTATTGTTTTTAGTTTCAACAAATGATATTTTAACATTTTATAATAATAATATTTATTAATATGTTCTATTCTTTTAGTAGAGTTGTGTTATATTTGTGAGTGTCTCACTACATTATGATAATTTAGGTACATTGATGTAAAAAACTCCATAAAAACCTTCGGCTCCCACCTTTACTAGCAACCTTCGTTATAAACAAAAAAAATAAATTTTCCAAATAGTTCCATAAAAACCTTTGCTACAAGGTATTCTCTTTATACTGTGTTATGCAATCTTACATGTTTTGAAAATGAAAAAATATTTGTATTCTTGTGAATGTAAATGCAAAAGAAACTATGCACATTATTGTAAGTAGTCTACACTTATGTTGAAATTTCTTATGGAATCATTACAATGTTGTTATAACTACCTTACATCCATCATTATACTTACCTTGCAACCAATGTTATACCTAGTATGTTAGCATTGTCACTTTTTAATTGAATTTATTAAAAATGGTTTGTAAGAGATACCTATTTATTAGAAATTAATGATGAGTTGGTCATTGATGATGATGTTTCCTAAGCAAAGCCAAGGAGTCAAAGAACCAAATCTAAACATGATGTGGCGCTTGAACTTAAAGTTGTACATCTTGAAAATAACCCATAATGTTGTAAACAAAAAATCTCCAAAATATACATCACACTTTATGAAGTATTATGGAAAGTATAAAAAATGATCAAAGTGATACAAAAATATAGCAATGGGTACAATTGCCACAAATTAAGAGACTATACACTTCATCTCTATATAACAAAGTGGCTTGTATCCCTATATCTTGAGGAAATTGGCAAAATTTTGAGGTATAAAATGAGCCTCATAAGAAATATTATAAAATAATAGTGCAAATAATAAAAAAAGATTAGATTACGTCATCAAATTTTAAAGGGAAGAAAGAAAAAAACCAATTTTCACCTTCTATTTTCAGCTTATCTCCTTATGGTTTTACTCAGATTTCGAGCAGGAGCACTTGTTGGATGCAAAATTTAATTCTCCATCCAAGGAGCACCCGTGTTGAATATTTTCAATGGACTTTTCTACATGAAAAATGAGAAATACATAAAACAAAAACCATGTTGCATACTTTCAATAAACTTTTTAATATATTTCTCACTTTTCGTGTAGTAGATTTCATCGAAAGTATGCAACATGAGTTTTTTATTTATGTATTTCTCATTTTTCGTGAAACAGAGTCCATTGAAAGTATGCAACATGGTTATTCATTGGATGAAGAATTAAATTAAGCATCCAACAAGTGTTCTCACTCATAATTTGAGTAAAACCGTAGGGAGAGATAAGTTGAAAAAATAGTTTATTTTTATTTTTATTTTTAATATTTGTACTTTTTTACTCCAAAAATGGTGAATCATCCTCATGGTTGGCATCATCATCTTGAATCCTATTGGTTTATAAAGCTGATTTTGGTTGTACATTTTTGTTTTGAGGTCAATTTTTAACCTCAATATTTCTCTACTGAAATAACAAATCGAAAATCAAGAAACACAAAAACAAGATCAAAACTTCTTTATATTATGATTCAATAGAGTTGTCTTGGGTGCGACTTTTTGGAATTTTTGGTGCCGAAATCCGGCGAAAAAATTTGAGGTGAAATCTTGATTTGTGTTATTTAAACTGGTTTTTTTACTATATGAATTTGGCGCGATTTCAATAAATTCTTGCGATATTTTAAGAAAATCAGACTAGAAAAACAAAAAAAACTTCCAAACACTCTCACTAAAAACAACTTGTTAATCAATATCCTAATTAATTGAAATAGTTTCCTACCATGCATTTCCCTAAAACGTTCCCATACTTTATTAAAAAAAATAAACCAGGATGAAAAAAACAAAAAAATGTTGTCATGTTTATCAATGTTCTATTATCCTAGGATTAACTATTCTCCTAGTGGGTTATTACATTGTCATTTAATATATATTTTTGTTGTAGTTATTACACTTATGTAATTCGGTAAGTAAAAAACTAAACGTTTAATAACATCCACGAGAAAAACCTATAATAGGTTAGGATCAGCCAACTTACTTTCACCGAACTCAAAGCAATATAACCTTAAAATGGACAGACATATATGTATTGTTATTGGTTGACAATAGCCCAAACCTACTTGATTAGGGCTGCCCAAATTTAGATATGTGGCACATTATAATCATATAAATATTGTGGGGAAACTTAGCGTGAAGGGTACTTGTCCTCGCAATATGGAGCAGTTGGCATATTTGGGGACAATTCATTATTTTAATTAATTAGAGCTTAGACTATAAATTTATTCCTTCAATGCAATAGCGGCAGAAGGCAGATGCCGCCTTGGAGGATTAAACCGCTGACTGATAATGACGTCGACATCCTTAACCCCAAATATTCCCCGCGCTCATTGTTTCGGTTGCCCCACGGGACCACTGGGCTTGGTTTTGAATACAACAATGTGACCGTACTTGCGTTGACGGTAAATTCGAGAATAGGTGGGGGTTTATGGGGATCTCTTCTGTTAGCTCTTGTTTTGGACTCAGGTGTCAAACAGGACAACCATGGCTGCTATCCACGAATATCGGTTTGACTCATCACCGTTATGACGGTAATAATGGTCCGTAAGGGAGCAGGCTTTCATAGGTCTTGGGGTTAACCTGTTTTTACGTGGGGAGCTCTTCAGTTTTCATACTCGATGTTAGCTCTTGATTTTGACCAATCAAGTATTTCATTTTTTAAAAGTAACTTATTCCGTAAGGAGTATTTCTTCTCATTTATATATAGATATAGATAGCAATGGGTGAGTACTACGCCTAAAAATATTTGTATTAGTCAATTCAATTATGGAATCTGATTTTAAGGGTGGCCAGAGAAATGAACGTTTGTGATTTTTTAATAATAAAATATTTGTATTAATCAATTTAATCACAAATTTGACTTTAAAGGGTGTCGAAGAAATGAACATGTTGAGAGAAATGAACCTTTGACTTCTCAATAGAAAGATGTTTTAACAATAAAGATTGACCAATTAAACTAACTCTTAGGACTATATATATATATTCATTTTGTTTTGATTAATATTTCGAGTCGTAATTTTATTGTTTTCTATTTTAGAGATTTTTAACACTTTCAAATTAAATTAAAAATTTACACAATTTTGAATTTCGAGTTCTATATAATTGAGTGTTCTAATTTTTTTTTTAGTTTTATATTAAATCTAGTGTTGTAATTTTTTTAAAAAAATTTATATTCAAAATTCTAAACAATAAAAAATATAATAGCATAAATAATTAAACAAATTAATTTATATCATCCCTGTCATGGCGAGTCATTAAAAGCATGAAATTACCATCTTAAATTAAGTGATGACGATTTACACAATTTTGAATTGTGAATGCTATATAATTTAATGTTTAATTTTTTTTAAGTATTATATTCAATTATATATTCACAAATACATTTTAAACAATAAAAAATATAATAACATAAATAATTAAACAAATTAATTTTTATCATCTATATCATGAATGATCCATTAAAAACATGAAATTACAATCTTAAAATTAAATGATAAGGATTTTAGTATGTGGATGATGTACACGCAAATAATATGGTGCTATGAACTCACCCACAATGTGTTATAGAGGCTTGAGCTCCTTCCATACCCTTGGATTTGGTTTATTAATCTGTGTAAAATCTTCACTAATTTCCTTAAAAAACATTGCCTTTGTCCACTAGCATAAATTCATTTTAACTCTGGATCTACCAAGCATATGGAGGGATCAAATTTCTCAATACTCAAATTTATTTCTAAGCTCAAAAGACAAAAAAAAATCACCTAGAGAGATTATATTCCTTTTTTATTTTGATAGATCCAAAGTTGAGATGCATCTATGTTGGTTTTGAGCAACATACTAATGAAATGTTTTAACTATAAGATTTATTTTCTTTTGACTTGTTTTATATAATATATACTTACTTGATATTGAAATATTTTATTTATGATTTACATTTTCCACGTTAAATGTTAATACATGCCCCTTATATTCAGATCTAGAAAACATATATTCATAGGATTCTCTCTCTCTTGTTAATAATACTTTTTAAAATGTTACATGTTTCATTTTTAATGGAATAAAAACTTTTAGCTCTTTCTATCTATATGTCTTTGATGTTAAAATATTTTACTCAACATTCCTATTGAAATATTTTATTTATAATGCACATTAAAAAAAATTATTATCAATATTTTTTTAAATGTCATATAAGTTCTAATATTTTATTCATCACTAACACTAAAATATTGTTATTAATAAATTTTTGTTTTAAATATTATATTTCAGTTAAACATAAAATGGATTACACATTATTATATATTAATAATATTACTTTTTACATTGTCTTTGTCAACTCCATATTAAGTAGTTAAGAGTTTAAATATTTCATAATATTAAAAATTATTATTTTTTTTCGTTTCCTTTCAATTACTTTATCTCTTAGCCCACAAGACATAGAATAATCGGTGATGGGGTGAATTATTAAGTCACTCTATGGTATGAAGGTCTTCCGTTTGAAACTTCGTGAACAAAATTTCAGTCATCTTAAGGGTTGGTGTGGCTTAGGCCGGGTGCGATCTCTGAATGATTTTGATGGCTTACATGCCCCTGGGTCACAATTTCTCAAGCCAAAGGTTAAGCCTAGTGTCATCTTTGTAGGATACATGCCACCTGTAAAAAAAAAAATCGCTTTATCTCTCTATAGAAAGTTGACGTTAAATTAAGATATAAATTGAGGTATTTTATTTATGGCCAACAACATTTTTTTGGGTTATTAATATTTTTTAATTTGTTAATGTAATTGTTACTTTATTATTTTTAAATGTAACATTATGTGACAATATCTCCCTCATACTTATTGTGTTGTAGAGTTGTAGAGTTGTAGAGCACTTGTGGGGGCAATGATAATATCTCTTTAATGGTTAATTTGTGATTGAGATTGATATTTGAAATAAAAATATTTTACTTTTTATTTTTTAAACAATTATAATTTAGCTTTTTTTTTTTTTTGTTTCATATAGTGGTTAAGTTTGAAATTACAATATTTTTAAAGAGCTATGAAGAAAATTCAAACAAATTTAAAATTATTTTAAAATTAAAAACAATATATCATATCGTATTCTCCTCACGAGTGAATCTTTTTTTAAGAATATAATTATGGCTATCTATTTAATCTCTAAGAAATAAATAAATAATATAAGAAAAATTAGGTTTTCTGAAACTGTCTTAAATTTCAATCAAAATTTTTAATCTAGATTTATTAAGCCCCGAGTGGAATTAAATCTCTAGAGGTGTAAATCTTTCCTGAAGTTTTTCACTCAAAGAGAGATTGTTGGTAATTAACTTTAGTTATGTATTTGAAAGTTAATTTAGTACCATGAGGAAAGATCCATCTTAGCTCTAGATATACCAAGTGTAGAGAGACATCAAATCTTTCAATATGCAAATCTCTTTTTGAGTGCAAAATTTGAGGAATACTATTATTTATATTTATATAAATTCACATCTCTATATATATATATATATATATATATATATATATATATATATTCCTTTTTCTTTTTTCTTTTTTCTGACATGTTTTATAATTGATTTTAATTTAATTTTTTAGTGTGATATACATAACATTGATGCCATATATAAATAAATAGATATGTAATTTAGAAAAAAAATAAATATTTTTTATATATATATATATATATATATATATATATATATATATATAAAGTTTTATAAATTTATTAATTATATGTTTTCAATATTTATGGTCATGAGCATTATTTAAATTTATCTTAATGTGATATGTATCTTATGATCTTTTCTTTTGAAAAAATGTTTGTGATTTTATTTTAAAAAATAAAATTACATTATAATAAATTGAATTGAATTTCCCTCCACGTTGAGCCTAAATTTAAATGTTAAGCCTCATTTACTTACACTAAAACATCTCCCCTATATTATACTATAGAGTTCTCTTGCTACAAGATGTAGATGAAATTAGCATAAAAATACCAAGTTAAATTAAATTAAGTCAATATAAAATAAATGAAACAATTACTTTAAATAATATGAAAAATATTACAATTATTACATCTAATTTTATGATGAAATTATGAGCCAATAAAAAAATAAGAAAAATTAAAACATAATAAATTAAAAAATATAACATCTTTGTCACAAAATTATAGAAGAATTAGAAATGAAAAACACATTTTCTTAAATATCTACTACTTTCAATTTCAATTTTAAATATTTATTATAACACCAGTCTTCTTAACGGATGATTTAGAAATATATTTCCTTTAATTTTTCTAAAATAAAAATGTGATTTTAAAACCAACTAAATAATTCATCATATTTTTTTCAAGGTTTTAAAAAAATAACTTTAATAAATATTATCAATTTATATTTCTAAATCATATAACATTCGAGAAAATCAAAATCATCCCAATCAAAGAAGTGTGTTCAAGACCAAGCAGCCATAAGTAGCCATATTTAGGGAATGGTGTCCAAGGGAAAGTGCATAGATAAAGTCTATTTATCTTTTTTTTTCTCAGTAAAAGCTAAATCTATTAGAGTAATAATAAAATTACAAGGAGGACTGAGCCTCAACAGAGAGGAGCTGCATGCTTTCAAAACTGACAGAACTATCCCATATTTGGGGAGACCACTTACAGTGAACATACATCCAAGTTAGAGTAAGATCCTCAAACTTCCAGACTATAAGTGCATAGACAAAACCAGAGTAAAAAACCTCCTGACCGCGCAGACAACACCATATAAACATTGAACCGAAGACAGCCAAAAAGAGAGCTTTGAAAGCAAACAAGTGTTATCATATGAACTTGTCTTGGTCCGGTTGCACTTCCTCCACCAGACACTCGTTACCATACCAGACATCTTCACCATGCGCTGCCTCGCCCTCCCCACTGCCACCTGGAGGATTCGAAGCCTGAGGAGAACTGCTTGAACTTCCGTCAGCTTCCACCGATGCCGAAGCGCCATGGATGTTGCCACCTGGCTGCAAAGCCTGAGGAGAACTGCTTGAACTTCCTTCAATTTCCTTGTCCGCTGCCTGCAATCCACCCTGCTTGCTGGCCTGACCGACATTTCCCTGCTGTTGCTCTAAACCATGGCCGCCCACGATTCTGAGACCTTCCTGAGAGGATTCTGCCACGTCGCTTGCAGAGGCGAGAGTAGAAGACTCCTCCATGAAGATAATGGAAATGTTAGCAGATATGATAGGCCTGATTAAGCTACTCTGGAATCTGAAATGGAAGTTCTGAAAAGCATGATATGGGAATGGTCTGCGGGAGGGACTAGACGGGGGCGTCATAGCTTGGGAGGCGGGATGAAAAGTCTGAGATCGCCTGCGACCTCCTCGGCTCCCGCCATGATGGCTCCGCATTCTATGTCGGACCATGGCTAATCTGCAAGAACAGAGAATTGCAGAACAAGTGGGGGCACCGGAGTGATACAACCAGCAGGGGAGAGGACGCGCATGCCCAGAGCAGGGCCAGCCGGGGGAGGAATAGCAGTGGATGTCAAGCGCCTGAATTGGCCTGAGCTTGTCACTGATAGCAGAGGTATATCTTCTGCGAAGAAGCTTCAGAAGGGAGGGGCCGCAACAAGAAGCCGGAGAGCAAACCGTGAATGGAAAGGCCGCGAACTTCATGAGTAAAACCATCTGAACCATGTATCTATCGAGGAGAGCCATTAATTCAACCTGCAGGCTGATTTGAATGCGCATAATGTGAGCCAGCTTGAGCCTTGCGCTAACCTGGAGATGAGTGCTCTGCTTCAGATGGTAGGACATTATGCCGGCGATCATTAATAACATCATTAACTGTGATATGAATCACCCGCATCTAGGTGATAAAGTCTATTTATCGCTAAGCATAAGACTGAAACAATTATGGAATAGATTCAAATATGTCAATGCTCTGATTTATCTTAAGGAATGCATTAACAATATATCCATTTTCTATCGATTCAAAGCTTTATATATATATATATTGAATGGAAAATAAATTAATAATAATTAAGTTCAAAATTTTTATTTTTATTTTATTTTATTTTTTATTTAAAATAGGTGATAATATTTATCATAATTCAATTGATAATTAGTAATAGATAATTTTAACAAATTGTTATACATAAATATGAGTTGGCTCATCACTATTATTTAAGTAGATTTGTGTCACTTAAAATAATATGTTGGTTGTTTATAAACAGATAAACTTTCACTCCTTCCAAATGTTTTTGGGTCTTGGGTCATTAACTTGATTCCTTATTTCCAACAAACAGAAACTTTTATCTAATTAAAAGTATTATTAAAATCAAGGTCTTTCTTTAGGACCAACAAGTTTTTTTTGTCTAAATAATATTTGCAAGAAAGTTAATATCCCTTGTGATCATAGTTGAGGTCACCTTCAGTGAGATCATGCACTTTCTTGTATCATCTATCCTTAGCCACATATGTGAAATCAGATCCTACAACTGGTTGTTGTTTAACATCTTACCAAGAAGGAACACATACTCTATCTTTGGCAATAACTCTATTTATAAAATGGTTGATTGATCTCTCGCTCTATCCCTCACACACACACATTTTATATATATAGCTAAATTCCTTGTTGCATACTCTTTAACAAAAAAATGAGGTAAGAATACAAACCAATTCAAATAGAATTTGTATAATATATATCACTTCATAAATAAACCGAACAAAGATATTATATCATATCATATCCTCCTTATAGAAGTGAGTATTTTCCTTATTGACAATATAATTTTGACTAGTTACCTATTGTACAAGAACAAGATAAACATGGAAGGGCTTCCTAAGATTGCTTCAAGCTCTAGTTGAAACTATATGCAACTCAAGGGGGGTTGGCATAAAAATGATACGTTTTGGCTAAATCATTAGGGAGTCAAGGAAGATGCCACTTTACAAAATAACAATAATATTAAAAATATTATTACATCGAAATTTAAGGAGGAATTATGGTGCAATGAAGAATTAGAGGATAAAAGAAAAATATGATAATATAAGGAGATGATTAACCCTAATCTAGAAGATTAAATGTATCTGTTTATTTTAACTAACATAAAGAGGAAAAGCAACATTGTAAAAGTAAGAGCAAAATCTAATGAGCTCCATAGTGAAATATGCATTACATGGTTCCTAAAACATCAAGGCCCAAAGAATTTGTCATCTTGCTTGTAGGTTTTAACCTTGTACAATGAATCACTGATGGGGCCAGCCCACGTGGTCCCGCCGTTCCAAAGCTGATCTGTAACGCACTCACGATCTGGACAGTAATGTAATTGATTTGGTAATAAATGTTGTTTGATTTTCAATCTCCTTGGGTTACGGCATGGGTACCTTGATGGTTTGCTGGGTGGACATCTGTCCCTCCTCGGGATCTTGGAAACCCGCCTCGGTTTGGGTTTTACTCCGTTCGCGCTCCTTGGGTGGTCATTGTTGCACTGGTCTTTAGCTCTGCGAGCTCCTGGCGATTCTTTGTAACTCCTGTGTTTTCTGTGATGAAATGTATGGACTCTGCCTGCCCGATCGACGGTGTGGTGTGCGTTTGGTTGCGATCATGGTCTCTGCTTTTTCAAGTCTTGGCCTGTATGCTATTGATTGTTTGGTGAAGCACTGGTAAGATTTGAACTATGGTTCCGTTTGCATGTATTTTCGTTGTCGTTGTAGTGTACATCCGACTTTGATGTTCGCCTCTGTGTATTCTGGTCACTGTCTGCTCGTATCTCACAAGGGTTTATATCTATGCAAGAGCTATAAGGTTAATTTGGACGTGGGTTCGTCGGCTTCCAACTTCGACTGGTCATGAGGCATGCTCTGCCCATCCCTTTGCCAACTCAACCGGTAAGCTTTCGCTCCTTGCTAGAGTTTATTTCTGCTATTTGTTTTGGGACTAATGGCTCGGCTCCTTTGTGAGCAGGGGCTCATCTGGTTACGGAATTTATGGCTGCGGCTCTCCTATCAGGTAATGGCCCTTGTTAACTTCCTCAACAGTTTCTTCTCGATTCTCCGTTCTGGTTTTCGTTTGCTGTGGTTGGTGACTGACCCTTTCTTCGTTTGCCCTTATGCAGGTGGAGTTGTTCGTTGGTCCGAACACTTGGACTCTCGGCCACCCTGAATAGTATACGGGTAGCTTCACCTTGTCGTTTTAACTGTGCTTGTTTGGGTTCTTGTATGGTCTGCTTGGTTTTCATTGGCTCTGTGTCGTTGTTTGCTGTTGGTTTCTTAGGTGCGAGGTTCTGTGGTAACCTCATGGGATGGGCTTGAACTCTTTATTGAGGGCTTTTGTTTACAACCGTGTCAGTTCCCCATGTCTGCAAACTCGGTTGGTATTTGTAGTTATTTTGAACAGAGAATGTAAATACTGATACAGACTTTTAATGACTATGTTCTATCCTGTGAATTTTATATGAAAATAATTCTGGGACCACTCGTATGGTTTTGTTTGCATACCTGTTAAATGTATATACACCTGAGCGTTATGTCCGCGCGACCCGTGCTGGTCGTTGTGGCTCTTTGTTTGATTATTGGGCTTCTGTTTTGGTTCGGAGTCTGTAGTGAACCTGTTAACAATGTTTTTGTACCATAAAAGAAAATAAAGGAATACACAACATTGAATTTCTTTTCACAGTATTTGAGGACATTTGTGGAATTGTATGTGCAATAAAAGAGTGAGTATATTTATTTCTGTTACTTATCTTCTTCACTGGCCAACCCCTATTGGGCTTATTTTTCCTCCTTTTGTATCACTGTCCTCGAACAGTTGGATAACTGTTGTTAGTTGGTTTGTTGTCAGTTACAATAGTTATTTCGTATGTGGAACTTGTTCTTAACTGGCATGTTTTCCTTTGCTTGTATTTACAACAGTAATATAACTGTTCAGAAACAAATGACTCTGACTAATTACTACTGTTCCTAACTAGAGTTCATTACATTATTCTTGGCATTTTTAACAGAAAAGTAAAATAACAAAAACAATAAATAAAAATAAAGACAGACACGTTGTCCGTCCAGTGAGTTATGTTCTCTGTCCTTGTCAGAATCCATATCAACCTTCTTCCCGTCTTCATCCTGTTAACCAGATGCTCCTGCATCAGGCTCCCGGGGTAAAAGAAATTCATGGCTCCGTTCCATGAGTTCCTCCACCGAATAACCAGCCTTCTGTATCTGCGCCGCGTCGAGCCATGAGCTGTCCTCCATTGGACGGTCTCTCCACTTGACAAGGTAACGCAGATATTCCTTCCTGCGTGTCTTCTTGGCTACCTGGGTGCTGAGGATCCCTTCAATCTCATGGGACTTTACCGAAGGCAATTGTTTCTTCCAAGAACTGTCTCCAAATTGGGTGTCCCGTGTTGGCTGTACCACACTATCATCCTCTGTTTGGGCATTATATGGGAACAGATCCGCCACATTGAAAATAGGTGATATGCCTATGTCAGGTGGCAGCTGAATCTCGTAAGCATTGGCTGAAAATTTACGTAAGATTTTGCAGGGACCAATTTTCTTATATTTCAGCTTATTATATGTGCCCTTAGGAAACCATTCCCGGCGCAGATGCGCAAGGACCTCATCCCCAACATTAAAATGCACCTCTCGTCGCTTTGAGTCTGCTTGCTGTTTGTATTTCTGTACGTTGTCCTGCAACCTTAGTTTGATTTTTTCATGTAGTTCGCTCATTGCTTCGGCAAAGTCTTCCCCATCCGCGCTTCGTCGTTCCAGCTTTCCCAAATCTCGTAGTTCATGTATTCCCCGAGGATGCATGCCATACAAAATCTGAAATGGGCTAAGTCCGGTGCTACGATTGGGCGAATCGTTATAAGCGAATTCCGCCTGAGCGAGAGCTCGGTCCCATAATCGTGAATTTTCTCCAGTCAAACTCCGTAATAAATTTCCCAAGCTCCTGTTCACCACTTCCGTTTGTCCATCAGTCTGCGGATGATACGCAGAGCTGAAGTTCAGTTGCGTGCCCAACTTTTTCCACAGGGTGCGCCAAAAGTGCCCTGTGAACTTTACATCCCTGTCTGAAATGATAGTTCTGGGTAAGCCATGTAATCTAACAACCTCTGTGAAAAACAGGTGTGCCACGTACGTGGCGTCACTAGTTTTCCGGCAAGGAATAAAATGAGCCATTTTTGAAAATCTATCTACCACCACCATTACTGAATCATACCCTCGCTGTGTTCTAGGCAGTCCAAGAACAAAGTCAATGCTGACCGAGTCCCATGGCCTGCTTGGAATAGGTAGTGGTGTGTAAAGTCTGGTATTCTGACTGTGTCCTTTTGACAGTTGGCAGACTTTACACCTGTTTACATATCTTTGTACATCCCTGCTCATTTTAGGCCAATAATAGAAATGTCCGAGTTGCTCCAAAGTTTTGTTGATGCCAAAATGTCCCGCTAATCCGCCGCTATGCTTTTCCCGTACAATATTCTCCCTCATTGAACAGTCCGGGATACATAATTTCCCACCTCTGAATAATAATCCTTCCTGTAAATTATAGTCCAACCACGGGCTTGCATTCCTTAATACGGGATTTTGGCAGGCTTCAAAAGCTTCCTTAAAATCCATGTCGGTTTGATACAAATCTTTCAAATGTTCGAATCCCAATACCTGTATGCTACTCTCCTGTAAGAGCAAGGCTCTTCTGCTCAAAGCATCTGCCACTTTGTTGGCTTGCCCACTTATGTGTTTTAACACGAAAGTGAAACTCTGCAAGTATTCTACCCACTTGGTGTGCTTATGGTTTAACTTGTGCTGCTGCATTACGTATTGCAATGCCGAATTATCAGAAAACAGAACGAATTCATTGCCCAGTAGGTAGTACCTCCAATGCTTTAAGGCTTGGACCACTGCGTAAAATTCTTTGTCGTATGAGGAATATTTTTGCCGGCTTTCATTCAGTTTTTCACTGAAAAATGCCACTGGTCTGTCGTCCTGACTAAGCACAGCACCAATCGCTGTTCCACTTGCGTCACACCGAACTTGAAAAAGTTTATTGAAATCAGGCAGCCTCAAGATTGGCCTCTCCGTGATTTTCCGCTTCAAAAGCTGAAAACTGTCTTCTGCTTTCTTGGTCCAACAAAAAGGCTGGCTGGCCTTTTTTATGGTCTCTAACATTGGTGCGCAGATTTCACTGAAATTTCTAATAAACTTTCGATAAAAACTTGCCAATCCGTGGAAACTACGTACCTCAAATAAGCTCTTCGGTGACGGCCAATTTATAATTGTTGCAATCTTCTCGGGGTCCATTTTCAATTCATTTTCTGCAACTACAAACCCCAAATAGACCAGCTCCTTCTGCAGGAAAGTACATTTCTTTAAGTTTATCAGCAGTTTGTTCTGCTGTAACTTTTCTAACACTTTTCGAACATGTTGAAGATGCTCTCTTTTTGTTCTGCTGAAAATTAAAATGTCATCAAGATAAACTATCACGAACTTGCCAATAAATTCCTTTAACATCTCATTCATTAGTCTCATAAAGGTACTAGGAGCGTTGCTCAATCCAAATGGCATGACCAGCCATTCGTACAGCCCTTCATTAGTTTTGAAAGTTGTTTTCCACTTATCTCCTTCCATGATTCTGATCTGATGATAACCACTCTTCAGATCAATCTTTGTAAAATAAGCTGCTCCACTAAGACAGTCCATCATGTCGTCCATCCTAGGTAAGGGAAATCTATATCGAATCGTAATTTTATTAATGGCTCGCGAATCTGTACACATTCGCCATTCTCCACCCTTCTTAGGTGCAAGTACAGTTGGTACTGCACACGGGCTCAAACTTTCTCTGATCAGTCCCTTATCCAACAACTCTTGCACTTGTTTGCGAATTTCTTCATTGTCTTTCAGACTCATCCTATACGCTGCCTTGTTTGGTAAGCTTGCTCCCGGTATAAAATCAATGTGGTGGCTAATAATCCTCTTGGGAGGCAACTTATCAGGTAAATCATCAACCACAATGTCTTGGAATTCTTTCAACATCCCCTGAATTTCTACAGGCAGTTCTGTTTTTTCTGTGTTCAGCAACACCGGTCTTGTCCTCCTTACAATTGCATAATTGACCTCATTTTCCTCAATCTGCTTCACAAACTGTTTCCCTCCAATTAACAATGTTTTTGTGCCACTTGGTTCTGCTGCATCCTCTTCCTTGATGGGTACAAGCGTATGTTTGATCCCATCTTTCACAAATTTATAACAATTTGTCTTTCCATCGTGTGTCACCCTCCGGTCATACTGCCACGGTCTCCCAAGCAGTATATGGCACACGTCCATTGGCATAATATCGCAGACCACCGTGTCGTGATATTTGCCAATGTGAAATTCTACCTCGCACTGTTCATCAACTAATAACTGGTGGCCTTTTTGTAGCCACGACACCTTGTAAGGCGTGGGGTGTTTAAGCCGCTTCAAGCCCAGCTTCTCCACCATTTCGGTGGCAACCAAATTGTCCGTACTTCCGCTGTCTATAATCAATTTACAACACTTCCCCTGTGATTTGCAAACTGTTCGAAACAACGCTTTTCGCTGGGTCTGTTCAGCCTTCTCTTTGGCTGGTTTCAACAGCACCTTGTTCAAAATTAGAGCTTCCCCCATTTCCGCCACATTCTCTATCTCCCGGGGTTGTGCTTCAGCTTCCTCAGGCTGTGCAACAAATGCTCCCCTCTGGCCAACGTGTTCAGCTTCCGGACATTCGAAGGATCTGTGCCCCCACTTGTGGCACCTGTAGCACTGGACATTAGTCCCTCTTCCACGACCATTTCCTCTTCCCCGCTGATATGGCCGACCTCCTCTAGTGCTTTCTCCCTTTTCTGTTGTCCCTGAAGCTCTGGAACTGCTACCTTCTTCGCTGTTTGTGGCAGTTCTCCCTCTGCCGTAGGACTGTCCTCGTCCTCTGCCGTTCCCTCTCCCTCTCCTGTTGTTCTGCTTCCTGTTGATTTTCTCCTCAGCCTTTACAGCACTCTGAAAGGCTTCCTCAATATTTCGGGGGGAGAGAATACTGATCTCGTCCAATATTTCCAATCTCAAGCCATTTACATACCTTGTTGTTTTTTCCGGGGTATCATCCGTATAACCAACACGTAAATTTACACGGTAAAATTCTTCCGTATATTCCTTTACAGTCATACCCTTCTGCCTTAAATTTTGCACTCGTCGGTAAAGCTCAACCTGGTAGTCTTTCGGCAGAAATCTGCCCTTCAGTTTTGCCACCATCCGTGGCCACCTTTTTATTGGCAACTTGTTCATTCGTCTCCTGTCCGCTTGGACACTATCCCACCATAAGGCGGCGTGCCCTTTTAATTTAGTCGCAGCAAATCTAACTCTTTTATCCTCACTGACTTCCTCATTTTCAAAATACTTATCTAATTCGCTTATCCAGTCCAGCAAGACATCTGCGGACAGACTGCCATCATAGTTGGGAATCTCCGGTTTGGGTTTGCTGCTGGCTAACAGAACTGATCGCAACAGCCTTAACTCTGGGGCTTCTTCTTCTGACCCATCTGTAACAGTTGCTGCCTCATCTTCACTGTCATCCCCAAGTTCCGGGTCTCTTCGCCTACCCGCCTCTACTGCTTCCAAGCGAGCTGTAAGGATTCTCAACTGTTCTCTCAATCCTTCGTCTGCTACTCTGCGTGCACCTCTCCCACGTCCTCGTCTTTGTACTTCCATCTTCCTCTACTTCCTCAAAAATGCTGCTCTGATACCACTTGATGGGGCCAGCCCACGTGGTCCCGCCGTTCCAAAGCTGATCTGTAACGCACTCACGATCTGGACAGTAATGTAATTGATTTGGTAATAAATGTTGTTTGATTTTCAATCTCCTTGGGTTACGACATGGGTACCTTGATGGTTTGCTGGGTGGACATCTGTCCCTCCTCGGGATCTTGGAAACCCGCCTCGGTTTGGGTTTTACTCCGTTCGCGCTCCTTGGGTGGTCATTATTACACTGGTCTTTAGCTCTGCGAGCTCCTGGCGATTCTTTGTAACTCTTGTGTTTTCTGTGATGAAATGTATGGACTCTTCCTGCCCGGTCGACAGTGTGGTGTGCGTTTGGTTGCGGTCGTGGTCTCTGCTTTTCCAAGTCTTGGCCTGTATGCTATTGATTGTTTGGTGAAGCACTGGTAAGATTTGAACTATGGTTCCGTTTGCATGTATTTTCGTTGTCGTTGTAGTGTATATCCGGCTTTGATGTTCGCCTCTGTGTATTCTGGTCACTGTCTGCTCGTATCTCACAAGGGTTTATATCTATGCGAGAGCTATAAGGTTAATGTGGACGTGGGTTCGTCGGCTTCCAACTTCGACTGGTCATGAGGCATGCTCTGCCCGTCCCTTTGCCAACTCAACCGGTAAGCTTTCGCTCCTTGCTAGAGTTTATTTCTGCTATTTGTTTTGAGACTAATGGCTCGGCTCCTCTGTGAGCAGGGGCTCGTCTGGTTACGGAATTTATAGCTGCGGCTCTCCTATCAGGTAATGGCCCTTGTTAACTTCCTCAACAGTTTCTTCTCGATTCTCCGTTCTGGTTTTCGTTTGCTGTGGTTGGTGACTGACCCTTTCTTCGTTTGCCCTTATGCAGGTGGAGCTGTTCGTTGGTCCGAACACTTGGACTCCCGGCCACCCTGAACAGTATACGGGTAGCTTCACCTTGTCGTTTTAACTGTGCTTGTTTGGGTTCTTGTATGGTCTGCTTGGTTTTCGTTGGCTCTGTGCCGCTGTCTGCTGTTGGTTTCTTAGGTGCGAGGTTCTGTGGTAACCTCAGGGGATGGGCTCGAACTCTTTATTGAGGGCTTTTGTTTGCAACCGTGTCAGTTCCCCATGTCTGCGAACTCGGTTGGTTTTGTAGTTATTTTGAACAGAGAATGTAAATACTGATACAGACTTTTAATGACTATGTTCTATCCTGTGAATTTTATATGAAAATAATTCTGGAACCACTCGTATGGTTTTGTTTGCATACCTGTTAAATGTATATACACCTGAGCGCTATGTCCGCGCGACCTGTGCTGGTCGTTGTGGCTCTTTGTTTGATTATTGGGCTTCTGTTCTGGTTCGGAGTCTGTAGTGAACTTGTTAACAATGTTTTTGTACCATAAAAGAAAACAAAGGAATACACAGCATTGAATTTCTTTTCACAGTATTTGAGGACATTCGTGGAATTGTATGTGCACTAAAAGAATGAGTATATTTATTTCTGTTACTTATCTTCTTCACTAGCCAACCCCTATTGGGCTTATTTTTCCTCCTTTTGTATCACTGTCCTCGAACAGTTGGATAACTGCTATTAGTTGGTTTGTTGTCTGTTACAATAGTTATTTCGTATTTGGAACTTGTTCTTAACTGGTATGTTTTCCTTTGCTTGTATTTACAACAGTAATATAACTGTTCGGAAACAAATGACTCTGACTAATTACTACTGTTCCTAACTAGAGTTCATTACATTATTCTTGGCATTTTTAACAGAAAAGTAAAATAACAAAAACAATAAATAAAAATAAAGACAGACACGCTGTCCGTCCAATGAGTTATGTTCTCTGTCCTTGTCAGAATCCATATCAACCTTCTTCCCGTCTTCATCCTGTTAACCAGATGCTCCTGCATCAATCACTACAAACAAATTCTTGATTAAAACATAAAAGATGCAATGGCAAACATATGCATTGACACAAAGATTTTATCTAGTAGACCCAAAATTAGGAAACCCAACAAGATTTTTCAATATATGTTTTTTATACAATACTACAATACAATATATATCATGCAACATCATTGAACCACCAATCCAATTACCCTAGAATATAATACAACTATAGTTTCTTAATCAAAACTACAAAAGCATGGGAAAAACTACCATGTGCCATAAAATCGCTTTTAGCAAAAACCATATGTTGAAAAATTGCCAAAAATGGATGTAAAAAACCACATTTTTTTTTGTTTGTGGGGGGGGGGGGGGGGGGGGGTCATTGTCCTTAAACCCCTTGCGCAGGGGAGCTTCCATCCCCCTAAAACCCCTTACACAATTGGGTTTCCATCCACCCACTACACTCGAGGTAACATACGATGTGTGGAGTTAGTTGCGTAAAAAAATATAACACATACTCAACATTCTCCCACTTGTTGTTTTCCTTGCGCATAGAGGATCACTTGAGTACATGATCAACAATATAGGGAAATAATGCCTATTGTGTCTCTACACCAAGATATTTTCTTAATGCTCACAAATTTTGTTAATGAATATGCAATATTCTTCAAAGTGTCTACTTTCTCTAGCAACACCACCTTGTCTTCAATCATATCTCTCACTAAGTTATGCTGAATATCAATATGCTTTGTCTTTGAATGGTAAGATGGGTTCTTTTCTAGGAAGATTGCACCCATATTATCATAATCTATCCTCACAACTTGTTGTACGAATCCAATATTTGAACACAATATTTGTAACAACATTGTTTCCATGCTTGCATGACTGGTTCCATGTATTCAACTTTTGTAGTTAAGAGTGTCACTACAAATTGTTTTTTGCTCATCCAACTAATTTCTCCTCCAAGTAGGTTAAACACATACCCACTTGTAGATATTATGTGATCCATATCTTCAGCCCAATATGCATCAATAAGGCCATGTATGTATAACACTCTTTCCAATCTTTGTCTTGGTAGCACAATCCATATCCAGTGGTGCCAACAAATACCTAAAAAGCCTCTTCACTATTGACCAATGTTCCCTCCATAGTTTTGACATATACATGTTCAATACTCTCATTACATGTGCAATGTATCTTCTAGTACAGACCATTGCATACGTCAAGCTTCCAACTGCACTAGTACATGGAACACAAGACATGTCCTCTTCCTCTTCCTATGTCTTGGGCCACTTATATGGAAATAAATTTACACTTACAATAATAAACACATTTACTTGTTTACTTTCCTTCATATTAAACCTTTGCAATATTTTCTTGACATACTTCTTCTGACTTAACCAGAGTTTTATGCCCAATATGTTTTAATTTTCATGGCCAAGATAAAAATTTGCAACACCAAGATCCTTCATGTCAATCGAGTTTTCACTTCCTTGATGATTTCCCTATCATTTCCAATCAATTATAAGACCAAATAAATAACATGATCACCAACAAATTTAAAATATATGCAGTGATTTGTTTTTCTCTTGTAAAAAAAAGTCCCAATATACAAGTATCAAATTTTTGATACCACATCCTTGGTGATTGTTTTAATCCATACAAAGACTTGCATAATAACTATTTCTTTCCTTTCATAGCAAAGTCTTTTGGCTACTTCATGTAGATTTCTTCTTCCATATCCCCATGTAGGAATGTTGTCTTCACATCCATCTATTCTACTTAAAAATCAAAAGAAATAACAATAGATAAAATAAGTCTAATAGAAGTTAACTTGGAAATTGGAGAAAATATATCACCAAAGTCAATTCTGTCTACCTAGGAATAACACTTTGCTACTAATCAAGCTTTGTATTTCTCCACTATGCCTATTGTATTCAACTTATTTTTAAGCACCCATTTTCTCTCAATGAGATTTCTTCCAGCCAACAACTCCACTAGATCTCAAACATCATTCTTATCTAAGGCTAACATTTCTTCAACCATGGCCTTTTTCCAATGTTTTCCATTCTCTGAATCCATTTCCTCCTTAACAATTCCACGATTATCATGAATAATAAACAAAGAAAAATTAGAAATCAACTGGAGTATACCTTTATGGGTTCTTTCTTTCCTGAACTGATCTCCTCAATATCGAAATATGCAATTCTTCTTCTTCTGAATCTTTTTCTTCTATAGAGTTTGATTCCCATTCTTCATTTCAAACTCTATCTTTTCTAGTTCTTTCTCCTTTGGTAGGGCTTCCTATTTGACGACATCTTTGACTCCTCTAAATACCACATCTCAACTATACACAACATTCTTAGCTTCTGGCTTCCAAAACTTATAATCTTTCATACCATATTTATATCCAATAAAGATAACATTTCAAATTTCTTATCTAGCTTACTTCTATTCTTCTTTAGAACATGTACACAAGCATCATAACCAAATAACCAAATATGTTTAAGAGTTGGTTATTACCCATCCATAACTCATGTGGAGTCTTGTCATCCAATGTTGATGAGGATGATCCATTTACCAGATAACATGTAGTGTCCACTGCCACTACCCAAAAATCTTGTCCTAACTCAACACCATTAGGCATGCTCCTTACTTTCTCCATTAGGGTCTTGTTCATCCTTTCTACAACTCCATATATTGAGGTGTGTATTTAATCTAGCTTACTTCTATTCTCCTTTAGAACATGTACATAAGCATCATAGCCAAATAACCAAATATGTTTAAGAGTTGATTCTTCCTGTAGTGCCCACTCTAGTCTCCTGACCTTAATATGACATTATCTTAGACACTTTATTCTTCGAGGACATCAGGTTGAGGATCCGGACACATGACACTATTATTAGTGATTGAGATAGTCATGGTTGTGATGTTTATGAATGCTTTCCATTGATATTATGATAGCATGAATGGTTATGTATCTTATCTATCAGTATTCTGATGATTGCAACATTAAATAGTTAAGTTGGTCTCTATTTGAATTTATGATGAGGGTAGTAAAGAATATGTATGCGCTCTACTAAAAGCATAATGATGATAAATTGGATGGATAGGTATATTTCTACAATGCTATGATGTTGATAGCTTAATGAATATGTATGTTTCCATTGATGATTATTGATGATAGCGATGAGGGATGTGTCCCCTATGTTACCTACTTTCGTTAGTTCAGACTTACAATGGACAATGATGTGAATGACCAGGAATTGTTAATGATGCTATTATGATAATGTCTAACATTAAGAAACCTTGTTACTGATGATTATTGAGTATGGCAGGAAACCATCAGAGGCACTCGCATATGACATGTTGATGAAACTTGGTTTGATGAAAATTCAGATTATTTTATCTTTTAAAGTCTAAGTCGATCTTGAAATCTGCCATATATGTTTAACTATATTCTGATGATATGTTAATGGTTGCAGGCACAGACTAGTTGCTTGACCGAATGACCCACATATGGGTGATGGGGTTGTACAGGTGGATGGAACTACATGGGAGGGGTGGGACAGAGTCCCTGATCTCACGCACTAGCACTCCCGCCGTGACTTGGGTTGGAAGGGTTGAAACACCTTCGCCTTGAAGATCACGATGCCATGAGGGCAGGTCCCAAAGTTGGGTCGCTCATGAGGACTTTACCGGGGGGCGCGCATCAAGGCGGATTCCTTGATTCCCGACACTATTAGTTTCACTATAGCAGGCAACATAGGAGATGATAGTAGTCTATGACGTTGCACTATACTTTCCCCTCGTAGTCAATGGATGCTTGAAGGGCAAGTGGTGTGGCACCCTTGGAACTTCAAGGGAATTTCTTGAAGGGCACGACCAACTTGGCACCCTTGGCATCACAAATAAACTAGTAGGTGTGGCACCCTTGGAACTTCTTGGGAAGTTCTTGAAGGGCAAAACCAAACTGGCACCCTTGGCATCACAAATAAACTATTAGGTGTGGCACCCTTGGAACTTCTAGGGAAGTTCTTGAAGGGCACAACCAAACTTGGCATCCTTGGAATCATTAAAAATAAATAAATATAAGCAAGGAATGAAAACTAGGTAAATTTACATCAAGGGTAAATGATGATTAGAAACCAATGTAATTAAATCAAAAATAAAACTTGGAATAAGGAGGATCATAGGAAGAATTAAAATAGAGTACCTTAAAAACTCTACCCTTCCCATTTTGGAAAATACTAAGAAGATTATGTGGTTTAATTAGGAAAAAGGGGAAAGACAAACATAATGGTAAGGATAAAGATTAATCCTAAACTAATTTAAACCTAATTAAAAAAAGAGAAAGGTGAATTAAAATGAGAATAATAAATTAAATTTAGAGAAATGTAGAGAAGCTCCATGTGTCAACAACCAACATAAGAATATCCATCTAGGAGATAACCTGAGTTAAATTAGGGAGTAGATTGGGGATAAAATCTTGACTCATTAATTGACTTCAAGTAATGAACACAAATTAAGGAATAAAAGGGGGGGAATAAAGAGACAACTAGGAGAAGAAATATGAATCTTGTTGAAGTGAGGAAAATATTAGTTTTTAATAAAAATTTAAGTAAATAATTTTGGGAGACCCTTGATGTGAGAATGACACATGGGTTGGTGAATAATCAAGCTATTGAATTATAAAAAAATAATTAATTATGGATGACATGACAAGTGTCACCTTGAGGACTCCTATAAAAGAAGGGGCAAGCCATGGGAGAAGGGACTTTTGGGAACCCTATTGTTGGATGGATGAGATGATGTCAGAGCAGTGATTACGAAGCTATAGTGAGTTTGGTGAGGTAGAGGATTTTAGAGAGGGGACTCTGGAGCCAAGGTGTGCTCTCCTCTACCAGCTAGTGCTTTCCTCCATTGTACAACCCCATTGCAGCTCGGGGGTCCGCGGGGAAAAAGAGTACCCAAAGAGTAGGCTGGGAGGTTAACCGGTGGGTCTTTGCATTCGGATCAAGTGCGTCATCATTCACTCGCGGAGGTGACCAGCTACAAGGGAATACCAGCAACATCAGAGCAAGTGGAGTCTCGCCTTCTGGTGAACGGTACATATGTATTTCATTACTATTGATTTTAGTTAAAAGTATGAAAATGTTATGATATGTTTCCTGAAATGAGTGGCATGAATGTGTGTGTTAAATAAATTTGAATTTCAATGTGTTTCTTTTCTGGTTGTATTTGCTGTAAAAAAATAAATAAATAAATAAATAAATAAATAAATAAATAAAAAATAAAAAAAAATACAGTCTCGATAAGGTCCTTACACTTCTCCATCCATAAGTCATGTGGAGTCTTGTCATCCAATGTTAATGAGGATGATCCATTTACTAGGTAACATGTAGTGTCCACTGCCACTACCCAAAAATCTTGTCCTATCTCAACACCATCAGGCATGCTACTTACTTCTCCATGAGGGTCTTGTTCATCCTTTCTACAACTCCATATATTGAGGTGTGTATGTAGTAGTTTTCCGCCTGGCTATTCAGCGCTTTTTACAAAATCCTTTGAATTCATTCCCACCTAATTCTCCACAATTATCTGTCCTCAACGCCTTCATTTTTTTCTCTGTTTGATATTCCATAAAAGCCTTAAATTCTTTCACCTTCTATTCTAATCCATGTAAAAGATGTATGTTACCACAAAATAACTACCTCCATAAAAGTGCCCTACCATAACTATCTCCACAAAAATAACCTCCCTCAAACAAAAATACAACATAAATTCACCAAATATCAAACAACCAAAACAATATGAAATACAAGAAAAAAATTAAAATTTCAACCTAGCATGTTTTCCATTCTTTTGGAACATCCCAAAGGTTAAAACATGTATTTGACTAAAGTCCAAACATTACAACTCATCGCTTCAAAAATACAATATAAAGATTTTTTGATTTCTCTAAATCAACCTAAATTTTCAAATATGAAATCTGGTAACTTATCAATCGAAATAAGATTTTTTAACTTGCGAATTCTATTAAAAAAAATAAAAAAATTAATTAACACTTGAAACACAATCATTATCTGATTAAACCTTAGCTTTAAACCACATACCCAAGAACGTTTTCACTAGTACAATAATGAAGCCCTGCGAGACTAACTACAGTCAAAATAACATGGTAACATTATACATATAAGCTGTGATCTAACACGTTCCAGAGGTTAGAACAAACACACTGTAATACCTCCAATCTATCTATTGTAAGTACTGCTTAACCTTCATCCGCTATTGCAACCACAGCCATGGGTTGTGAAAAGTTCATACAATGTTGTTGCACGTGATGAGTGTGGAACATCATATCGATACTATTCTTTAGAAGCAACCTAAATGGAAGAGAAAAATCTAAAAAATTAAGAGTGACCCGTGATCAAATCTTCCTTCTCCCTGCATCTGCCATGACTGCTGCCTGCTTTGTGGGTGTCAAGTTACATTACTTTTTGTGAATGCGCCATGATTGCAGAGCTTACTTTAGTATTGTTCAAAGAGTGGAGCTTACAATGAGATCAAAGTGGATCTAGTTCCTGTTGTATGTTAGTGTTGGAGAGCTGTTATAAGGGATAATGGCAGAAACGTTAAAAGGGGTGATTGCAGAAACGGCATACTTTTGGTACAGCAAAGAGAGGTAGAAGGTGTAGAGGTTGAAACTTTGAGGGATCAGTTCACGGAGGAATGGGTGCCATGCCATACGTCGTTCAGGCTAGAAAATGGAATTGACAGATTTCTAAAGTTGGTCTACTCTCTCAGCGCTACCTATAACAAAGTTTTAATTGGTCTACTTTCTCAGAGCCAATTTTCCCATTTACCCTGAACTTCAGGGATACATCCTTAGGGATCAGCACACTTAAATTGAACCAAGAAGAGCAAAAAGCCCCAAATTCAACTCCTTGTAAATAGAATCAATATAATTAGGAAATGTACATCCTTCCCAACGCACAAAAATTGCTTTGACATCATATTTATCTCTGTTAGTAATAATTTGTGGAGTGTCAACAGAAACAGAGCAGTTTATTATCCAACATGATATTTCAATTAATCAGATTGCATACTGACAAAATTTGTGTGTAAAAGTTGAGTACCACATAATTCCTAGCGGCACTAGCAGAAGCAGGAAAAGATTCTGAAATACTCTTGCTTATTAACCTTACATTCCACATACAAAGAATGAAAAACAGCTTGCTAAATTCAGATAAAGTAGCAATCTCTAAGGATCTGCTCCTCTCCCTCTACTTAGAGCCCTATTTGTGCCACTCTTTAATAACAAGTGAGGCATTAATTATACGGAATGTAGTTCAGTACTCAAGCTGAAAAAACGTTGTGGACAGTTAGAGCTCCTTACAAATAAAGAATTTCGCCTGGTTAATAATCTACGAAGGTCTTTCAGTCAAAGAGACTGGCAAAAACTAGTGTCAGGAAGCCTTCTTATCCTCACTGAGAGAAGAAGCAATCTGTTAATCTCTTTTGGGACTGTGGGGTGGCAAAAAATAAACAATACTGGCTACTTACTAGGTTCCAGAGGATATTGCTTGACCAGATCCACTGGAAAGCTGTACTATACGATGACTGCACCTTTGAATCAAAAGTTACTTTATTGGAAATATGACATTGCATCAAGGTGAAGACCCTGTTTGCTCTTTGAAAAGTGAGTACACATCAGTTTTGAATGCCCCTTCATTTTATTTAATGACTTATCAAAAACAGTCCCATCAGAATTATCAATCAAGTTAAGACTAATTCTAGGAGTTTCAAGAAAGTTGCAGTAAGGTCTAGATCTTGCATTGCAACCAGGCCTCGTACTCCTTTTATGTGCTCTGAGAAATGGATCTGAATAATACTGCTGTAACATGTGTTGTTTAAGTAACGTTTAAAGAAAATAGCATCCACTGGAACAAAATTAAGAGAACACATATAAAGCTTCAATATTTCAAGTTTCTTTGTGAAACTTCAAAACAAAACATTATCCTTGCACTAAAACGTGCAGCAACAACATAAACAAAAAGTATCACTCTCCAATGTCCTATTCATCCTCAAACAAAACTTAGAGAACGCATCTAATAAGCTCGAGTTCCGAGCATTTAGTGCTAAGTTCTGATCACAATATGTGGAAAGCACATCAGAAATCAGCAATATCCTTAACTAATCTTCTCTCAACATGATGAGCATCCTCAGCCATTATACCGGATATAAAAGCTTATGGTTTTCTACTGTAGTTGGCATTTCAGCCATCATAACCACGCAGAAGAGTGTATGCCTGAATAAGCCTACCTCCCTCCAGGTCTGCCTCTGCTCTTTCAGCCTTCTAGATTTCTATGTCATTGACTGCAGGCAAGTGTCTTATTAAGAAACTCATGTACATTGGAAAGCATTTGGGGCCCATCCCTGTACATAGCTTGTGATAGAACTTAAAACTTGTGTCAATATACACAACAAAAAGCTTGTCCCAAAAAAGTGTGCTTCAGAAAAGCTCACCCCACCTCACCTCATCCCTTTTCCTCAGCATTAAACAATACAAATATTTTTATATCATCTAAGCCTGTGTATTTTGCTACAGCTCCTCAGAGGCAACACCACATACATTAAAACGCCTTTTCTTGTTCACGGCATGGATGACGGAGAGCTCTTATGCCTCTGTTATGCACCACATCTGTACTGGTTAAAAAAAATTGCCACTGTAAGAAGAAACACTTGACCCAGATGGTGTAGTAGCAAGAAATGTTTCCATCTGTTCATCCGTCAAAATCTGTTGGTAACGGCATTCCACGCTGCAGAATGCTTTATCACCTCTGCAATAATCAACAAGCAGAGAATGAAAAAACTTTGAAACCGAAGTTTACATACTTTTTGAAAACACAATCCATCAAACTACCAGAGTTCTCTCATCATAAAAAAATCTAGATGGATTTAATAGGCTTTTTGGATACAACAGTGCAAAATTGAAAAACAATCATTGGCCTGGCTAAGGAAAAGCTATAATTAATTCAATGCGATTCTCCAAGTTTTAAAGCAATCTCTAACAGAAAGACATGGTATGGACATCATAACAGACCTGTACATGTAGATGTCCTCCCCATGGCTTAACTGTCGTTTGCAGAGATAGCAAGCACGAAGAAAATTTGCAACAGGAAACACGGGAACATTTGCAGAGTTTCGAGGTATCAATGCAACATTCCATATTTCCTGTTCATGTTGCTTTCGAACAGGATATTGCACAATTTCACTCTCCATACCACAATGAGAATATATGTGTTTTGTGGCCGATTTTGGACCATGGAATGTGACACAGGTATAGCTCTCTGAATGCTCCATGCCAGTCTGAGAGGCGGGATTTGTGATTTCATGTGGAGAACCAATCATTGTTGTCTCGCTTCGCTTCCCGGGAGAACTTAACTGGGGATCTAACCTCTTTTCATGGCAACTTGTGTTCCCAACTCCGGAAAATGTCTTGATATCCAGTGGAGAAGTTGGGCTTTTGGCCCTCTCTGACCCTGCAGACCCCTTGAGATTGAAATCTCTGAAGAGACAAGGAGCATTGAAGAATTTGTGCTCCTCTTTGGGCCAGTCTCTGGTGGGTGATAAATCAGATAGGTAATCAGGCATCAGATGAAGGCTGCTTGGGGATTTCTGAACAGGCCTAGAGCTTTTACCAAGCATCATCTCTTCTCCCTGACGCTACTGATCTTGATCAACACACTTTCTTCATTTAGGAAATGATTCAAACCCAAAATACCTCCATGTGCACCAGGCCTCATCTACAATCGCCTATAAATTCGGGTACATGCTTACACAAAAAGAGTGAAACTCCTTGGAACTTGTGATGGATGTACTGCAATACAAACAACCCACAAGTTCCTACAGGTAACCCTAATAACTAAAAACCCTTCCGACCTTGAAGTATTCAATAGACACCAGAATTCCTTGGACCTTGTGGCATATACAGAGCTCAGAAAGGTTAAACCACCATGTACCTTGAAATATGTATAGAATACATATATATACCATGGTCAGGTAATGGATGTATACATAGCATACTTTATCAGAAGCCCTTTTTGGAGATTGTGCTTTATCTTCTGCACCTAAAGCCAAAGTCTAACCAATCAACTGCTTTTCTTCTTCAATAATGAGTAGGTATACTCAACCTGACAATTGAAAATGTACTACCATATAGGTCACTTTTCTATAGGTGCAGACCAGTGCCCAATAGCTTCAACCATGTAATAAAGCCAATATCGCCTAATGGAGGATTTTACCTTGGTGCTTTCGTAAAATACCTGAAATCAGAATCCTTTTGTCTCTAATAAATGCAATGGAAACCTAAAATAGGTTTTCTCGATATGCAAAATTGGCTGCAAAAACAGGATCAAAGAGTCTGGCTTATCCCTCGTTTCAAACGAACATTTTTTAAACTTGTTATGAACAATGTTTGAAATCCTTCTATCTGATCACCAACACTGGAAAATGCCTGACATTTAGAGAAATTACTAGAAATTTCACCAATATGAATATCAATGTATCCCCCAAAAACCTCTAAACCAACAAGTTTGCAAAGAATCCTCTAACTGTGGCCCCAAAACTAGCACACCACCACCAAATTTTCCTCTCTAAAACAATCTCTCAAACCACTTCAGTCAATGTTACAGCCTCTTTCCCCACTGCTAAGTTGCTAACAGCAGGGTCCCGTCTCCGAGGAGTCCTGATCAATGCCACATAATAACAACTGCTATATTGTAACAGCAGGAACCCCTCCTGAAATGTCAGAAAAATGAGCTGCTTGCCCCTCTGTGCAAGGGTGCAGATGCCCACTTTGTTGAATCTGGAAGTATCCCAATATAGTAAACCTGGTACGAGCAACACCCATTTATTGGTTCACCCTGCAATTCCATAAACTTATTCAAATCCCACTTGCCACTCATGTACCACCCACCTTAGTTCAAATATATATATATATATATATATATTTCTGGAATATTTCTTTATAACACTACCACCTCCAATTTCTATAATTGAATCCTGTATTTCGTTTTGGCTCCAATATCCATAGAGGAGCGAATCTCTCATCTATTTGTATTTTTTTTAAAGAATTTATCACATTTCATCCTCACATCACGGAAAATATGGAAAATTCGCTGAAGACTTCCATTTTTCCTTGAATTTTCCGCTAGATTATTACACATAACAAATATATATTTAATACTAAATTACTATTACTTCAAACTTTTTCCTAATCGGGTCACTTCACATCATAATTAAGTTACTTCAGATTTTTTCATATTAAGTTATTTTAGATTATAATTAATTGTTTTTCTTAATTAGATTACTTTGGATTATAATTAAGTTAATTTTCTAAACTAATTTAAAGCATAATTAATTTTTTTTATAATTTATAAAAATTAAATAATATATATTTAAATAATTTTAAAAGAAAAATTAAACCATTTTCATTAAAATATTAAAATATCTATATGTCTATATATATATATATATATTTACCTTATTTATTTATCTATTAACAAAACTATTTCTCATAACTCACTCTGAACATTAATCTGAGTCCTAATTCAAATAACTAAATTAACAAATATCTAATAAAATTGTATGAAAATAGTAAAATAAAAAAATCATTTTATTCATTATTTTCACTTTGCCTTAGAGTTTAATTTGAGCATTTCAATGTCATGGTTACCCATTATGGATTTACTAGATTTTGATGTTTACTTGATTTGATATTTAAATTTTATTTTTATATGATTTTATAGAGGTATTAAAGTGAAACATAATTCAATATAAAGATATGTCAATGTGTAATGAAGAGTAGTGTTGGTACAACAAAGTGTACAAATCTATTGATATTATGGTGCCCAACAATGTGTTGTATGTGTGGAAGGGTCCATGTGACAACTAATATTGATTTTATATCATGAATCTATTTGTACATATATGCCAGTGTTATCCTACTCATATAATAGTGTCATATTTTTTTTTATTTGGCACAACCACACTCTCCATGCTCATTGTTTATGACAGTAAGGATGCACAACAATTATTCTATATACATTATATTAATAATGTGTTAATAAACATTTTATAAAAAACTATCTAAAACTTTTTTGTAATGTTATTTTGTCATAATTTTGTAAAATAATATTTAAAGTTTTATACATTTGATGCATTTATGTTTTTTTTCCAAGATTTTAAGTTGATTCAAGCACTCTTAATATCCTTAGGGGTATCAACGGAAATGTTATGAAACTTTTATTGGGTGGAACTATCAACTGAATTTCTAGTAAGTGGATTTATAATAGGGTGTTTTTTTTCAAGAATTGTTTGTTAGGAAAGATGTGATTTTGGATGTCAAATACGATGTTTTCCTAAATTAAGCACGCTTTGATTCCGTATGAATGATGCTCTTACACATGTTCAAGGAGCACTTGAAGCATTATGTCCAACGAGTGTAGCTTTGACATGTCGCTTTGTTATCTCTAACCTCAATATGGACCAATCCTAATAGATACAAATAGATTATGGAGTTGGGTTTCAAGGGTTTGGTTGAAAATAAGTCCTAGCTATGACAAGAAACAGAGGGAACTATCTTTAGAGGGGGGGGAGGGGGTGGGGGTAATTGCACATAGTTGTATTTTCTTACTCTATATGCTGGTATCATAATGAGGAGTTTTGGAATTTAACAGTGAAAATAACTATCGTTGGGCATTTTGGGTGTCAAATATGGTAAAAATAGTATCTACCTATCATGAAATTTAAATAGTACAATGACATAAATAATGAAATAAAGTATTGTGGTCAAACCTATTAAAAATATAGGTTGAAATGTTTGGAAAATTATAATATGAGTAGTAAAATTCACATTTCTTATCAAGTGAAAAAGGATTATCAATTTTCCTTAGTCCTTAGAGACCAAAGTCTTTGTTCATGTTTTTTTATAATGATATCATGTACAACATGAAATTGAAACATAATAAGGACGCGAGTGTCTTTTTTTGTCTGAGTTCAGATTCCATTAATATTTGGTTATTATTAAGAGTAGAGAATTAAGACCACCATTTTCATAACCTTAAATTCGTGAAGTTTTTGTTGATGGTCTTTATTTTGACTTAGTGCAAGCCTCTTAAGTCACAATGACTTTGCGAGTGTTAAATTTTACATTTCAAATCCATACTTATTTAATATTTGGGTTGAATATCAAGCATCATCAAAATTGACCACAAAATTTACCTAGTCCCCTTATGAGATCTTTATCCCACATCCTCTGTAATAACCTAGAGATGGTGTGAAATTTTAAGCCAAAATGAGAATATAGGCGTGAGTTGTGCTTCAAGTCCATACTTTATCTAATTTTGGGTTTGAAAATACAAATAAGGTTTTGTTGGTAGGTTTCAGGTGTTTAGTAAAAAAAAGTCCTTGGATCTCATTAAAAAATAAGGTGTGGCATCTGGAAGAAAAGGTAAGAAAGAAATATGTTTCTTATTTGTATTCCAATGTAGTAATGAGAAGTATTAGAATATGACCATCAACATGCTCATCGTTATGCATTTTGACCGTCAAATATGGTAAAGTTTTATCCAACTATCATGGAATATAAGTAACATAGTGAAATATGAGAGTAGTGGATTTACTCAACATATTATCACCAATGTTGTCGGGCTCTTGGCTGGTTACATGTCTACAACCTACGGGTTCCTAGTTTGAATCCCACCAAGTGAGGCACACAAGTCTACATTGACATGTTTACTAGGGATGCAAACTGGGAATGTGAGGAAGATTCCCTTGTGTCCTCGTAAGGTTTTCCTTGGAAAAGAAAGAGGTAATATGATCAAGTATGTTATGTCAAAACATTTAAAATGATATGTTGAGATGTTTTGAAAATGCCAAACATTAGTGATAAGGTTCATAATTATAATTAGGAGAATCAAGTTTATGGTTTTTTCATAGCCCTTTAAGATCAAGGTCTTTGTTCATACATTTTATGATGATATGAGTACATTGTGGACTTTTTGAACCATAATGAGAATGTGACTATTGAAATCTGTGTTTTGAGCTCATATTTAATATAATATTTGACTTATTATTGAGAATAGAAAATTTATTCTATATGTTTTTTTGTAGCCATGAATCTCCTACATCTTTGTCCATGCTATTAATGATGACTTAAAGTCGACCACTCAAGCTACAACTAAATTGAAGATATCAAATTTAAAGTTCAAAGTCATACTCTATCTAATATTTAGGTTGATGTAGATTTTTACTTGTACATTCAACAACTTATGTGATATGCTAAAACACAAGACAAGAATCTACTCTACTCTTCAGTGGAAACCAAAATTTATCGATGAAAAAAATAAGCAGAAAAGGAAGAATATTGATCGCACATAACACAATATTTCTCTGGGGAAAGCAACTGCAAAAAGAACTGACTATCTATATTGCATTAACCAAAATATCTGAGAAGAAAATACAATGCTTGTTCAACCTGAACAATTCCTTCACAAGTACGATCTATCTCTCGGCCTCCTAGGCAAGCCTTGGATGAATACAACATGCTCTGCTCAACTTACACAAGTATTTCCTATCCTCTGCGTGACTGACTGCCTTTGGCCAATACTTAGCCAAATTCCTAGCCTTCCAAGCTCCTACTTCCTTGCACAATTCCTAATAGAATTAGCCCATATTTAATTTGGAAAATCCATCACCACAACTGCTCAATCCATTATAGGCCTTCTATTGACTGCATGCACCATCTGTACAACTTGGAAAAATGTACAACTGGTAGTACACTATCCCTGAACTCTAATCTCAACTAGGTCTTCCTTTGAACTGACATGCATGAGTTATTTATGAGTGAATATTTAGTTAATTGGTGTGTCACTGAGGATGCATTGTTGCTCATCCCCACTACTAGACCTCCTACTAGTTCCTCCAACAGTTAGAACTAATGTAACTGACTATAACTCAGTTAGACTGAGTAATTAATTACAACTCAAAAGAACTTAACCTGAGCCCCTAAAATTTAGGGATCACTCTACATGACTCTAGATAGAATTCCAACTCAAATTTCATAAGACAACTAAGTCAAATTAACTTAGTTAACTATTACAAGTTGCTATGAGAAGAGAATTTCGATTTAATTCACAATTTAATTCAAGGACACATTAAATTAGAATTTCTAGATGTTATTTTTAACATTTCTTGTTGCTATTTTCAACACTCCCTCTCAACAAGAAAGGAATTCAACTTTATCCTGATCTCGTACCTTTGGAATTTTCTACATGCAACACTTCTCTGTAGTGTTGTTGCTGCTACAACTTCTGAAACTAAAACAAAGCATCCAAACTGAATCAATATGATGCATCTGTCATCAGAGTCTCTGACTGATACTAGCTATTGCACTGTCTACTAAAAACTTTGTGCTTTTGATGACTCTGCACTGTGCCATCTACATTGTTGTCAACTCTGCTCTGCACTCCCTAGTATATGACTGCTACTAGTTTCTGCCTCTGTCACTCTGACATCTGACTGCATCAACCACCATTGGTCCATCCTGCTACTGTGTATTGTGGGCTCCCATAGTAAGGTAATGATCCATGAGATAAAACATCTCAATGGACCCTGCCCAAATTTCTACACTCTTGGGACTATTACTTCACATCGCCCCACCTCTCACCTGGAGGTATGGCTGCATGTGCTCCCTCTGCCCACTTGGCTCAAAATTTCCCCTATTGGAGGTCTCTACTTGAGTGGATGTCTCCACTCGGTCTCTTTTATGCTTCTTCAATTGTGGTTGCTCCATAACTTGCTGAGGCTGCTTCTGGGGTTGCATGCTGAGAGGTAATTCATGCTCCCTCTCAACCACCATGTCTCTAACGTTTTCCTTTCTCCTCAAAGCTTTGCATGGATCTTGTACCTCAAGTGCGTACAGGTTCTTAACTTGCACACCAATCTGTTTCACTTGTCCCATGGCGATGTGTCTAAGGAAAAACTTTCCTTTGCTAAAAAACACATTGTAGCCATGATCTTCCAATATTACGATAGAAATAAGATCCTTCTTTAGTCCTAGAACATACATCACACCTGTGAATCTGAGAGGGAGCTAGACTCCCTCTAAAAGGTAACTATACTGAAGCCGGTCACGTTATACCTCCCATCATCTCCAAACTCTATGTTCTGCTTGAGGTCTTTCTCCTCAAAGTCACTGAAGAGATCTCTATTCCTCATCATATCAAACAAGGCACCATTGTCGAGATACCACATGTTTCCCATTAAAGTGTTGGACATGCATGCAATGAGAGTTAAATCAAGTTCGAATTGTGAAGCTAGAGCTTCACCTGCTGCTTCTACTACAAGTTCCTTCTTGCTTGCTTTCTTCTGTGGGAAATTCGTGGCATAGTTCTCATACTCGTGACAGTGAGAACACTTGATGTTCAACAAATCCTTCTTCTTGCCACCCTCCTTGCCTTGGGACTTCTTTCCCTTGGCTTTCATTTCTTTGATGACTAATGCAATGTCCTCTTCCACTTCTTTGGAAGAGGTCCCATCTCTAGTGTCCCCCCTTTGGTAGCTTCTTCCTCCCATTAACTAAGTCTTGGTAACTATGCCAACTCTTTGGAAGTCCTAGAAGTGCTAGGCTCACTAGATCATCTTTGGCAACAGTAATCCTGACACTTCCAAGCTCATCCCGACATTGGGTGAACTTGGTCAAGTACTTCGGAATTGAGTCGCGCTTCTCCATATTGATCTTTCTGAGTTTGTCCTTTAGTGCGAACTTCCTATGATCATTGCTATTTTGAAACAGGCCTGTCAATGCCTTCCACATTGAAAATAGAGTGTCCTTACCATGGAGATTCGAGACAATGTGATCTTGAACTCCTTCTAGGATAATCCTTCTTTCCTTTTCCACACACTTTCTCCATTCAGCCAGATCTTTAGCATCAGATGTTGGAGGCTTCAAAATATCATGATCTATGAATTCCTTGAGGCCATTGTCTTCCAGAAATGCCTCCACCCTATCCTTCCAAGCTATGTAATCTGAGCTGCCTTCCAGGGCATACTCAAGTCTCAAACTATAGAATTACATATTGCTGACTCTGAAGTACGAACTTGCAAATTCGAATTCACTTGCACAACAAACTCAAATTCTCCTCTTCTATGTTGTCTTCAACTCTAATACCATGTAGGTTTTTACTTGTAGACTCAACAACTTATGTGATATGCTAAAACAAGAGACAATAATCTCCTCTACTCTTCATCGGAAACCAAAATTGATCGATGAAAACAATAAGCAGAAAAGGAAGAATATCAATTGCACATAACACAATATTTCTCTGGGGAAAGCAACTACTAAAAATCTCGGCTATCTATATTGCATTAACTAGAAGATCTGAGAATTAAATACAATGCTTGTTCAGCCCGAACAATTCCTGCACAAGTACAATCTATTTCTCTGCTTCTTAGGCAAGACTTGGATGAATACAATATGCTTTGCTCAATCTTGAGCTCAACCTGCACAAGTATTTCCAATCCTCTGCCTAACTGACTACCTTTGGCCAATACTTAGCCAAATTCATAGCCTTCCAAGCTCCTACTTCCTTGCGCAATTTATGAGAGAATTAACACATATTTGATTAGTAAATTCCCTCGCCACAACTGCGCAATACATCATAGGCCTTCTACTGATTGCATGCACCATATGTACAACTCATAAAATTATACAACTAATAGTACACTATCCCTGAACTCTAATCTCAACTCGGTCTTCCTCTGAACTGACATGCATGAGTTATTTATGAGTGAATCTTCAGTTAACTGGTGCGTCATTGAGGATGCACTTGTGCTCATCCCCACTACTAGACCTCCTATTAGTTCCTCCAACAGTTAGAACTAGTTTAACTAACTCACAACTGACTATAACTCAGTTAGACTGAGTTAATTAATTACAACCCAAAAGATCTCAACCTGGGCCCCTCAAATTTAGGGATCACTCTACATGACTCTAGATAGACTTCCAACTCGAATTTCCTAAGCCAACTAAGTCAAATTATCTTAGTTAACTATTACCAGTTGCTATGAGAATAGAAACTCGAATTCCCTAAGACAACTAAGTCAAATTAACTTAGTTAACTATTACAAGTTTCTATGAGAATAGAATTTCGATTTAATTCATGATTTAATTCAAGGACATGTTGGGGAAAAAATCCACCCCCCCTATAATTTTTTTTACAAGTAACAATATTTAATGACCTTTGTAGGGTAATGTAGTGATCTCTCTAATGAAAGAGCATGGTCGAGGGGTGGATCTAATGTGTTGATCAATGGTTAATCATGGCACTCGCATTTTTTAATAACATGATGAATAAAGCATATTAAACTCTCAATGCATTTAAAACCTCATATAGGTTTCTGACTCGATCACCCTCGAAACTAATCTAATTAACTCTAAGATGCTATTGCACTCAAAGGCGCGCGCGAACTAAGCATTTCATTATTCCCGATGTATCTAGACCATCAATTACCCCCACATCTAATGGCTATCAGAACTTATCGCCTAGATTATTACACATAACAAATATATATTTAATACTAAATTACTATTATAATTAATAATTATGTTACTTCAAACTTTTTCCTAATCAGGTCACTTTAGATTATAATTAAGTTACTTCATATTTTTTCATATTAAGTTATTTTAGATTATAATTAATTTTTTTCTTAATTAGATTACTTTGGATTATAATTAAGTTAATTTTCTAAATTAATTTAAAGCATAATTTTTTTTTTTTTTATAATTTATAAAAATTAAATCAATATATATTTAAATAATTTTAAAAGAAAAACTAAACCATTTTCATTATTATATATATATATATATATATATACCTTATTTTTTTATCTATTAAAAAAACTATTTCACATAACTCACTGTGAACATTAATCTAAGTCCTAATTCAAATAATTAAATTAACAAATATCTAATAAAATTGTATGAAAATAGTAAAATAAAAAAATCATTTTATTCATTATTTTCACTTTGGAGCATCTCAATGTCATGGATACCCCTTATGGATTTACTGGATTTTGATGTTTACTTGATTTGATATTTAAATTTTATTTTTATATGATTTTATAAAGGTATTAAAGTGAAACATAATTAAATATAAAGATACGTCAATGTGCAATGAAGAGTAGTGTTGGTGCATCAAAGTGTACAAATCTATTGATATTATGGTGCCCAATAATGTGTTGTATGTGTAGAAAGGTCCATGTGACAGCTAATATTGATTTTATATCATGAATCTATTTGTACATATATGCCAGTGTTATCCTACTCATATAATAGTGTCATATTTTTTGTTGGGCATAACCACACTTTCCATGTTATCCTACTCATATAATAGTGTCATATTTTTTGTTGGGCACAACCACACTTTCCATGTTCATTGTTTATGACAATAAGGATGGACAACAATTATCCTATATACATTATATTAATAATGTGTTAATGAGCATTTTATAAAAACTATGTAAAACTTTTTTGAAATGTTATTTTGTCATAATTTTGTAAAATAATATTTAAAGTTTTATACATTTGATGCATTTTATGTTTTTTTCCAAAATTTTAAGTTGATTCAAGCACTCTTAATATCTTTAGGGGTATCGACGGAAATGTTATGAAACTTTTATTGGGTGGAACTATCAACTGAATTTCTAGTAAGTGGATTTATAATATGGTGTTTTTTTTTCAAGAGTTGTTTGTTAGGAAAGATGTGATTTTGGATGTCAAATATGATGTTTTCCTAAATTTAGCATGCTTTGATTCCGTATGAATGGTGCTCTTACACATGTTCAAGGAACACTTGAAGCATTATGTCCAAGGAGTGTAGCTTTGACATGTCGCTTTGTTATCTCTAACCTCAATATGGACCAATCCTAATAGATACAAATAGATTATGGAGTTGGGTTTCAGGGGTTTGGTTGAAAATAAGTCCTAGCTATGACAAGAAATAGAGGGTGTTATCTTTAGAGAGAGAGGGGGAGGGGGTAATTGCATATAGTTGTCTTTTCTTACTCTATATTTGGTATTATAATGAGCAGTTTTGGAATTTAACAGTGAAAATGACTATCATTGGGCATTTTGGGTGTCAAATATGGTAAAAATAGTATCTACCTATCATGAAATTTAAATAGTACAATGAAATAAATAATGAAATAAAGTATTGTGGTCAAACCTATTAAAAATATAGGTTGAAATGTTTGGAAAATTATAATATGAGTAGTAAAATTCACATTTCTTATCAAGTGAAAAAGGATTATCAATTTTCCTTAGTCCTTAGAGACCAACGTCTTTGTTCATGTTTTTTTTAATGATATCATGTACAACATGAAATTGAAACATAATAAGGACGCAAGTGCCTTTTTTGTCTGAGTTCAGACTCCATTTTGTTAGAAAAATATTATATATGACAGAGAAATGCAAGACATATAATATGCGGAAAAACACAAACACATAAAACCAGAGAGACATAGATATACATGGTTCACCCAGTTTGGGCTATGTCCACCCCGAACAGCCAATCCTTCCTTTTCTATTATCCAGCAAAATGAAGAGACACAACCTACAGCAGATCCTCTATAATATCCTCTATTTTCTCTCACAGTCTCACCTATCTGTTTCTTGCTCTGAGAATACACACATATTCCACAACCTCAATACAATACCCCCATACAAAGAGAGGGGTTTCCTTCTAGGGAAAAAAACCATAAACTAAACATAAATTCTACCATCAGATCATCTGCCTAATGAATGACCCATATTGACTAGAAATTACTATACTTTTACAAGGCAATTTTACATCTATTTTTAGCTTAGGGGGCGCTACCCCTGAAACCCTCGCCAGGGGGGACAAGTCCCCCCCTGCACCCCCCTATATGGAGGGGTGTACAATCTTCCTGGGGTATACATCCAACAGAAACAAAGACCTCTAAATTATGATGATAATAATGCTCCACACCCAACACATTTAATGTTTGGTTATTATTAAGAGTAGAGAATTAAGACCACCATTTTCATAACCTTAAATTCGTGAAGTTTTTGTTGATGGTCTTTATTTTGACTTAGTGCAAGCCTCTTAAGTCACAATGACATTGCGAGTGTTAAATTTTACATTTCAAATCCATACTTATTTAATATTTGGGTTGAAAATCAAGCATCATTAAATCAAGACCACAAAATTTACCTAGTCCCCTTATGAGATCTTTATCCCACATCCTCTGTAATAACCTAGAGATGGTGTGAACTTTTAAGCCACAATGAGAATATAGGCGTGAGTTGTGCTTCAAGTCCATACTTTATCTAATTTTGGGTTTGAAAATACAAATAAAGTTTTGTTGGTAGGTTTCATGTGTTTAGGTAAAAAAAAGTCCTTGGCTCTCACTAAAAAATAAGGTGTGGCATCTGGAAGAAAAGGTGAGAGAGAAATATGTTTCTTATTTATATTCCAATGTAGTAATGAGAAGTATTAGAATATGACATCAACATGCTCATTGTTATGCATTTTGACCATCAAATATGCTAAAATTGTATCCAACCATCATGGAATATAAGTAACATAGTGAAATATGAGAACACTAGATTTACTCAACATATTATCACCAATGTTGTCGGGATTTTGGCTGATTACATGTCTACAACCTACGGGTGCCTAGTTTGAATCCCACCAAGTGAGGCACACAAGTCTACATTGACATATTTACTAGGGATGCAAACTGGGAATGTGAGGAAGATTCCCTTGTGTCCTCGTAAGGTTTTCCTTGGAAAATAAAGAGGTAATATGATCAAGTGTGCTATGTCAAAACATTTAAAATGATATGTTGAGATGTTTTGAAAATTCCAAACATTAGTAATGAGGTTCATAATTATTATTAGGAGAATCAAGTTTATGGTTTTTTCATATCCCTTTATGATCAAGGTCTTTGTTCATACATTCTATGATGATATGAGTACATTGTGGACTTTTTGAACCATAATGAGAATGTGACTATTGAAATTTGTGTTTTGAGCTCATATTTAATCTAATATTTGACTTACTATTGAGAATATAAAATTTATTCTATATGGCTTTTTGTAGCTATGAATCTCCAACATCTTTGTCCATGCTATTAATAATGACTTAAATTCGACCACTCAAGCTACAACTAAATTGTAGATATCAAATTTAAAGTTCAAAGTCATAATCTATCTAATATTTAGGTTGATGTAGATTTTTACTTGTACATTCAACAACTTATGTGATATGCTAAAACACAAGACAAGAATCTACTCTACTCTTCAGCGGAAACCAAAATTGATCGATGAAAACAATAAGCAGAAAAGGAAGAATATCAATCTCACATAACACAATATTTCTCTGGGGAAAGCAATTGCTAAAAGAACTGACTATCTATATTGCATTAACCAAAATATATGAGAAGAAAATACAATGCTTGTTCAACCTGAACAATTCTTGCACAAGTAGAATCTATCTCTCGGCTTCCTAGGCAAGCCTTGGCTGAATACAACATGCTCTGCTCAATCTACACAAGTATTTCCTATCCTTTGCCTAACTGACTGCCTTTGGCCAATACTTAGCTAAATTCTTAGCCTTCCAAGATCCTACTTCCTTGCGCAATTCCTAAGAGAATTAGCCCATAGTTAATTTTGAAAATCCCTCACCACAACTGCTCAATCCATTATAGGCCTTCTATTGACTGCATGCACCAACTGTACAACTTGGAAAATTATACAACTAATAGCACATTGTCCCTGAACTCTAGTCTCAACTGGGTCTTCCTCTGAACTAACATGGATGAGTCATTTATGAGTGACTCTTTAGTTAATTGGTGTGGCACTGAGGATGCACTGTTTCTCATCCCCACTACTAGACCTCCTACTAGTTCCTCCAACAATTAGAACTAATTTAACTGACTATAACTCAGTTAGACTGAGTAATTAATTATAACTCAAAAGAACTCAACCTGAGCCCCTAAAATTTAGGGATCACTCTACATGACTCTAGATAGAATTCCAACTCAAATTTCATAAGCCAACTAAGTCAAATTAACTTAGTTAACTATTACAAGTTGCTATGAGAATAGAATTTCGATTTAATTCATAATTTAATTCAAGGACAAATTAAATTACAATTTCTAGAAGTTATTTTTAACATTTCTTGTTGCTATTTTCAACACTCCCTCTCAACAAGAAAGGAATTCAACTCTATCCTGATCTGGTACCTTTGGAATGTTCCACATGCAACACTTCTCTCTAGCGTTGTTGTTGTTGCAACTTCTGAAACTAAAACAAAGCATCCAAACTGAATCAACATGATGCATATGTCACCAAAGTCTCTGACTGCTACTAGCTATTGCACTATCTACTAAAAACTCTGTGCTTTTGCTGACTCTGCACTGTGCCATTTGCACTGTTTCCAACTCTTCTCTACACTCCCTAGTCTCTCACTGCTGCTAGTCTCTGCCTTTGTCACTTTGAGATCTGACTACATCAACCACCATTGGTCCATCCTACCACTATGTATTGTGGGCTCCCATAGTAAGGTAATGATCCATGAGACAAAACATCTCAATGGACCTTGCCCAAATTTCTACACCCTTGGGACTATTACTTCACATTGCCCCACCTCTCACCTGGAGGTATGGATGGGTGTGCTCCCTCTGCCCATTTGGCTCAAAATTCCCCCCTATTGGAGGTCTCTGCTTGAGTGGATGTCTCCACTCGGTCTCCTCTGTGCTTCTTCAATTGTGGCTGCTCCATAACTTGCTGAGGTTGCTTCTGGGGTTGCATGTTGAGAGGTAATTCATGCTCCCTCTCAACCACCAAGTCTCTAACCTTTTCCTTTCTCCTCAAAGCTTTGCATGGAGCTTGTACCTCAAGTGCATACAGGTTCTTGATTTGTACACCAGTCTGTTTCACTTGTCCCATGGCGGTGTGTCTAAGGAAAAACTTTCCTTTGCTAAAAAACACATTGTAGCCATGATCTTCCAATATTGCGACAGAAATAATATCCTTCTTTAGTCCTAGAACATACATCACACTTGTGAATCTGAGAGGGGAGCTAGACTCCCTCTAAAAGGTAACTGTACCGAATCCGATCACGTTATACCTCCCATCATCTCCAAACTCTATGTTCTGCTTGAGGTCTTTCTCCTCAAAGTCACTGAAGAGATCTCTATTCCTCGTCATATCGAACAAGGCACCGCTATCGAGATACCACATGCTTCCAATTAAAGTGTTGAAATGCATGTAATGAGAGTGAAATCAAGTTTGAATCGTGAAGCTAGAGCTTCACCGCTACTGCTACTACAGGTTCCTTCTTGCTTGCTTTCTTCTATGGGAAATTCGTGGCATAGTTCTTGTACTTGTGACAATGAGAACACTTGATGTTCAACAAATCCTTCTTCTTCCCACCCTCCTTGCCTTGGGACTTATTTCCCTTGGCTTTCATTTCTTTGATGACTAATGCAAAGTCCTCTTCCACTTCTTTGGAAGAGGCCCCATCTCTGGTGTTCCGCTGAAAATATTCTTTTACCAAGTCGAACCACAATCGCTCCCACTTTGGTAGCTTCTTCCTCCCATTAACTAAGTCTTGGTAACTATGCCAACTCTTTAGAAGTCCTAGAAGTGCCAGGCTCACTAGATTGTCTTCGGCAACAATAATCCTGACACTTCCAAGCTCATCTCGACATTGGGTGAACTTGGTCAAGTACTTCGGAATTGAGTCGCCCTTCTCCATTTTGATCTTTCTGAGTTTTTCCTTTAGTGCCAACTTCCTATGATCATTGCTATTTTGAAATAGGCCTGTCAATGCCTTCCACATTGAAAATGGAGTGTCCTTACCGTGGAGATTCGAGACAATGTGATCTCGAACTCCTTCTAGGATAATCCTTCTCGCTTTTTCCACACACTTTCTCCATTCAACCAGATCTTTAGCATCAAATGTTGGAGGCTTCGAAATATCATGATCTATGAATTCCTTGAGGCCATTGTCTTCCAGAAATGCCTCCACCCTATCCTTCCAAGCTATGTAATCTGAGTTGCCCTCTAGGGCATAATCAAGTCTCAAACTATAGAATTACATATTGTTGACTCTGAAGTATGAACTTGTAAATTCAATTTCACTTGCACAACAAACTCAAATTCTCCTCTTCTATATTGTCTTCAACTTTGATACCATATAGATTTTTACTTGTAGACTCAACAACTTATGTGATATGCTAAAACAAGAGACAATAATCTACTCTACTCTTCAGCGGAAACCAAAATTGTTGATGAAAACAATAAGCAGAAAAGGAAGAATATCAATTGCACATAACACAATATTTCTTTGGGGAAAGCAACTGCTAAAAATCCCGACTATCTATATTGCATTGACTAGAAGATCTGAGATTTAAATACAATGCTTGTTTAGCCCGAACAATTCCTGCACAAGTACAATCTATCTCTCCGCTTCTTAGGCAAGACTTGGATGAATACAATATGCTCTGCTCAATCTTGAGCTCAACCTGCACAAGTATTTCCAATCCTCTGCTTTGACTGACTATCTTTGGCTAATACTTAGCCAAATTCATAGCCTTCCAAGCTCCTACTTCCTTGCGCAATTTCTGAGAGAATTAACCCCTATTTAATTAGTAAATTCCCTTGCCACAACTGCACAATCCATCATAGGCCTTCTACTTATTGCATGCACCATATGTACAACTCATAAAATTATATAACTGATAGTACACTGTCCCTGAACTCTAATCTCAACTGGGTCTTCCTATGATCTGACATGCATGAGTTATTTATGAGTGAATCTTAAGTTAACTGGTGTGGCATTGAGGATGCACTTGTGCTCGTCCCCACTACTAGACCTCCTACTAGTTCCTCCAACAGTTAGAACTAGTTTAACTGACTCATAATTGACTATAACTCAGTTAGACTGAGTTAATTAATTACAACCCAAAAGAGTTCAACCCGGGCCCTTAAAATTTAGGGATTACTCTACATGACTCTAAATAGACTTCCAACTCGAATTTCCTAAGCCAACTAAGTCAAATTTTCTTAGTTAACTATTACAAGTTGCTATGAGAATAGAAACTTGAATTTCCTAAACCAGCTAAGTCAAATTAACTTAGTTAACTATTACAAGTTGCTATGAGAATAGAATTTTGATTTAATTCATGATTTAATTAAAGGACATGTTGGGGAAATATCCATCCCACCTTTATAGGGTAATGTAGTGATCTCTCTAATTAAAGAGCATGGTCGAGGGGCGGATATGATGTGTTGATCAATGGTTAATCATGGTGCTCGCACTTTTAAATCACATGATGAATAAAGTATATTAAACTCTCAATGCATTTAAAACCTCATTCAGGTTTTTGACTCGATCACCCTCGAAACTAATCTAATTAACTCTAAGATGCTATTGCACTCAAAGGCGCATGCGAACTAAGCGTTTCATTATTTCCCGATGTATCTAGACCATCAATTACCCCCACATCTAACATCTATCAGACCTTATCGCAAATAGAGTGGTCTGCTCATTAACACACCCCCACCGACCCGATAGCACGACCGTTGTTGATATTTATCAGATCAACGGTCATCGCATCTCAACTCGCGCATTATTTAATGTGTTTCTTTCATGCGATGGCTGGGTCCCACTCGCCGTGCTTGGTGGAACGGCCTATGGTAATTCTACATATGTCCACTTCACTAATGCACATCTTAAATCACTATTAAACCTAAGCGCCACCATATTTTCCCTCTCCGCTCGTTATTTTTTCTTTTTGCGTGTTGTTTTCTCGAGCTCAGCCATGATTCCGTCGAGACCGCAAGACTACCACGCTCTTTATAAATTCAAATTAATTCGCCTGTAAGTTGTTATTTCTCTTCCCCTCTTTAACTACAGTTGTAATCTTGCTCTGTTGAGCCATTATGGCTGAGCTAGTAGGGAAAGAGCCCCTTGTGAATGAGTTGGCAGGAGTGCAGGACACCAAGGTGTTCCTCATCGACATTCTTACCTTAAAGAGGACTATTTCCTCATCAACAACTACATCAGCTGATGAACATTGCTTGCTTAAGACTAGAATCCTGCATGCAGTGCTTCTGTTGGTCCATTTTGACTCGAATTCCATATTATTATTAGCCAAAAATTGTGAACCAGAACAACAGGCAATATATTTTAAGCATAGTCATTTTGTGTTTTTAAAGATTGATGAGAACATTATTGCGGAAATGCTAGGCATCCCAACTCAGGGAATAGACATATCAGACAGGGGTTTAGAAAACCAATTCATTACATGGGTTGAGGAGGATAAGCTCGAATTCCGTTTTGAAAACCCCGACCCTGAGTTAAAGCTAGTTTTTCCCATCCAGACTACTTGGCTAAAACCCTTTTACTAGACTTTGACGTCTCTTCTGTCAGTACTTTTAGACCTCGCAAACAATTCTAAGGTGGACGAATCACTATTTTTAGCAATTTGTCTCGTCACGCTTAAGCCCAACCAACAAACCATTAATTTTCCTAAATACTAAGGCTCTTAACCTTACTGTGGATTTATCTACCACCCTTCATTTCTGCTCATACCAACATTGCTCCTATCTTGTTCATTTGATTTTATACAATTACTCTTCATACTTCCTTGCCTTCGGAATCTATTAAATACCACAGATATTGAAGGCAGATAAAAGGAAGTGTTCCGTTGGTCTGATGTCATATATCCTCAGCACGTTCCATCGGTTTATTTGATATACATCGATCGCTTTGCTTCTCCTTTAAGGGATAAAATAACTGAAGCAAAAGTGAGCCGAATCTCAGACGAGCAAGTTAAAGTATTAAGGTTAACCGAACAAGAGAGTATCGATAGCTAGTTTCTATTTTGAGACTATACGGAAATAAGGTTGTATGAATTTGATAATCAAACGACTCAGATTCCCAAGTATGTAACATCTTTACTGTTTGCTTATGAAGTATTAAGACAATAAATTGTGCTAAATGAGTTCCATTTTGTGTCTAAAAAGAAAGGTGCATTGTTTAGTTATCCCTATGTTATATCTCCTCTAATTGCCAAAAATTAAAATTCAAGTGATACCTTGGAAAAAGAAATGTCTTCTTTTGGTTTTACGCAGGACGACTGTTGGCAGTATGATCCACTTGGTATTATTTCCCAACTTAAAAAACAGGTCATATTATCGGCTTATGTGCATGAAAGCATACTTGAATTGGAGAAGATGGCGAATTCGCCCATACTGTCGGAAGAATATTCACAATCAGCACCATCCACTGGGATAGCTGACACGTTCGTACAAACTGATTCCGACCATTCACTGGTTCAGGAACCCACATCGAAAGTGGAAACTTCAGTTTCATATGCTACTTTCCCCTTAAGCAAATGAAAAGTTGATGAATTAACTCAATTCAAGCTTGTTCGACGTGTCAAACCAAAAGAGGCCAATGTGGAAACAAATGATTTTGATTAGCAGATCAAGCAATTGGACATGAAGATTAGACAAACCTCAAGAGAGATAAAACCGAAAGATTCCGAAGGTCAAGCCTTGGATATTGAACATGCATTTACTATACATTAGAAAGGAATAATGTTTGGCAAAGAACTGACTACAATTCCCGAACAATCCCCATCAATGGACACCTCAACGCTCCAAGATATGCTACCTATGAGTGGGGCCCGTTTCATATCGATGGCTGATTTTGAGACGAACACCTTGAACCTCATGGTGTTGCAACCTAAGACAGGAGAAAACCAATAAACGGTTGGATCTAGAACATCTTCTCTGGCCATAAACTTGGCCAAAGTGTCAAACATAAATGTGATTAACCTACACCAACAAGCGGGTGAGGTAGTGGCTCGCAAACTCCTCAAATCTATAATAGGGACCAAGAAGATGTAGGCTATGATGGAAAAGGTTTTCGAACAGTTAAATACAACCCGTATGGCCCTATGTACTAAAACAAATTATATAAAGGCACTGAAAGAGGTTGTCATTCGACACTGCACACAATATGTTTATAGGTTTTTAAGCTCATATGCTTCATGTTTTGACCAGAATCTATGCAGATAATGGTTTGATAATAACTTATATGTTTCTTTCAGTTCTCTGGTAGTATCAACTATGATTTTGTGATAGGCCTTGGCATGGACAAGGCAAATTTTTGATTCGGTCATGATCTTCTTAGTGGGAAGAAGCCCAAGTCTATGTTTGACTATTAAAAAATGGTTTATGATGTATCTCTCTCAGTTCAAAGCCTATGATGTTTTGCAGTGGGTATATGTTTATCTTGATAAGGTATTTGGTCGGAAGGATCTTTCAGAGTGCTTATGGCACAGTCAGAATGTAATTTTCGAAATATAATAGAAATTTTCATATATATATATATATAGATAATGAATAAATTTTAATCCAATATGGTAACACACTGTTAAAATCAATGGTAATATGTCCAAATATCCATTCTTATAGATAAAACTCATATTCTAGTGAAAGAAATAAAATCTATTCATAATTGAAATAAATCAAAGTCACATGTTCTAGCCTAGATCCGTCTTAAATCCATATCTACCAAGATATGAGAGGGATCAAATCTCTTGAGGTGCAAATCTCTTTTAGAGTGAAAAGAGATTTGATCTCTCTCAACTTTTGGTATCCATAATTAAGATAGATCTAGGTTGGTTATTAAAACATTTATGATTTACCATATATATTAAATCTAATATAAACATTTAAACAAAAATGTATTTCATAGTTTTTATTGCGTTGGGTGTTCAATTGTAAAGTTACATTTTATTCTAGTCAAAATAAATAATTACAATGTAAGATTAGTCAAACTCATGTTTTGAGTTATTTATTTGGTAATTCAAGGAGATATACTTATAATGATAGTGAACATTGTTAGATTTATTCAACTTTTTAATTTTTTCAATTATATTCACTTTACAAATTAATTTAAGGTTGTTGGAGGCTTTAATAACTCGCTTACTTCCTCTAATGTAGAATAAAAAGTGTTCTCACTGCTTTTTATTAAAATGAAAATGAGAAAATAGTAAATGAAGAATAGAATCTACAAAATAAAAAATTAATTAAAATGTTGTATAAGAATCATCGAGATTTTCCTAATACCAATTAAAAATATTAAATAAATATTTAAAAATTGCCAAAAGATTATTATTTAAAAAAGAAAAATTACACCTCTAAAAATTAAATTAACCTCAACATATCACTGTAACTCTATGCAGGCACCCAAAATAAAGGGTTGAGTCTATGCCAGTTATGATCACACTACAAACTTTAGTTGAAACTTTGTTAGTTATTATTGCACTTCAAAATTTCTGCAAGTTACCCTTTACAAATTAGTTTGGAGCAAATCCAAACAAGGGTTAAATATTATGATTATTCAACCATTTTCTTCAAAACTTTGGTTAGAAATACGATTTTGTGAGCCTGTTTATCTGTGTGTGACCCACCAAACTTATAGGTCACAACAATTAAATTATGACCCTTTGTTCATCACCCACACACATTTTGGCCTTGTATAAATATATGGTGAATCTAGAACCTTATAAATTTTTAGGACACATAACAACCAAGAAATACATGACAAGTTACTTGTCATGTGAATGATAGTGTGTAAACACAATTCCCTTGCTACAAAACCCTGTTTAAATTAGAATGACCATCCAAGAAGATCCAATAGAAATATTAAGGAAAATGGAAAAATCATTGGAATTTTATGCCTTTAAATATGTTACATTAGAGAAGAATACCATGGGACAAGCCATGAGTTAAGAATACCATGGGTTTTCAAATCTCGGAGTCCAAAATTTACTAATGTTTTGTTTATTTTTTATTTTTTTAATTTTAATCTTATTTTTATGTAATTTGATCTAATCAAAATGTTTAATAGAACATGACAAGACACTACAACATCTCTTCAACACTCGGGTGGAGAGTGTCTGCGAGTGCAATAATATGATAGTTGTTATTTGCAAAAAGTTAAATTGATTGAATTTGAATGTTTGTGAGAACATTTTATTTTTATTTTTATGTTTAAATTTTGTTTGATATGTTTATTTTTCTTGCATTGATCAAGATTAATAGGACATTAAAATTCTTTCTTTAATTTTCTTAAGAATGTGACGAGATATTTTCAAATCTTCACGCTGAGAGGCGCTCTCCAACCCAGTATGAGAGAGATGTTGCAATGTAATTCTGAACATTTTGACTAAGTCAAATTACATAAAAATAAAAATTAAATTAAATAAAAAGATTAATGTAATGTAATGTAAACATTTTAACTTGGTCAAAATAAAAAATAAAAATAAAAAATGGAAATCACAAAATAAAAATAACCCTATAAAAATAAAATAATGATAAGAATAAAAATGACCCATGGTATTGACCAATGGTATTGAGAACCAATGGTATTGACCCATGGAATTCATGTGGAACATAACCTATTTAAAGGGGGAGATTAAACCAACGTAGAACCATCTTAACTCCAGATCTACCAAGCCTTGAGAGGGATCAAATCTCTTGATATGAAAACCGCTTTTAGAGTGAAAATAGATTTGATACCCCTCGATGCTTGGTACATCCGAAGTTAAGATGGATCTAGGTTAGTTTAAATTAAAAAATTGTTTTTAAATATATGACTACTTTATGTTAGGGTGGTTTAGGTAAACTTGACTCAGTCAAGTTACTGATGGTTCTCAAGCTCTAGGTATATGACATCCCATGGTTTTTGCCATGGTGTTTGCCTTTAATGTAGTCTATTTAAGGGCCAAAAATATCATGTTAATTTGTCGTAGTGGCCATTGGGAACACAACAACAATGTCTTAAATACACCACCACTTTTCTCGCTGCTATATGATCCTAACAACTAGTATCAGAGTTGTGGCTAGGAGAATACAGTCTGTGAGAACTCGATACCTATACGAAGATGCACGCGGATGAGGGCATTGACATGTTCAAAAAATAAGTCATTGGTGGAGTTGGTGATGGCCATGCTGATTGTATTACAAGATTATGATGATGGTTTTGCTGCAGGATTACGGTGATGGCCATGCTGATTGTATTACAAGAGTACGATGAGGGTTTTGCTACAAGATTTCAGTGATGGAAGATATCAAGAAATGAATTGAGGCGATCACCATAGGTATTGTGATCAGGATGCGCTTGCAACTTTTGATGTATAATATCATATACACGATGACGTTTGACAATAGGTTCAAGAGCAAGGATGAACTACTATTCCTTCACCTCAAGGTTCTTAGGTGAGACAATCCGCCTAGCCTAGAGCTTCAAGTATAACTATGGTGACTTTGTTCCTATTTTTAGATTGTTACTTAGAGGGTACCTGAAGATATGAAAGGAGGTGAGTAGTGAACATGGGGGTGGACATGTTGTTTCAAGTTGATCTATCCCATTGGAAAATTTGGAGATGTATGCCAAGAAGAAAAAGCTAGAAGGCAAGAGACTAGATACTAAGAAGTGGTTTGTGTGGCATCGAAGGAATTTGTCCCATGGTCCCATGGCTTACCTTGTGCTCATAGGTGGAATTTAAGGAAGGAAATATGACTCTAGAAATAGAGAATATGGCAAGTTCCTTTAGCCCGAACAATAACTCGACTTAAAAAATGAGTCAAGAAAGGGAGGATGAGTAGGATGCAGTGACGATAGAGAAAAATGACATTCACTCAAGATCAAGAACTCAAACAGGTTAAAGGGGGCCTCATGAAACACTACTTTTAAAGAGAGACAGAAATGCAGAAAGAGGTTGAACGCTTGGAAAGAGAGGCAATTGAAGCTGAGAAGAGATGCAAAGAACACGAAGAGGCTCTTGTATGAGCTACAAGGGAAGCAATCAAGAGAGAAGCTACTCTGGTGAGGCAGCGTTGCTAGCTTTGAAGTGAGAAATATATGCGATGGGAACATAAGCCTATCCAATGATAGCATGTACTTGGTCATTCATGAGGCTAAAGCATAGATTAACCAACAAATATTTATATATGTTGGGATGAAATGCAAATAGATTGTTGAGCTACAGAGTTAGAAGGTGTGCTTGACAAAGAGAAAAGGTAGTGATAATGTATTGGGTTGAGAAGAGCATTACATAATGTGTACAGATGGCCATGCCTAGTTTAAATTAGAGAACAAAGCCAGAAAGTAAGCTCTAGTTTCTAAGAGAGCAGCCCCAGGAAAATGGGCATGTGAAAAATCCCAAAGTGTGTCGCAAGAGGAATAAGGCCAACCCAAAATTCAAGGGTGTAGGTAGCCAGAAAAAATGAGAGGAAGAGATAAAAAAGTTCTAATATATCTAGGTAGTCAAAGTGGAACATGCATTGGGACCAGTGGATTAGGTTTTGGATGTCATGGAGAAGTTGTTGGGAAAACAATGTACATGTGCAGTGCAAGGTTGCGATGGTTGTGGAAAAAGTGAATGAAGCCCATCAAAAGGGTGCAACTCTAGTTTCTAAGAGAGCAGCCCCAGGAAAATGGGCATGTGAAAAATCCCAAAGTGTGTCGCAAGAGGAATAAGGCCAACCCAAAATTCAAGGGTGTAGGTAGCCAGAAAAAATGAGAGGAAGAGATAAAAAAGTTCTAATATATCTAGGTAGTCAAAGTGGAACATGCATTGGGACCAGTGGATTAGGTTTTGGATGTCATGGAGAAGTTGTTGGGAAAACAATGTACATGTGCAGTGCAAGGTTGCGATGGTTGTGGAAAAAGTGAATGAAGCCCATCAAAAGGGTGCAAGTAGAGAGAGAGAGAGAGGGGTTGTATGAATAAAATGAATATGGAGTGGTATAGAGTGAAGGAGTCATCGTTTGATGTGTGAACACGGGTTTTGGTCCAAGATGGGAAATGTGGTCATAGGCAAGTGTATCCCCTAGGAATTTGTAATACTCGATGTTTAGGCAAACATGTTTCACAAGAGCACACATTGTTGTAAGGATTTAATACATTTTTCAGGCACACATGCAGTGTAGTGGCACATGGAGTCATCAAGTCGTGGAATGAACCACTTGGAGAGGTACCAAGGTGGCAGTTGTACTAGTATTTGGCTTGAGGAGCTGAATGAGAGGTGTCTGGTGTGAGATGGTCGATGAATGAATGAGACCAGATTAATCTCCCTGAGTTGAGTTTAAGGGGGGGAATTGTTAGGGTGGTTAAGGTTAACTTTTCTCGGTCAAGTTACTAGTGGTTTTTAGGCTCCAAGTATATGACAACTCATAGTTTTTCCCATGGTAAATATCTTTAATATAGACTATTTAAGGACCAAAAATCTCCATGTTATTTTGGTCTAGTGGTCATTGGGAACACGACAACCATGTCTTTAAACACCACCACTTCTCTAGGTGCTTTGTGATCCTAACACTTTATTATAAGTAATATTTGTTTTTCATAACTTTTCTATGAAAAAAGTAAAATCAAATCATTGTGTTAATTCTCTTAAAGACTTTATTTTCTATTTTATTTAAATATTTATAACCAAATAAAACACTTTTTGTGTTTTTCTCATTAATGCAATAGGTTATGATTTCATTTTTTTAATGTTAAATTGAGATTGTATTTTAAAAAAAATAAATATTAGTATTTTTAAGTGAGTAGTTTAACTGATAGATGAAATGGCCCTTTCTCGATCATTTTTTTGGTCAATTTTGTCCAAAATTCGATATAGATTTTTAGAGATCATACCTTTAAATTGCTTAATTTGAAAAGGGGGTTTTCAGGGTCTTGAATCCATTTATGCATTCAAAAGTGTGTTTTAAACAACAAGAAATCACAATCTCTCAACAAATTATATTGCCAAAATCCAATAAAGAAAGCCATTTCATCTATTAGTTGAAAAAAAGGTAAAATAAAATCATTATGTTGATTCTCTTAAACATTTAATTTGTTTTTTAATTTAAATATTTATAAAAAAGTAAAATAATGGACTAAATGGCCCATTCCAGATAATTCTTTCTAGTCATTTTTGTCCAAAATATGGTACAAACTTTTAAAAATTAGAAGTTTAAGTTGATTAATCTAACAAAGGTTGAGTGCCTCAGGGTTTTCAGGTCTTGAATCCATTTATTCATTCAAAAGTGTATTTTAAACAATAATAAATCATAATCTCTCAACAAAATGTATTGGCAAATTCCGATCAAGAAAGCCATTTTTTTTATTAGTTGAAAAAAAGTAAAATAAATAATTATGTTGATTCTCTTAAATATTTAATTTGTTTTTTATTTATTTAAATATTTATAACCAAATAAAATAATAGACTAAATGGTTATTTCTGTCATTTTTGTCTAAAATATTTAAAAAAACCATGAGTTTAAGTTGGTTAATTTGCAAATATTAGGTGGGTGTTTTAGGGTATGAATTCTTTTATGCATTAAAAAATGTATTTTAAACAACAAGAAATCACAATCTCTGAACAAATTGTATTACCGATTAAGAAAGTCATTTTATCTATTAGTTGAAAGAAAAAAAATGTCATCATTATGCTATTTTCTTAAATATCTTTTATTTTTTATTTTTAATGTAAGTATTTATAACCAGATAAATTAATACGCACAAAATGACCCTTTCCCTATATTTTTTTTGGTCAATTCTGTCAAAAATCCAATAATTTTTTTTAAAATTCATAAGTTTAAATTATTTAATCTGCAAATATTGGGTGCCTGAAGGGTTTTTTAGGATCTTGAATCCATTTATACATTCAAAGTGTATTTTAGATAACAAAAGCTCATAATCTCTCCACAAATTGTATTGTCAGATTCTGAATAAGAAAGTCATTTCATCTATTAGTTGAAAAAATGTAAAACAAAATCATTAAGTTGATCCTCTTATATATTTAATTTGTTTGTTTATTTAAATATTTATAACCAAATTATCTAATAAAGAAAATGCTCCTTTCCGGATCATTTTTTTTTTTGGTCAGTTTCATCCAAAAGATTTTTTAAAATCATAAGTTTAAGTTGTTTAATCTATAAAGATTGGGTGCCTTAGAGGGTTTTCACGGTCTTGAATCCATTTATGCATTCCAAAATGTATTTTAAATCACACGACATCATAAGCTTTCAAAAAATTATATTGTTAGATTCTGATAAAGAAAGTAATTTGATCTATTAGTTGAAAAAAAGTAAAATAAAATTATAATGCCAATTTTCATATATATATATATATATATAATAATAGACAAAATAAATGGACCTTTCCCCAACATTTTTTTCTGGTCAATTTTGTCCAAAATCCTATACAAATTTTTAAAATCATAAGTTTAAGTTGTTTAATCTACAAAAATGGAGTTCTTCATAGGTTTTTCAAGGCCTCATTTATGCATTCAAAAATGTATTTTAAATAACAAGAAATCACAATCTCTCAACAAATTGTATTGCTAGATTCTGATTAGGAAAGCCATTTTGTCTGTTAGTTGAAAAAAAGTAAAACAATATCATTATGTCGATTCTCTTAAATTTTTTATTTAAATATTTATAACCAAATAAAATAAATTTTGTGTTATTTCTTATTAATGTAATAGGTTATGAGTTCATTATTTTTTAATGTTAATTATGAGATGGCATTTAAAAAAATTTATTAATATTTTTAAGGATGAAAATATTAAATTAATGTTTGAAAAAATACTTATAGATAGTTGGTGAATATTCAATTAAAACAAACATATAATTTATTATTAAAAATTATACCTTTTTTTTCCAGAGATATGATCAATTTAAATATATTCATGTAAAAAATGTTATTTTTGACAAATATTTTTGGAGGAGTCTTTAAGTGCAACTTTTTGGAGTTTCCCACAGATTTAGGCTGGAATCCAGTGAAACAATTTGTGGACAATCTTGATTTGTGTTTTTTAAATTGGTTTTTTTTTTATTACATATATGGCTTCAACACCCTAAAAAACCCTAGGGCACTTCAATTTTGAAGAGTTCATTGTTGGCATTGATGTCAACATGATCTTGGTGTTGTTCTTCATATGCCTTATGTCTACCTGATGATGATTACTGGTCCTCATGATATGTGGTGAGTGTTTGGTTTTTTGCTCTCACTGGTTGGCGTTGATGTCAACATACATATGTCATGATTTAGTGGAGGTGTTTTGGAGGTTGAGTAGTGATGATGTTGGGCATGTTAGGTTGATGATGTTGCTATATATGTTGAAGATGTTGCTGTTGCAGGTGGTTGGATTGCTGCTACATGTGTTGCATATGATTCTACATGTGTTGGAAGCATTGGAGTTGTTGCTACATGTGTTGAGATTTTGTTGCATGTGTTGGAGGCAGTTGGATGACTTGATGTTGTTGTTGCAGGTGTTGGAGATGCTGCTACAAGTGCTGGAGGTGTTTGGATAGGTTGTCGTTGTTGCTTGAGGAGCTAGAGGTGTTGGTCATGATGAGAAGTTTGGCAGACTAGGGTCTATATGTCATTGACTTGTTGTAGAGGTTCTCGACCTATGTCATTAGTTGCAGACTTGTCACAGAGGCTTGGAGGTGTCTTAAGGAGTTGATGAAAGTGTCATTGAAATTTGGCAAAGCTTTGAGCAGATTTGATTGAGTTTTCTTCCATCCTCTGTCCTAGTTGCATGGATGGTGGTTCATGAGAGCGACTAAAAGTTTCCAGTCATTGGGAGATAGGCCTGTGCGTTCGACTAAAGAGCTCCAGTTGATTTTAGCCAGTGTTGTGCATGCAACTGAGTTTTTTCAAGAAAATTTATCTGCATTCCTCGCACAACCTAGTACAAAATGGCTAATTAATTACTAAAAAAATGACTAAAATTTGCATATAAACGACCATTTTTCAGTCAATGAGTAATGTAGAAATTTTTAATAATAAACACATAATCAACGGAGATTATCCCGATTATACACTATTACGGAAAACATGCATAATACATAACCTCCTCTACGTTGATCATCAATTTACAGAAGCAGAAACATTCACAGGCGTACATAGAAGCATCAATCACACGTATCAACACAATATTTTCCCGGGGAAAGCATCTCGCTAAAAACCCAAACTATCTGTATATTATAGTGATTGAATCATGTAACAATACATAGTACAATACTCCTCACAAGTACTCAGTACTATCTCCACATGCTACACACAATCCAACTCAGATCTGATCTCCAAATCTCCCCCACTGCTTGCCTGCCTCCACAGCTCAATACCTGCTCAAGAATGAATGAGAATGGTTTACCAAACTCGTATTTAACCTCCAAAGAATCACTCGCACTGGGAAAGACGTGAGAAGAGGCTATAATACTTGGTATTGGCCAATTCATTGGCATACTCAATCCCTTTGATTGTGCAAATCATCATGCACAACTATAGTCACAACTGAAAGCAATCTGATGTCCCTGCTGAACTAAACATGCACTGACCTGCAACTGAGTTAACTGATGTATTCTATAGTTGCATTATGAGTTAATAATTAGTTTAACAACTCATCGTTAGTCTATTTGCAGTTATACTAATTACAACTAGTTTAACCAAGTCAAACTAAACACAACTTCATTAACTCTACAATTAACTCCACCAAACTCAACTGATTGAGTTCTAACTGAAGTCATGCATGCAACAACTCAACTGACCATAAAGAAAGCGTACTTCCTTCTGACAGCTGCATGTGCCACATCTGTAGCTCAAACTGAAGTTCTCCAAGAGAATATGATCAAGTTTATAGTCTAAATATTATTATGAGACAATACTATTTGACTTTTCTATTTTGGACAGCCAGTCTAAAAATAGACTTTTATCACTCCTACTGTGATCACTCCTGCTGTGGTCACTCCTGCTGTGATCATCCCTGCTGTGGTCACTCAGCAGGTCACTCCTGCTGTGATTATCCCTGCTGGGATCCAAAAATAGAACTTGCGCCATAATTTGCCTGCGGGCCACTTAGTGAAGGCGACTCTTTTCACTAAGCTCCATCATCTTGTTGCATTCTCAACAAGCATTTCTTGTTGCACACTTTTCAACAATTAATAGTAGCTAATTTACAGTATCTTATAACACAACCAACTTTTAGTCATTTTTAGCTTGGTCATTAATTGACTGTCTCAATTTTATTGTCTTGTAGTATATTTTTGTTATTAATTTAATCATTGATTTAGTCATTAATTGTCACAATTAATGACCATATACACAACAAAATATATTACCATATAATCACCCAAGTAAACCAATTAATGGCCAAATAAATATGACCAAAATGTTGGTCGTGTTATAAGATACTGTAAACTAGCTACTAATAGTCATATATATGCAAATTGTAGTTATCGTTTGAAACCAATTAATAACCAAAGAAATATGACTAAATTTCAGTCATGTTATAAGATATTATAAATTAGCTAGTACTAATAGTCGTATATAAGCAAAATTTAGTTGTCATTTGTTGGAAATAATACTGAGAGGGGGGGGGTGAATCAGTATTATCAGATCAATCAAACTTTTCAATTTCATACTCAGAAACATATACGCTACTTCAATTAAGTGAACCCGCGTGTACACGCTACTGTGTCTAATGAAACTCGCGTATATCCAGAGATCTTATAATTCAGTTAGCTTAATCTTCAGTAAATGCATCAGATCATTATTAAGCATATTAACAGTAAACAGGTGCAGAATAACAGAACAGAACATCACACAAGAGCCACACACATGAACACAAAGATATAAGGTGGAAACCCAATGTGGGTGAAAACCACCTGCTGCAAGTCATCTCAATCTTCTTCTTAATAAGAAAATCCTTTTACAATATTTGTACTGGTGCAGTCTTATACCAGTACGGGAGCTACAACCCCCTTTGCTCTTGTACTAGCCGATCCATTTACTAGTACGCAGGCTGCTACTTGCTACAATGCTCCAAAGATCTCCTTTAGCTTTTGTACTAGCTTAGATACTAGTACGTAGGTGCTTGCCTACAATCTTCTCACCTCCAGGTACCACGTTTCATCAATTTTCAGACTGGATACACTGAAGCACAACACATAATCTGTAAGGCCACTTTTCATCCAATTTTCATACTGGACCCATAACTATCATTGAAGCTCAAAACAATCATCAAACTCTGAACCACTGAAACCTTGTTAACAACAGTCACCAGAACACAGAGCAGACACAGAACTCTGTAATAACCATCAGATCCATCAGCAACTTCAAATATCAAGCTTTACAATGTATACGCTACTTCGATGAATCAAACCCGCGTGTATACGCGCTTTTACCAAAGACAACCCGCGTACAGATCTAAAAATAATTTCTCATAACTTGCAGCTGTACCAGACATCAGTCATACTCATAACACTTATAGAACAATACATGCGTCAGTATGTAGATCTAGAATAAGCATCATAAAGATAGTTCATTTCAAACCATTTGATCCCGATCTCTCCTTAGATCTTGCTCTCCATCAACCGATGAGATCTCTCCTTAGCTCAGATCAAGCAATGCATCATCAACCCATAACCTGCATACTGGATCTCATACTTCTTCAGATATTCAAGACATTTCAGATGCACTTGCCTAATGATTTCCTTCTCCTTATATAGCCTTAGGCCTTGTTCAATACCAAGAGCCAAAACCATAGAAATCCAATACCATCAACTTCAAAACTAGGGATCGACACGCCCGTCGAGACACAATGGTCCGAAACCATAGGCACAACTTCCAAGAACTAACCGCCATGGACCAAAGGTACTTTTCCACATACACGCGCTTTTGCTGAAGCCAACCTGCGTGTACACGCGACTTGGGCTTAACGAACCTGCGTGTATGAACTTTCTCTTCTTCTTATAGTCTGATCATCAATTCCTTGCTGCTGACCTTCTGTACTATGATTTGTTATCAGTGAGGTTTGCCATCAAGGACAACACTTATCTCATAATGCCAACATCATTTGTAATAAAATTTTTATCATTTGCAGTAGTCGTTTATCTTGTTTGGGAAGTTTCACATTCATTATATAAGTGACTAATTTAGTAGTTTATATCTATTTCATTTACTTTCATTAATAATCATTATAAACAACTAATTTAGTAGTTTTATATTCATTTTATTTGTGTTCAATTTTAATCAACACAAATGAATTAGTATGATTTTGGAACTATACTAAAAAAATACCATAAAATATTCAGGCTCATCTAATATGAAAACACGTGAATCATGCAATCTCATAAGTTGATAGCAACAAAAATAAATATCAAATACAATCGTAAATATTTTCAACGACAATTTTTATTATATGAAAATCCAAGTATTACAATATGAGTTTCCAACTAAACATTGATTGGGCTACAATTTACATATGAAATATTTTTTAATCACTTCAAAACATTCCCACTATGTTTCCAATGCACTGAACATGTCTTTCCACCATTCAAATCATTTAATAGTTTACCTCTAAATCGATAACATCCACCAATCGAGAGTCATGTTAAAGGCTAGAAGTTCCATTCTTTGGATAGTCCAAGGCTAGAAGATCAATCTAAGGTCTTCGATCTGCAACCAATAGATTTTCATTTAAATGACAATAATGTGATCTCATCTGATTTTTTAATTAAAATATCTATTAACACTCTTATCACTATTTGCAAAATAATGAGACTAGAACTTCCTTTACAGCGCATGGAAAAGTTCACAAAAACACTAAATACAATGATCCCACTTAAACACTTCTTCCAATGATTCTTCACAACAAAAATTAGAAAACTTTGGGATCTACAAACTCATGCTTGAGGTAGGACTTCATACACTTCATAACAACTTTTTATAAAAACACTGATATTTTAGTGAAACGTTGAACCAGAGTATTTAAAACAAGTAAATAAGTTCATCTTTGACATGAAAAAAATGAAAGAAAATAAAAAGAAATAAATGAGGGAACTTACCACCAAAAATTCCTAACTCTGCACCATAAAAGTATTGTGTAGAATTCTTGCCATGAGAAATAAAAAGGTCAAATGTCCACTGCATAGTCACATTTGAAGCAATAATTAGACACAAATAACTAAAACAACGTTTTTTAAAAGCACATCCACACCTGATATAAGAATGCATCTTACAACTTGTAGCTAGAAACTCAATTTACTTTTACAAGCTATGGAGTACGATTGCCTTATGTACAACAAATGCATATTATTTTTATCTAATTGTTGACACAATTAATGAATACATAAAAACACATTTCTACTCCATTGTTATTTATGTGTTTAGATTATTTACATATCCTTCATAATTTTATGTCTTATAGATTGTTCATTCTATATTTTAATAGGGTACAACATAAAATCAAGATTAATAAAAATAATCTTCAACCAAAAACAACAACGAAACCATACGATGTTCATATGCTACACGAAAAATCTAGGAAGTCAAGGCCAAAGGGAATTTCCAAAACTTTTTTTGAAAGTTAAAGGCAACACAATTTAAGATACCAAATGTGGAAACTTATAACAATATAAAGAAACCAAGGTATTTGAAACCGGAGTCCAAGTCCTTCTGGGAAAAATGAAAAGTATCCTCTACATGAAAGGGAGGGACCTCAGTAAATTAATAATCTAGAAGGAATGATTTTTCATGATTAATCTCCATGCTTGTGGTAGGTAGGTTTTGGGGCCTAAGAAGCCATGGATCTATCTATTTCATTTGCATTTTACTTATGTAAGTTTTGTGCACATGTGGTGGTATTTAGTGGGCATCCTCTATGGTGGAACATGTGTTGCAACCTAATTTTTCTCCATGATCCCAGACAATTTCGCCAAAAGGTCTCTTCTCATAGGGGCATTGACTTTCTCTTTATTTTGATGGGAAGTAGAGGCACCAAAATCCATCAAGCATGAGAGGAAAGGAAGATGAAGTTTAACCCTCAAAATTTTCTATTGGGATTCTACCTCAGCTATTTAAAATGAGGGCCAAAACTTCCCCTGTCTAAAGAAAATGGAGTCTTCAGATTTCAGAAATAGTGAATCTCATTCTCAAATTCCAATCATCATATGTTGTTAGAACATGTTAAGGACTCTACACAAAAAGGATTTAATATGTTGTTTCATGGATATATGGCCTTCAACATAAACAATAGTGAAATGGATAAAGAAAAACATGAAAGTTCAGAATGGTGGGTTATCAAACAATTGCCACACAGTTGCTTCTTGGTGTTTTTTGGACCTGAGAGAGAGGTGGGGTCTTTAAAGGGGGTCCTTGAATATTGAAAGAGCTAGATTGTCTATGAAGCACTAGATAGTATGGTTCAACCCCTCTCAAAGGCTCTCCTTCAAATCTGGAATGGGTAATACTTCAAGCTTTGCATTCCCAATTCTGGCACGCTTAAATATTGAACAAGTGAAGAATACCATGTGAACCTTTCTTATGCCTTGGGAAGATGCAACCAAAATCACAACATAAACTATGACCATACTATATATTCTAGATTATTCATGGTTACAATATCTAGACAACAAGAACATTCAATTCAAGTGTATGGAGTCTAGAAACTATTTTGAGTATGGAAAACTTGCTTGTTTATGCACAGTGTTCCAAAAGTTAGCAAGCTCCAACTTTAGAGAAACCACATCCTAAAACCATATTTTTGGCAAAGGCATGTTGGTCAAGAAACCAGAATCATATGCCAAGATATTATTGGTCTCCTATAAAAATGATAGTCCAGAGGCATTGTGTAGTTGACATCAATATATTTTAAGTCTTGATCGATGCCAATCAAGAAGATAAGTCACGAGACTCGTTAAGGATGCATCCTTAAGAAAAACTCATATATAATAATTACCAAAATATACAATTTTTTTTTATAATAATCAAAGAAGAGTTCCATCAATACAAAAATCAACATATGCACCACAGTTCATATTAAAATGAGAAACTAGTATGTGACAAGAATCAATTGAATGTGAAGGCTCCGCATATGAACTCACAACTTGCATTTATTCATAATATCTAGTAGTCATTTCTGCAAGCTGAGCCAAAACCTATCAGAAGTAAACCATGCAACAAGTTTACTTGATAAATATTCCTTAGGTGAAATGATTAGTTATGAAACAAAGTTTCCCCATCACATCCAAATGTAAATGCTCAACTCCCTATATTCAACTTCAAACTTGGAAACCTCAATACGTTTAGTCAAAATTTGGGCCTCCTCACGGATTTTCTTTGATGCTTCAGAAAAGGGTCCAACACAAACAACTTCTATTGTATAACTTGCACTTTTAAATAAGTTATCACCTTGAAAAGGAAAAAATTACACCCATTAATATAAAATTACAGCCAAATTGTTTGAGCTTTACATGTATTAATAGTTAGGGAACAATTCTTTTTAATAGGTAGATATTAAAACTCCCCTAATTTATGTTCCATCTTTATTCTTAATACACAAGTGCAAAAGTGGAAATCAAATCAAAATGGAGTACTGCATTTCAACAAATATAAATTTTCTGACCATAAACAACAAAGACATGTGTGCCAACCTTTAGCTCAGTCAATTCACACGACTGAAAATTTGTAGTAAGAAGCTCCATGGGATTGATATCCCTATTGTCTCAAATTTCTTGTTCTCCTACCAATTCATTTAAATATCCAATATCACACTCATCAACATTGAAATATACATCTCCGTTTTTCACTAACTGCTGATCATGACCCATAATATTTTGCTCCCATCCACTTGAAGTAGATTATTCGTGCCATTCCACTATTGGGTCTTCCTTCCACATGCTGAGGAAATGGAAACGGTTTGAAAGTCTGTAACATGCACAGGAAGAGGAGCTCATGTTCCAGATTTGATGGCCTTGAGGATTCTAAATTAAATAAAGGTGTAGCTCAATACCAACATTGTATACCAGGTCCAATTGATGAGGCATATTTCTATGGAGGAGAACTTCATACCCAAAAGGAGGTCACAAATGAAGTGGAGTGTTTAAACCATGAAACTTATGATATCTCATGGAATCTGTAGCAGTGTACATCTTTAGAATTCATGATTCTCATTCGGGAACCATCTTTGAATTTTTCCTTACATCTAGGTCTATTAATGTCTAGATTTTCATGATATATATCCAAATTATAAAACTTGCACATTTATTTATCTTTCAAGTCAGTGGGCCAAGAGAGTCACTGTCTGTGGAAAAATTGTGAAAGGAAGCTTCAATCTCAAGAAAATTTTAGTTTTCAAATAATAAATGAATTATTTTGTATTCCAAATTCAGGAGGAAAATGCATGTATCCAAGAACACCATTGACACCATTTATAAAATTCATAATAATGACTAACAAAAGTGTCTATTCTACAGGGCTAGCCATATGTGTGGGTGATTTTTTTAGATAGAAATTTGAAGTTATACAGATTGAGAACCATTTGTCACTTGGAAAAAGGTTTAGAGTTAAAGCTTGTGAGATATTTGTAAATATTATTAAGGTTATAGAGGGTATAAACTTAACTCCTTTTTTGCATGTGGCACCTATTATTTGAATCCTAATTATGATGATGAGAGAACTGGTAGGGTCTGGTATGTTATTGTAGATTCATAAGAGCTTTGTTGAATCCATATCCACTAAATCAGGTCATTCTCATTAGAACACAGTTCCTTTTTTTTGCGTACCAAAAAGACTCAATACCTAACTAGTTGGGCATGCATGGGAATTGAGCTACATGGAATGAATTTGGGTAAGATTAAGAGAAGAGATGGAAAATTTCTCAAGACCTAACTTGCTAAGAGATGCATAGAGATTAACCTGCATGGAGAGGATTTGGTTATATGACCTCATTTACATGGCAGTGTAATTGGAGCATATATTCCTTTATTTACACAGTAAAAAGGAATGAATCTGTTACAAAACCAACTTGTTTGTAGGTCTACTAGTTCATTTGAATGCCCATGCAATGCACATTCTGTATTTGATGTTTGTTTTCTTATATTGAGATTTTGTGTGAATATCAATGTGGTATACATGGTATTGTACTACATAAATGAAACTCTAAACTGGTTAAAGGATCTGTTGTTTCATGAGCATAAAGCATCATGTGATGGACCTTGGATAAGTTCCATTAAGATTTATAATTATGTGTATATCAGTCCTACCATTTGTTGTGATGTTAATCTCATTCATTTTCTCAACCCCAAACTATTCACAAGGTTAACTTGTTTAGATATGGAGACGAGGGAAGTTTATTTAACATGGGCCATTTCTTAAAGGCTACACTTCCTAATACCATTTGGTCACAATCTAATATCTTGGAAGTTGATCCAGTAATAGTTTTAAATCCGTTCACTGTGAATTATATTTATAGTTTCACATCTTGATAGATTTCAGAAAGTGGTATGCGCTTTGGAAGGTTGGGCATGGTAATTATGGTTTAATTTATCATTCTTCTTCCATCTAATAAACTGCTGGTTCAAAAAAAATATAATTTAAGTTATTGTATTGCATTTTTCTTGATTTCAGATAGAGACCCAGTGTCTCCTCTATTTTTATTCGATTTCATTGCTGATGTGTTATTGCATTGTGAGTGCAAATCACACAGCTAAGAGATTTCTAATCTTTGGGAGATTTTGATTGTTACAAATTTCTCTTTGTTATATATTGTTGATCTAATTAAAGATATGTTTGATGAAGCCTCAGTTAAATCTGTAATGTTGTGGCTCTATTCAACAATGTATTCAACAGAGGAATCTGTGCAATCCAGTGATAGAAGAAGGTGCAAAATTGGAAGGAATGGGTGGGAAAAAAGCCATGAACATGGTTTGAAATTCTACAACATGAATAGGAAGAGGAGCTCATGTGCCATATCTAATGGTCTTGAGGATTTTAAATTAAATAAAGCTTTATCTCAATACCAACATTGTATACCAAATCGAATTGATGAGGTAGATTTCTATGGAGGAGAACATCATACCCAAAAGGAGGCCACAACTAAAGTGGAGTGTTTAAACCATGAAACTTCTGATATCTCATGGACTCTGCAGAAGTGCACACCTTTAGAATTCATGGCTCTTAGTCAGGTACCATCTTTGAATTTTTCCTTATATCTAGGGTTGTCATTGTCTAGATTTTCATGATATATATCCAGATGCTAAAACTTGCACATTTATTTATCTCTCAAGTCAACATGCCAAGAGAGCCACTGCCTTCAAAAACATTGTGAAAGGAATCTTCAATCTCAAATAGATTGTAGTTTTCAAATAATAAATTCGTTAGTTTGTATTCCAAATTCAGGAGGAAAATGCATGTATCCAAGAACACTATTGACACCATTTCTAAAGTTCACAACAATAGATAACAAAAGTGTCAAGTCTACAAGGCTAGCCGTATGTGTGGGTGATTTTTTTAGACATTATTTTGAAGTTATATAGATTGATAACCCATTTTCTACTTGGAAAAAGGTTTAGAGTTAAAGCTTGTGAGAGATTTGTAAGAATTATTAAGGTTATGCAAGGTATAAACTAAACTCCCTTTTTGCATGTGACATCCTATATTTTGAATCCTAATTAGGATGAAGAGAGAATTGGTAGGGTCTGGTTTGTTATTGTAGATTCATCGGAGCTTTGTTGAAGCCACATCCACTAAATCAGGCCATTCTCATTAGAACAAAGTTCCTTTTTTAGCTTACTAAAAAGACCCGAGACCTAACTAGTTCGGCATGCATGGGAATTGAGCTGCATGGAATGAATTTGGGTAAGATTTGGCCGATGAGAAGAGAGGGAAAAGTTCTTGAGACCTAACTTGCTGGGAGATGCATAGAGATTTATTTGCATGGAACTCATTTGGTTATATGAGCTCATTTGCATGGCAAAATGATTGGAGCATATTTTCCTTTATTTACATAGTAAAAATGAATGAATCTGTTACAAACCAGCTTGTTTGCAGGTCTACCAGTTCATTGGGATGCCCATGCAATGGAAATTCTGTACTTGATGTTTGTCTTCTTATACTGAGATTTTTTGTGAATAGGAATCTTATATACATGGTATTGTACTACATAAATGAAACTCTAAACTGGTTAAAGGGTCTGCTAGTTCATGAGCACAAAGCATCATGTGATGGACCTTGGATAAGTGCCATTAAGCTTCAAAATTTTGTATATATCAATCCGCCCATTTGTTTTCATGCTAATCTCACTCATTGTCTCGACCCCAAACTATTCACAAGGTTAATTGGTTTAGATATGGAGACAAGGGAACTTTTTTAACATGGGCGCCATTTCTTAAAGGTTGCACTTTCAAAGATCATTTTGTCGCAATCTAATATCTTGGAAGTTGATCTAGGAATAGTTTTAATTTTGTTCACTATGAATTATATTTATATTTTCACATCTTGATAGATTTCACAAAGCCATATGCGCTTTGGAAGGTTGGGCATGGTAATTATAGTTTAAGTTTTAAGTTATTGTATTGCATTTTTCTTGATTTCAAATAGAGATCCAGTGTCTCCTCTATTTTGATTCGATTGCATTGCTATTGTGTTATTTCATTTTGAGTGTATCACATAGCAAAGAGATTGCTAGTCTTTGGGAGATTTTGATTGTGAAAAATTTATATTTGTTATCTATTGTTGATATAATTAAAGACATGCCCGAATAATCCTCAGTTTAATCTATAATGTTGTGGCTATGTTCAACAGTGTATTCAACGAAGGAATTTGTGCAATCCAGCGTTGGAAGTAGTTGCAAATTTGGAAGGAATGGGTGGGAGAAAATCCCTGAACATCGTTTGAAACTCCGCAACATGCACATGAATAGGAGCTCATGTGCCAAATGTGATTGTCTTGAAGCTTCTAAATTAAATAAAGGTCTAGTTGAATACCAACATTGTATACCAGGTCCAATTGATGAGGCATATTTCTATGGAGGAGAACTTCATACCCAAAAGGAGGCCACAAATGAAGTGGAGTGTTTAAACCATGAAAATTCTGATATCTCATGGAATCTAAAACATTGCACACCTTTATAATTCGTGGCTTTTAGTCAGATACCATCTTTGAATTTTTCCTTATACCTAGGCTTGTCAATGTCTAGATTTTCATGATATATATTTAGATGCTAAAACTTAAACAAATTTTTTTTTTCAAGTCAACATGCCAAGAGAGCCAAGAATTTACCTTGCCCATACTGCCCCCACCTCCTATACATACCTTTATCTGAAGGGAGTAGCCCTAGACCATGATTACCAAGGATGGAAATGCTAATAGGCATGTTTATGTGGCTATTCAATAAATAGACCGGGGCAACGACTTACATAAATGGGAAAGATCGTTAATGATAGCATATGGCCTTCACTTATTAAGAATACATCGTTGGCAAATGCCAATGCTAAAAATAGGGAATGGGGTATAGTTATTCATCTATATATAGGTCTTCGTCTAGGTCCTTCTCTTTCGTCTAGCTTCTATGATAGCCCAACTCTCATTTTTCATTTAGTAATTCACCTTTTCTAGCTTGAATATAGAGTATAGGAGCTAATATGTATGCTAAGAGTAGGAGCTAGTCTTCTCCTTATGTTATTCATGTTCTTTAGTCCCTAGTTTTACTAGCTTTAGATTCCTCTATCCTTATGTTGTAATTCTTCTCTTATAAGTTAAGAGATAGTAATAAAAATTAAGGTAGGTTAAAGGCGTCTAAATTCATTGAAAAAGATGGGTAGAGGTTTTACAAATTGTAACATCAATTGGTGACTTTCATGGAAATTGGGAGTGGTTCTATACACATTTTCCTTGAGAACCTACAGTAGGACAACAAGTGTTGTGAACTTGGTTGACATATAGTGCATTGGTTAGTTGCATTGATTTAATACCAGGGTTTAATAGAGTGGAATGCGCTTTCATGCGATGGATTTAAAGGAATCCTCTTACGCATTGTATATCATATCTGTTTTATTTAGTGCGATTTGAAATAGTCCCTGCAGTACTTAGCGCATCAAGCCATTGGCTCTTCACACATTGTTATTGAAATGCTTCCAAGATTTTAACACAATTTAAATATGTCTTTATTGTGTTGCATTGCACGACTTTCATGGGTAAATATATGATGTTGGGCATATACCTCCAAATTTGAATGCCTTTGTTATACATGTAGCAATTGCATGCCTCCTATATTACAGATGTTGCAACATCAACTTCCTTTGGAAAATGCTCACAATGCATTGAGTCTCGTCTTAGAACAATGGTGTAACCAATATTTTCAACAAATGCAGCTACAATATTTACATTTGTGCAAATATATTTGGTTAATAAGTTTACCATCTTACAATACTTAGAGCTCTAGAATTTGTTAAAAAAAAAAATGATGCCCTTTTTCTGAACTATTGAATAAGGGACTTGATGCTCCACTCTATTAATACAATAAATCCACAATTTGTGCTCTAGCTGGATCATCATCAAGCATAAATAATACTTTCACAACTCCATTATCTTCCAACCTAAGAATTTCTTCAGTTGGGTATACATGCCATTCAGGCGAAAGAGACTTCAATATTTCTTCTTTGGGAAGAATAAGAAGCTTGGCTTCAACATTCACCCTAGCTAGTTTCTTAAATATCTAGTTTCAACTACATCAACATCATCCAATTGACCCAACTAGTAATGGAACCTTTGAAACCAGTGTGTGGCATGTCTTCTCCTCTCGACGCATATGCTTACATAGTTGATCATGTAGCGCATAGGTATTAAATCACTGCCATTGGCACTGATAATAGGCATACTGAAAGGATATTTTGGAGTAGCTATAGGAACGAATGTTCCGGTGTCTATGGAAACATTGTGAAATGAAGCTTCAATCTCAAGAAGATTGTAGTTTTCAAATAATAAATGCATTAGTTTGTATTCCAAATTCAGGAGGAATGTATCCAAGAACACCATTGAAACCATTTAAAAAATTCATAACAATGGCTAAGAAAAGTGCCAAGTCTACAGGGATAGCCATATGTGTGGGTGATTTTTTTAGACAGATATTTGAAGTTATACAGATTAAGAACCCATTTTCTACTTCAAATAAGGTTTAGAGTTGAAGCTTGTGAGAGATTTGTAAGAATTATTAAGGTTACAAAGGGTATAAACTAAACTCCTTTTTTACATGTGGCATCCTGTATTTTGAATCCTAATTAGGATGAAGAGAGAACTAGTAGGGTATGGTCTATTATTGTAGATTCATGGGAGCTTTGTTAAAGCCATATCCACTAAATCAAGCCATTCTCATTAGAACACAATTTTTTTTCTTACCAAAAAGACTTGAGACCTAACTAGTTGGGCATGCATGGAAATTGAGCTACATGGAATGAATTTAGGTAATATTTGGCCCAAGAGAAGAGAGGGAAAATTTATTGAGATCTAACTTGCTAGGAGATGCATAGAGATTGACTTGCATGGAGAGAATTTGGTTATATGACCTTATTTTTATAGGAGAGTAATTCAACCATATATTCCTTTATTTAGACAGTAAAAAAGAATAAATCTGTTACAAGACCAACTTGTTTGCAGGTCTACCAATTCATTGGGATGGCCATGCAATGGACATTCTGTATTTGATGTTTGTCTTCTTATACTGAGATTTTGTGTGAATAACAATCTGATATACATGGTATTGTACTACATAAATGAAATTCTAAATTCGTTAAAGGGTTTGTTTTTCATGAGCACAAAGCATCGTGCGATGGACCTTGGATAAGTGCCTTTAAGCTTCATAATTCTATATATATCAGTCCAACCATTTGTTGTCATGTTAGTCTGATTCATTATCTTGACCCTAAATTATTCACAAGGTTAACTAGTTTAGGTATGGAGACTAGGAAAGTGTTTTTAACACGGGCCTTTTCTTAAAGGTTGCACTTTCTAAGACCATTTGGTCACAATCTAATATCTTGGAAGTTGATCCAGCAATAGTTTTAGATTTGTTTCATGTCAGTTGAACTACGTTTATCTCCAAGTATGATTTGATCAAGAGGCCATCTATCATGCCACTTTCTTAGCTATCCATAAAGAAGGCAACACATGTTACATTGGGACTTGCCATGCACGTTGATAAATATATCCATCATATGATTAATTCAAACATGGCATAATCTTTAGACATAATCTTTATGCAATGAGCAAACTATGTCTCATTTAGACATCTCATCAAAAAATTGGCGTGCCAGTTCTATTTTTCCACATTTGGCATATATATCTATGAGATCAGTCCCCACTAAAATATCATACACAAATATTGTTCTAATATTATAACCATGGTTCCACTTACCCCATTTCACAACTACTAATTGGGCAAAAGTTGGGAGCACACTCACCACGGTGAGAGAGTTAGGTATAATGCCTGCCAGTTGCATTCGTCTAAGCAACAACAAAGGTTCGTTTGCATTCCCATTGACCACATATATAGTAATCATGGCATTCCAAGAGATCACATCCCTTTCAAGAATTTTTTTCAAACATAAAAAACACAATATCTATACTCCTACACTTTGCATACATATCGATGAGTGAAGTTGAAATAAAAACATCTAATTCAAACCCACTTCTAGTTATGTAATCATGGATCCACATGCCTTGTTGCAAAGCTCCTAAATGGGTGCAAGCCTAGATGACACTAACCATCGTAAACTAATCGGGCACCACATATTCCATTTTAATTTCATCAAACAATCCTCTTTGATGCCCTTTGCCAGAAGTCGGGCCAAGCCCTTCAAACCCTCTTCAAACCCTCCTACCCCAGAGCTTCATGAAGTTGTAGGGATAGATCCGCCAATCCATTGTTTCACTGCAAAATATCCACGAAATTGTGAACGTCATGGCTAGACTAAACTCATAGGACAACCATGAAACAAAAACCCCCAAAACCTGAGCAAATTCAATGGGATTTTAGTTCAAAAACCAAATACATAAAGAAAATGGCTCCAAAGCTCCCAAAATGCTTGTGAACAATGTGGAATTTTTATGGCATATTATTTACATTAACATGTAAAATGTGCCCCTCTCTCCCTTTATTTGGTTTCTTTCGAACTCGATTTTGTTTTCCAATAATTGAATTGTATGGCGGTGAGATAAAAAGGCATTCCCCCTTTGTTTTTAAGCTTTTCTTTGATTTTTCCCTCCACCACTTTGATTTTTTTTTTAGCTTTTATTTGATTTTTACCTCCACCACTTTGATTTTTTGTTTTTTAGCTTTTCTTTGATTTTTCCCTCCACCACTTTGATTTTTTGTTTTTTAGCTTTTCTTTGATTTTTCCCTCCACCACTTTCATTTGTTTTAACATATTGAAGAGTCTTTAGCTTTTTAAATAGGTATGAGAGATTTTTTTTTTATTTTTCTTGGAGTGTTTTTCTTTTGTAAAATAAGAAAATGGAAAAATAGATTAATTCGTATTTTAAGCTATTTTTAAGATTTATAAATCTTATATGCTTTCTGGAAGCTTTTCACCTTTTGTTTTAAGTGAATAATATAATTTACATAATCCCTTTATGGTTACCATTTTAAACATTCATTTTGTTGAAGAGATTTTTAAACATGCACTTTTATATCAAGCGGAATAACAAATAACAATAAATTTATAATTAATTTTTGATTAAGTTGGTTATAATTATTTTTAACATGTGTTCACAAATGTGGAAAAGTATTTATTTAGTATTTTCGCAGGGAGAATAAGGGTTAGCTAAACAATTTTTTATCACTGTTGATGAATATTTGGCTAGTTTTACACTATCAAATGCCTAGATCAAATCTCTTGTGTAAGGTGTGTCAGTCCACATTAACAAGTTTATTGTTGATGTGATCCATGAATGTGGGGAAGCATCCCCTTTGTCTCTAAATTTTAACACTGTAGATGGATTGAGACACCCTGTTCATCTCTGAATCCATCTGCAATGTCAAAATTTAGTGAAATGTAACACTTCAATATCAAAATTGCAATGTTCCATTTCCCAAGTGACAATTAAAAATGACTAGCATAAATGATTAAATCATATACTTGTTGTACTTGTTAGTTGGTCATATTTTTATCCTTGGACTATAATAGCCATTTACGTTAATCATTTTTAATTTTGTCATTTATTATCTAGTCATATATTTTAGTCTTGGACTAAATTAGTCATTTAAATCATCGTTTTTAGTTGGGTCACTTGAAATTGTTCAAATTTATTAGTAACTCACTTGAAATAGTTGTGGTGACTAACTTTTAGTCATGCAGTCAATAATCTCTCATTTTGTACTAGTGAACTCAAATAATTTTGGTATTGTGGCGATGTTCTTGATCAAAACATTTTAGTATATTGTCGGAAAAGGTAGTGGAGCATCTAGAAGTTAATCAAAGTTGAAATATCGAAAGGAAAGTGGAGTTAGTGGCTTGATCAAGTTAATGAGTTGAATCCATATCAAATCAAGTGTATGAACAAAGTTTGTGGATCTCAATAGTTCTTAGTAATTATTGAGTTGAGCACCTCAGTTCATCTATATATTGGAGGAAGCTCAATGATAGTATGGTTGGTTCTCTTGGTGTGTTGAGTGAGTGTGAGAATTATAATGCCCTCCTCCCACATCTACCCTAGTAACTGACTAATCGGGGTAAACATATGATGAGAAGTTACTATGATATGATTCAAATCCCTATGTGTCAGTTAAGGAAGTGGAATCGATGGAAACACACCATATCAAACCTTCTGCAACTGCTACAGAATTCCCAGAATGAATCCCAGTCATTCCCCTGACCAATCCTTTGATCCCACTAAGATATTATACCACTAAACCCCTGGACGCTCCCTTGATATGGACAATGGTGCATCTGAAAACCTCCAGATGCACGAACAACATGGGTATGCATGCATTTGGAGACTTTTCTCCGAAGACATATGCCTGCGACTCCAGGATTTGAGCCACTTTTCAAGCCTAGAATCCAGGTCACTACCCAAAAACCTCTGTAGCTTTTAGAATCCATAGTTTACATGATGACAAGACTTACAAATCAAAAGCTGATTCCAGGACTAGGCTAGGCCATCCCCAACCAGGACTGACATTCTGTCAAACAATTGGCACCAATGCAATCCACAAGAAATGAATACAAGGCAGAGCACAAATGACTGATAAATCATATGAGACTTGACAAGAAGGATCACCACCCTCTTCCTTTAACTGTTTTGACATAAATTAGGTCTTGCATCCATTATTATTTCAGTTAGAAGTAAATACATGAAATATTCATAACAATAAGAACTCATATAACCATACTTATAACCAACATTGAACCGTGTAAATAACAATGAGATAACAATTATTAAAGCCACATAATAGCAAGTACAAAAGCAAGATAACTTAGCTTTTATTAAACATAGGCAAAGCGAACCAGGTTTGAGACTTCCACATACCACCCGACCATAGACATGGCTAAACCAAATCTTTCTTTTAGCCAGTCACCCCTGTGCCATATTCCAAGCATGACTCTAGGATCTCATGGATAAACCAATCCAAGAAAAACCAAGGGAATCTAGAGGTTAAGCTACCTCCACTCTCAGAAAACCATGATCTCACGAAAATCGACACCCAGATCACAAAGACCAAACTGAGCTAGGAATGCCTCCGGAGTCCATCACTATCCTTGAGGAATTTTCCCTCTCCTTGTCTCTCAGGATTTACTGCAATCCACACCGGATCACTAGGCCCTAAACTCAGACACCAGTCTCTCAGAATTTACCGCAATCCACACCAGTTCACTAAGCCCTAAACCGAGACTCTAGTATCTCGGGCTTTACCGCAATTCACACCGGATCATTAGGCCCTAAACCGAGATTCCAACCTCAAGCTTTACAATGTATCCTGCGAAAACCAATCAAAGGATTTCTAGGCCTTTGGGAATTTTCTTGAGACCACTTCCACCCTGGATTCTGAAATTGTTCGGCAATTCCAAAGCTCAAACACAAGAAAAAAAAATCCTATCACACCATGGCTATCTAGAAAAGGCAAGGCAATGTTGAAAACCATTGTCATAACCCGGTAAGACCGGGCCACCATCAGCTAGAGAACCAAATACCAACATGCAAAGCCATGCATGTCAAAACCAGCTAGGAAGTCACACATGTAATATGTTACCTGTAAGTATTCCTACTGAAGCTACTTGATCCTACTCCTCCTTGCTTGATCTTTACTTTCCTTTCTTTTCTTTATCTTTCATTTGCTTGTTTTTCCCTTCCTTGCTCCAAAGTTGAGAAAAAGCTTAACACTGGCAAAAGCTTGCCAACTAATCCTCATAAGCTTTTTATCAATGAGGCCTCTATTTTATTCATTTTCCATTATTTTCCTTCAATTTCCTCCTCATATGAAACCTGTGACCTTTCACCTTCCTTTTCTCCTATTTTCTTTTATTTTCAGAAATAAATGTGCCAAAATACCTTTTTGCATTTTTAAATGCCTTTTCCATTGCCTTTGCCAATTTCCTTAGCCATAATAAACTGAAGTGAACACCCACAATAGGATTTCTTGCCCAACATTCATCTTGGAATATGTGTCACTTACCCGTGGCCTTATTTTTTCCTGTATTAACTTTTATTACATGAACTTTTAATGAGGGGTTGTTACAAGAATGGAGAAGAGTGTGCAAGTTGTGTGATGTAGATTTTCTGAAGTAGTTTACAAGTGTTGCAGTAGTTATCTTAAGTATGTTTCAGCTAGTATGTGAGCAATAATATTTGTTGCAGAAAGGGTTTTAGCTGATGTGTTGATCATATTATTTTATGTAGTGCTTGGTGAGATTGTGATGTTGTTTTTGGTGATGTTTTGAGTTTTGATTCTATGCCTTGAAGATATGTTGTTGTGGTGTTCATGTTGAATAGTTCTCAATTCCAGTTTGAAAATGTACGAAACGAGAACCACATAGAGGAGTGGAGTTAGAGGACTCTGGTGAATTCACTATAAGTGAGCAGTTTTCTCAATCCAATGGTGGTTGGATAGTTCAGAAGAAAATGGGTGAGGTTCGTTGGTTGTGGTGGCTTCCAGCGTATCAGAGTCTATAGCGTCGATTAATAGTTCAGGAGTAACCTGGTGAGGATTGTTGGTCGTGGTGGCTTCTAGTGGATGGTAGTCCCTATATTCACATGAGAAAGAGTCTCCATTTGATAGTAGCTAGTTGTAACTCTATAAATAATTTTCTTGACATAATAAATTTTTGAGCATCGCAACAACAATAAGTGGTTTTTTGCCCCGGAGAGGGTTTTCCACCATAAATACTTGTGTTCCTTTGTTGAATGTTTTCATGGTTTCTAGTTTATGTTTGATGCTCTAATATCTGATTATGTGTTTCAGTTTATGCATGATTAATGAATAATAATTTGGAGAAAAAGTTATAAGCGCCTTCACTACTAATTAACCCCCCTCTCAGTAGTGATCTAGTCATCTGTCAAACTTTTGATTTCAATGAATCCATGCTAAATTTTAGACAAATTAGATCGGAAAATAAACAGGAAAACTTTCCAAAAAATTGCACTTAAAGACTACTCAAATATTTTTTCGAAAATAAATTTAAAATAAGAAATTAGTGAAATTTACACCTAAACCCCTAAGATGGAGACTAAGCCCCATAGAAAACTACACCTTATGTACAAGTTATAATTCTATTCACATACTTTAAATTTCCTTTTTAAATCATATACTTATCTTAAATAACATAGCCATTGAAAATATTATCTTCTTAAACCATTCAAGATATAAAAATTTACAATAATACAACATAATCCATCATCATCAAATCACTTTTAAAATTATACATCAATAAAATTAATTAATACTAATTAATTAATACTAATTAATTCTTTAAACATGAAACATGGAAAACTGGGTGCAATCGAGAAGCTACAGGAAGCTCCAATTTGTATGCCATAGTACCAATATTTTGCAACACCTTGTACAGACCATAATACTTTGGTGATAATTTATTATCCTTCTTAGCTTGCTTTAGGGACATTTTCTTATATGGTTGTAGCCGTAGGAATACCCAATCACCTACATCAAAACTTCTTTCACTGCGATGTTGATCTGCCTGTTGTTTCATTCTATTCTATGCCAACACGAGGTTATCCTTTAAGAGTTGGAGGACTTGTTGTGGATGTTCAATGTGACGTTCCACTGCCTGAAACTTAGAATTTTCTCTTAAATATGATGTGATGGATGGTGGTTGATACCCAGGTAGTGCCATAAATGGGGTCATTTTTGTTGCTGTATGGAAGGAAGTGTTATACCACCATTCAGCCAGAGGCAACCATTTGACCCATTATGTCTGTTTATCAGATACAAAACAACGAAGATATCCTTCCAAACATTTGTTTACTATCTCAGTTTTCCCATCAGATTGAGGATGATAAGATGAGCTATGAGCTAACTGAGTACCAAGACAAGAAAATAATTCTGTCCAAAAATTTCCAGTGAAAATGGGATCTCTGTCACTTACAATAATCTTTGGGTTTCCATGTAGCTTTTGAATTGTTTCCATAAATGCAGTAGAAACTGTACTGGCTTTAAATGGATGTGATAATGCACAAAAGTGTGCATACTTGGTAAGTCTATCAACTACCACCATGATTCCACTCTTTCCCTCAAACTTGGGTAAACCTGTGATAAAATCCATTGAAACCTCCTCCCAACGTTGGCTTGGAATGGATAAAGGTTGTAATAGACCTGGTGTCTTAATTGTTTCAACTTTATTTTGTTGGCAAACCAAAAATTCCGCCACAAACTTTTGAATATCTGATTTAAGGCCATTCCAAAAAAATTCCTTCTTAACCCTGTGGTAAGTTTTTAAAAATCCTGAGTGCCCTCCTAAGGGAGAAGTGTGCATTTCCATAAGAATCTTTTGTTTTAGCTGGGAATTCTTACAGAGGTATAAGCAATCTTTGTACCATAACGAATCATTTTGCCAGCTAAATATATCAGACGTACTGGAATCTTGTTGTAACTTTCGAATAAGTGCCCACACTTCTTTGTCATTCTTCCATTCCTCCCTTGCTTCGTTTATCCAATTTGGTTGGATAATAGAAATGGCGCACAACAATGCTTCCACATCCTCATCCTTTCTTGAGAGTGCATCTGCCACCACATTTTGCTTCCCTTTTTTGTAGATGATTTCAAAGTCATAACCCAACATCTTTGTGACCCACTTTTGTTGCTCTTCAAAGGATAATCTTTGTTCTAAAAAGTATTTAAGGCTATCATGATCTGTTTTTACCTTGAAGTGTCTTCCCATTAGGTAGGGTCGCCATTTCTTAAGTGCATGGAGTATTGCCAACATTTCCTTCTCATAAATAGCTTTGCTTAAAAACTTTCCCTTGATTGGACGATTTTCAAAAGCAATGGGTCTTTCATCTTGCATTAGAACAACACCAATTCCATTTCTTGAAGCATCACATTCCACAATAAAGGTTTTTGTGAAGTCTGGTGTAGCTAAGACCGGTGCTTGGTACATTGCCTCTTTAAGATGTTCAAAGGCCTTTGTTGCTTCCGGAGTCCATGAAAATGCATCTTTCTTCAATAATGTTGTTAGAGGTGCTGCTATTCTCCCATAATTCTTAACAAACTTGCGATAATACCCTGTCAACCCGAGAAATCCTCGCAGATGCTTTATGGATGTGGGGATTTTCCATTCCTTAATGGCTTTAATTTTGCTAGGGTCTACCTTAACTCCTTCATGAGATACAATATGACCCAGATATTCCACCTCCTGGACTCCAAAGAAACATTTGGATCTTTTTGCATATAATTGTTTCTCCTCCAATAGTTGTAGCACCCTGTCAACATGTTCAACATGATCCTTCCAAGACTTGCTGTAGATTAGTATATCATCAAAAAATACCAACACAAATTTTCTAAGGAATGGTTTGAAAATTGAATTCATCAAACCTTGAAATGTTGAAGGTGCATTGGTAAGGCCAAAAGGCATGACCTAAAATTCATAATGACCCTCATGAGTTCTAAACGCTGTTTTCGAAATGTCTTCAGTCTTCATTCTGATTTGATGATATCCTGAACAAAGATCCAACTTGGTGAAGTAAATTGATCCATGCAATTCATCCATTAATTCATCAATGACAAGAATGGGGAACTTATCTTTAATAGTGAGCTTGTTGAGCTCTCTATAATCCGAACACATGCGCCATGATCCATCCTTCTTGTGCACCAATACTACTGGAGCAGAGAAAGAACTTTGACTCTGTTGAATTATACCAGCCTCTAGTATTTCTGCAACCATACGTTCAATTTCACTCTTTTGGACATAGGGATATCTGTACGACCTGATGTTTGGAGGAACACTTCTTGGAATCAGATGAATAGCATGATCATGATCACGCATAGGTGGGATACCTTTGGGAGTCTCAAATACCTTGGAATGATTTTCCAGGACTTTTTGGAGATCTGGAGAAATAGATGATTCCGATGTGGAAACATCTAGCGAACATAATTGTGCAACTACACCTCTTTGCTCCTTTTTTAGAAGCTTTGTCATACCATTAGAGCTGATTATCTTTCCTGGTTTCCCTGCAATACCCCTTAATTCAACTTCCTTTCCTTCCATAGAAAATTTGATGAAAAGTTCTTGAAAATTAAAAGCTATTGTACCCAAGGATTGTAGCCATTGGACTCCTAGTACAACATCAACACCTCCCATTGGAATGGAAAGCATTAGGCTAGTCAATACATATTCTCCCATGGATAGCTTGATATTATGGCACTTACTAGAGCAATTTATTGTTCCTCCATTTGCAATCATCACTTGACACTCTGGTGCTGGATATAAGAAGCAATTCAATTCTTTTGCTACCTTACAATGACTAAAATTGTGGGTGCTTCCTGAATCAATCAACACTATTACCTTTTTCTTCTTGATTTGTCCTTCTATCTTGATGGTTTGAGGAGTGGTAATTCCTGCCAATGCATTACAATATATGGTCAGATTTATTTGTTCTTCATCTAGGCTTTGTTCTTGGAGTATATCCTCTTCTTTTGACCTTTCTTGCTCCTTTTCTTCTTCCTCTTCACAATCTATGTAGAATAATTTCTTCTCAGCACACTTATGACCTTTAGTGTATTTTCTATCACAATTGTAACAAAGCCCTTTTGCTCTTTTTTCTTCCAATTGTTGTGGTGTCAACCTTATAGGTTGTGGAAGACTAGGGGCAACAACACTTTCGTCTTTATAGTTGTGAGTGGTATGCTTCCTGGTTGCCATAATTTTGCTTTCCATTTTTCTTGCTAACCTGAATGCCTTCTCTAATGAATCAGGTTCCTAAATGCGAACATCATGTTGGATATTATCCTTTAAAGACCCTATGAACACATAAATCCTATGCTCCTCTGGAATATGTTTTACCCTTATGTTCAATTTTTGGAACTCCTCAATGTGCTCCATTATTGAACCCTTTTGTTTGAGACTTATCAATTGGCTAAAAAAAGTGTTGCTTTTTGTATCCTGATAATGTGATATCAATTCTTCCGTAAAAATTGCCCAAGTGATAAATTGTTTACGAGAGCAAAGCCATTGACACCATACAAACTGATTTGGTTCCAAATATAAAGTTTCCATACGTACCTTTTGTGTGTTTTGCACATTATTGAGATCGAAGAATTGCTCCATCTGTAGTATCCATGTGGCGGGATCCTTGCCATCAAACTTCGTCATATCGATTTTTGGAATATGGTGAGTCGTCGATCCAACATTAGAGTCTATGGAATCATGATTAAAATTTCTTTTGTTCTCATCATGAGTTTCCTTTAGTACCCTTTCACCCTTAGTGACCATTTCTTGTAGCAACTTATTCATATTTATCTTCAATTCTTCCATCTTATCATCCATGCCATCAATTTTAGCATCCATGCCATTCACCTTAGCTTCCATGCCATCCATCTTAGCTTCTACGCCTTTCTTTAAACAATCCATCTTAGCTTCTATACCTTTCTTTAATTCATCCATATTAGCTTCTACATATTTCCTTAAACCATCCATCTTAGATTCTGTTGCTTTTTGTGCAAGTGACAGTTGTTGCACTTGTTCTTGTAATTTTGATATATCATATAGCATTTCTTCTTCTTCTTCATGAGTCATGCTAGAGCTTTCAGGTTCCTTACTAGGTGTTTGCATTTTCTTTCCTCGGGGCATCAGTTATTGATAATAATGCTCTACTAGCCCTTTTAATTCCTTCAAAATAAATTTTCAAACCACTCTTAAGCAAAAAATTTAAAATAATCTACATACCTTTTTTTTCACTTTGTAGGAGCTCGATATTGCCTCTGATGTATCTCAGTATTTTCAGATCATCTAGTTCTGAAATTGCAACCTATGGTAGCCCTCTGTGTCCTGTTTCCAATGCCACTAGTCTGATCCAATTTGGATTCTCCAAGGAAGAATTATGCGAAATCTCCCACAGTGACCTGATTATAGACTAGTTTAGTTGAGTGAACTTGTACGACGTGCCACGAGTCATTGTTTCAAACTTTGGATCTAAAAAATTCATACAAGAAACTACAGTCCTTCCTCTTTCTGTACCTTCTTACGAAATTTCAATCCGATCCACAGAGAGCAAGTTATGACAATTTTCCCCAGGTCACATATTTGGAATGTAATTCAGGAGTCTGCAAAAAGACCAACTTCCTCAGATCATATCTCCGTAAATATAGCATGAAAAGCTCTGAAATTCAGACCCAAGGTTCAGCGCGATGTCTTCGCAAATGGGTTTTGTTTGCAACTTCTGAAACATCGTAGAAACAAAGTTATAGCAAAAATTCCACGATGACCTGTTTGGAGCAGCGAAACCCTAGAATCCAAAGCTCTGATACCAAATGCTATGAAACCAGCTCAAGAAAAGATAGAAAAGATAGATCAATGCCTTAGAATTTAGCCTCTTCGAGGGGGAAACCTCCTTTACATTACATAAATGAACAATTCTTGGATGATTCAAATGACAAAACCTCCTTTCTATATATAGGAGTCTAAGGAGTCACAATATAACCCAACCGACCTAACCATAATAATATAAAGCCACAAAAATAACAATAGAGGGATTCTATGGGGCATAGTAATAACAATATGGGGGCAATAGGGGCACAACAATATTAATAAGGGGTATAACTACAATAGTAATGGGGTAATCACTAGTATTATAGGGACCCAACATAAACATGTGATGAGAAGTTACTATGATATGATTCAAATCCTTATGTGTCAGTTAAGGAAGTGGAATCGATGGAAACACACCATATCAAAACTTCTGCAACTACTACAAAATTCCCAAAATGAATCCCAATCATTCCCCTAACCAGTCCTTTGATCCCACTGAGATTTTATACCACTAAACCCCTGGACGCTCCCTTGATATGGACAATGGTGCATCTGAAAACCTCCAGATGCACGCACAACATGGGTATGCATGCATTTGGAGACTTTTCTCCGAAGACATATGCCTGCGACTCCAGGATTTGAGCCACTTTTCAAGCCTAGAATCCAGGTCACTACCCAAAAACCCCTGTAGCTTTTAGAATCCATAATTTACATGATGACAAGACTTACAAATCAAAAGCTGACTCCAGGACTAGGCTTGGCCATCCCCAACCAGGACTGACATTCTGTCAAACAATTGGCATCAATGCAATCCACAAGAAATGAATACAAGGCAGAGCACAAATGACTGATAAATCATATGAGACTTGACAAGAAGGATCACCGCCCTCTTCCTTTAACTGTTTTGACATAAATTAGGTCTTGCATCCATTATTCTTTCAGTTAGAAGTAAATACATGAAATATCCATGACAATAAGAAGTCATATAACCATACTTATAACCAACATTGAACCGTGTAAATAACAATGAGATAACAACTATTAAAGCCATATAATAGCAAGTACAAAAGCAAGAGAACTTAGCTTTTATTAAACATAGGCAAAGCAGACCAGGTTTGGGACTTCCATATACCACCCGACCATAGATATGGCTAAACCAAATATTTCTTTTAGCCAGTCACCCCTATGCCATATTCCAAGCATGACTTTGGGATCTCATGGATAAACCAATCCAAGAAAAACCAAGGGAATCCAGAGGTTAAACCACCTCCACTCTCAGAAAACCATGATCTCACTAAAATCGGCACCGAGATCACAAAGACCAAACTGAGCTAGGAATGCCTCTGGAGTCCATCACTATCCTTGAGGAATTTTCCCTCTCCTTGTCTCTCAGGATTTACTGCAATCCACACCGGATCACTAGGCCCTAAACTTAGACACCAGTCTCTTAGAATTTACCGCAATCCACACCAGTTCACTAGGCCCTAAACCGAGACTCTAGTCTCTTGGGCTTTACCGCAATCCACACCGGATCATTAGGCCCTAAACCAAGACTCCAACCTCAAGCTTTACAGTGTATCCTGCGAAAACCAATCAAAGGATTCCTAGGCCTTTGGGAATTTTCTTGAGACCACTTCCACCCTAGATTCTGACACTATCTGGGAATTCCAAAGCTCAAACACGAGAAAAAAAATCCTATCACACCATCGCTATCTAGAAAAGGCAAGGCAATGTTGAAAACCATTGTCATAACCTGGTAAGACCGGGTCACCATCAGCTAGAGAACCAAATACCAACATGCAAAGCCATGCATGTCAAAACCAGCTAGGAAGTCACACATGTAATATGTTACTTGTAAGTATTCCTACTGAAGCTACTTGATCCTACTCCTCCTTGCTTGACCTTTACTTTCCTTTCTTTTCTTTATCTTTCATTTGCTTGTTTTTCCCTTCCTTGCTCCAAAGTTGAGAAAAAGCTCAACACTGGCAAAAGCTTGCCAACTAATCCTCATAAGCTTTTTATCAATGAGGCCTATATTTTATTCATTTTCCATTATTTTCCTTCAATTTCCTCCTCATATGAAACCTGTGACCTTTCACCTTCCTTTTCTCCTATTTTCCTTTATTTTCAAAAATAATGTGCCAAAATACCTTTTTTCCTTTTTAAATGCCTTTTTCCATTGCCTTTGTCAATTTCCTTAGCCATAATAAACTGAAGTGAACACCCACAATAGGATGTCTTGCCCAACATTCATCTTGGAATATTTGTCCCTTACCCATGGTCTTATTTTTTCCTGTATTAACTTTTATTACATGAACTTTTAATGAGGGGTTGTTACAAGAATGGAGAAGAGTGTGCAAGTTGTGTGATGTAGATTTTCTGAAGTAGTTTGCAAGTGTTGCAGTAGTTATCTTAAGTATGTTTCAGCTAGTATGTGAGCAATACTATTTGTTGCAGAGAGGGTTTTAGCTGATGTGTTGATCATATTATTTTATGTAGTGCTTGGTGAGATTATGATGTTGTTTTTGGTGATGTTTTGAGTTTTGATTCTATGCCTTGAAGATATGTTGTTGTGGTGTTCATGTTGAATAGTTCTTAGTTCCAGTTTGAAAATGTACGAAATGAGAACCACATAGAGGAGTGGAGTTGGAGGACTCTGGTGAATTCACTATAAGTGAGCAGTTTTCTCAATCCAATGGTGGTTGGATAGTTCGGAAGAAAATGGGTGAGGTTCGTTGGTTGTGGTGGCTTCCATCATATCAGAGTCTATAGCGTTGATTAATAGTTCAGGAGTAACCTGGTGAGGATTGTTGGTCGTGGTGGCTTCTAGTGGATGGTAGTCCCTATATTCACATGAGAAAGAGTCTTCATTTGATAATAGCTAGTTGTAACTCTATAAATAATTTTCTTGACATAATAAATTTTTGAGCAGTGTAGCAACAATAAGTGGTTTTTTGCCCCGGAGAGGGTTTTCCACCATAAATACTTGTGTCCCTTTGTTGAATGTTTTCATGGTTTCTAATTTATTTTTGATGCTCTAATATCTGATTATGTGTTTCATTTTATGCATGATTAATGAATAATAATTTGGAGAAAAATTTATAAGCGCCTTCACTACTAATTAACCCCCCTCTTAGTAGTGGTCTAGTCATCTGTCAAACTTGTGATTTCAATGAATCCATGCTAAATTTTAGACAAATTAGATAGGAAAATAAACAGGAAACCTTTCCAAAAAATTACACTTAAAGACTACTCAAATATTTTTTCAAAAAATAAATTTAAAATAAAAAATTAGTGAAATTTACACCTAAACCCCTTATATGGAGACTAAGCCCCATAGAAAACTACACTTTATGGGCAAGTTATAATTCTATTTACATACTTTAAATTTCCATTTTAAATCATATACTTATCTTAAATAACATAGCCATTGAAAATATTATCTTCTTAAACCAATCAAGCTATAAAAGTTTACCATAATACAACATAATCAATCATCATCAAATCACTTTTAAAATTATACATTAATAAAATTAATTAATACTAATTAATACATTAATTACTTTGATCATATTTTAAACTTATTATTATTATATTTACTATATATTTAAACTTTATTTAAATATTTATTTTATATATACACTTAAAATTAATTTTAATTTAATAAATTATTTACATAACCTTATAATTATATTTATTACTTCACAGTACAAACAAAATATCTATATATATATATAAAATTAATTAATTTTAATTTAATAAATTATTTGCATAGCCTTATAATTATATTTATAATATTTATTACATCAAAGGCCAAAAAAAAAACAACTTATATATATCAAAGTCCAAACAAAAGAGACAACTTAAAAAAAAATCACTCAAGACAACTGACCTCCTATCTAATCGTGGGCCTTCCTTATTTTATAAAATTAATACTAACTTTAATATAAATTGGATACTCTTTTGTTGGTAAACATGATGATGGAGAACGAATAGTGAGAGGAAGTGAAAAACGAATAGTGAGAGGAAGTGAAAATGGTTTATGAATGATCAGATGTAGAGAGACAACTATGGTTTATGAATGATCAGAAGTGATACCATTTTTGATAATGCTATAAACTATTGTATTTTATCATGGATGTACACATAAATTCTATTGTGTTTGGATGAAAAACTCAATTTGAAATTGGGAAAGGCGTTTAGGCTGCATATGTTTTATAGGTAATGCAACAAAGTCTATGATATGATGGTGAGGGGTGACCTTAAGTTATACAAATTTGTGAACATGGGTGGTTGTGCAACATTTAGCTGTTTACAATATGTCTTAAATTGGTTTAATTTAAAAGGACTGGTTAACTTAAAAGGACTATTTATAGTCAAACGGTCCCACCCTAATGATGGCATAGTGTTAAATGCCCTCCATTCTCTACTCTTGACTTCACCAAGCCCAAGAAAATGTACATGTAAAAATATATAATGTTATAGCTTAACAAGAGTCCAAATCCTAATGAGTTAGTTTTAACAACTTAGTTTCAATAAATGAAACCAACATAGCTTTAAAATTACAAACAATACATTAAATGTTATACAACTAGGGATTGCCAACTTTACAGATGTTGCACATTATAATAATGCAATCTTATCTTGGTGTCAATTGACTATCATTTAAAGGCAAGTGTAATAGGGAGCAGTTGGCCTGGAAATTTACTTTTCCATGCAATCCCATTGTAACACGGTGTGTCTCCTCCTGGGGTGCTAAACCTCTAACAAATCCGACGGCTACCCCTTAACCCCAAATATACCGGTAGGTCGTGATTCAATGTTGAAGGTATTGGCAATCCATAAAATATGATGGAAATCCTCAAGTCCGAAGCAAGGGGGTAGGATTCCCGTATGGTTTAATGACCAAAGGGATGGCATGGTATGCTGTGTCCCAATTCCAAGTCCAACGCCGTTGGTTGTAATTTATTAATCTCTATAAATTTCTTCATTTTTGATTTGAGAAGTTTAGTGAGGTTTTTTGGAAATCTTTTTGGTGCGTTTTTTTAGTTTAATTTTTCTAAAATCTAGAAAATTTTTATTGAAATCACAAATTTGATGACTAACCCTTATACAATCAAAGAGCCTTAAGGATTTTTCATAGTATCAAATCCATATATAGAATAAAAAAATAATTTAAATAATACAAAAATCACACTAAAAACAACTCTCTTAATAAACAAATCACTCTATATTATTATAAGAGGGCAATCTCTTTAATGATTCCCTCAATCTCTTGTAATTGACAAAATACCTCGAGGTCGATGCTTAAAAGTAAACGTATTTTATAGTTCCATTTAAAAATAGGGTTAAAGCCTTGATGCCCATGTTTTGTGTTAAGAAAACATGTATGATGTTTCCTACACAATCCCAATGCTTTGATATTAATTTCTTTATAATTAAATATATTGCGGTGCAGAAAACAAGAGTTGGGCCATCCTTGTGGCAGTGAAGGAAAGTGCATGAGGAAGTCTCCTTTATAAGGATCTAATACAAGGGCTCGCTTTGGTCTAAGTTCAGTGTAAATTAAAAAAAAAAAGTCATCACTATTTTCGTAATTGGTATAAAAGTCAATTCAATTTAGCCTAGCTAAAATAAAATAAAACATCATCCCTATTTTCGTGGTTTAATATAAAAGTCAACGCATATGTATATATAAATATATTTTTAATTAAAATTATTTAATATTTGTTTTAAATTCTAGGTTTTTGTTCATTTTATTTTAAGAAATAAAGACCCATGCATGTGTTTCCAAATTATATTAATATGTTGACCAGATAAAATGTTTCAGACTTATAATTTTTACAGTTCAAAATGCAAAAAAAACTATCTTCTTTATGTTTCAAGAATGTAAGTGAAAATAAGACTCAAAAGTGTATCAAAATGTGAGGGAAACGTAAAATAATGCAACATATACAGTCATTCAACGACAAATTCCTCTGGTTGGGTGTGGAGTCTGATTATCTTCTTTATTTAGAGGTATCACTACATTAATGTGGCAGCAACGCCGCCCATTTATGTGTGCCACTAGGGGGGTCCGGGGGGGGGCACGCGACGATGATTCTTTAGAGCCACCCCTTTGGCGGGGGATAAGGGGCAACGCCCTTGAAGCTAAAAATAGATATAAAATTACCTTTTAAAATGTTGTAAGTTCGTAGTCAATTTGGGCCGTTCATTAGGCAGAAATCTGACGGTAGGAGTTATGTTTAATTTAGGGTTTTTTTCCCTAGAAGACAACCCCTCACTATATATGAGGGAATTGTATTGCCGCTATGTAGATGTGTATTCTGCAAGAAAGAGAGAGGAGATTGTGTGAGAGCGAAGAGGGAATTACAACAGATCTGCTATAGGTTGTATCTCTTCGTTTTGCTAGATAATATAAAAGGAAGGACTGACTGTTTCTCCGTGGATGTAGCCCAAATTGGGTGAATCACATATATTTGTGTCTCTCTTGTTTTATGCGTTTTCTGTGTTTATATTTCTGCGATATTTTTATGTGTTCCATTGCTCTATAATATATAATTTTCTAACACCCTTCCTCAATAATCTCGTTCCCCTCTCTCCTCATATAATGCATGATGCCAGGGGCAATGCACAGGCCTTTCTTCCATAAAGAGTCAACAACAACATTCCATTGTCTGTAGACATGAGAGAATGAGATGTCCAAAAATGTTTCCTTCAGATTTGAAATCCAATTGAGCCAATTGGTATAAGAGGGGATAGAGAAAGACGCTCTATCATTATCAAACTTGATAATGGACATTGAGTCACCATAAATGGCAATATGTTGTATGTGGATCCTATTTGCAAACAGTATTAAACCCCAAAGAGCCAAGAGTTAAGCCCTGGTGTTAGCGCCAACTCCACCATTCTAATAGAGTAGATAATGTGACTGTGGGCTGATCAGATCCTCGACCCCACATCCACAAGTACCAGATTGTGTTTCCCCATTGAATAATCCTTCATGAAACTATAATAGGAGTGAAAGAGTGCTATACCTGGATAGGTCATGTGATGGTGTTACCTTGCAAATGAAATCCATTCAAGCTATAACACGAGAGAATGCCCAATGCAAATATGGGGTAACATTCTCGAAAACCAATTTTTCCCTAGACCTCCAGAGTACCCATATTATGAAGAAGGGGAGGGCTTTATGTTTACCTTTTATGCCAAACCACTAAGAAAAACAAGAGATGAGAGTGGAGAATGAACGAAAAGAGGGAAGTCAGAATAAGCCAAGACAAAATACCAAACTACCAAGGAAAAAGGACAACGAAGGAATAGGTGAAAAGCACTTTGAAGGCCGCCTTTGCAAAGCGAGCACCAACTCAGTCCAATAAAGCCATGCTCGTTAAGGTTGTCCCACGTTAGGATGTGATTGTGCCAAACAAACCAACCAAAGGTGATGATCTTGGGCAAAATGTCCCTATGCGAGAATATGGTAAGCCAACAACGCCCAAGACTGGAAACAAGTTGATAGGAGATACGCTAATAGATGTTAGACACAACCACAAACCCATCCCTTAGGAGCCGACCCCAAGTAATAGAATCCCCACCAAGTCTCCTCATTAAACCAACAAGGCGTAATTGTTTAGTATATAAGTCCCAAGCGCCCGCATCAGCCCCAGACAAACCAAGTTCAATTGCACCCTCCCAAATAGGGTATGGATCATCACAGAAACTATAGATGTGGTCTAGGAAAAATAACCTTTTGAATGAGGAAGATATAATACCTAGATAGACAATTGTACCAGTGATTCAATTCCTTGAATACAGTCCGTACCCAACAGAATGTTGCTTCCATTACCAAATGACCATTTGAGATTATCCATGAACCATGTGCTGACCTTTTTGAAGTTGTGCCACATGTAAGAGCCGTCGTTTCCACCAAGCATGCCCTCCACTTAAGATATTTATCCATCATGATATCCTCCCAAATCCCGCATCCAAATAATGCACTCCACAAACTCTTTATCTGAAGTGCTCGACCAAATATCATGTTTTCCAAGATTCCCCATCCTTTAGAGTCTTTCCTCTTAGTTAAGGCATCAAATTTTACTAAGTCAAATTTGGAACCCCCCTGGCTCCGGACTAAAGAAAATGTGCCATAATCACCTTGACTCTCTAAGAAATCTTCATAGGGAGGAGTAAAAGGTGCATCCAATACACCAATTGTTGTAAAACTAATTAAATGTGAGTGAGTCTGCTCCCCACAAAAGCCAGCGGTGTGACAAAAGTGACAGCCTCGTTTCAAATTTCTTCAAAATCAAACACTAATCTGCATTCTTGTAATTGCAAGGTTTAAGTCTGAAGCGAAGATAAGTGAAACCATCCCCCACATGAGGGACAGGAACCAAAAATAAATTTGCAATATTTTGTTTCACCTCAAAATATCTAGAAGCATGAATAAATAAAGACTTGGAACCATTTAAAAACAAACCATAGGTCGCACCAAATCCCAAATATACTAAATATATGATGAATACCATACCATTTCTCCCAGTCTAGTTGCCCGAAAGTGAGAATATCATCCACAAAGGAGTGGGAAGTAGTTACAACACGAGTGATATGCAAACCACAAAGTATACCCTGCATGTTAGAATCTTGGATATTTCTGATCAAACCATCCATTACTAGGATAAACAATAAGGGAGACAAAGAAAAACCTTGTCGCAACCCTCTTTCGTCTCAGAAAAAATACGATGGGAATCCATTAATCAGGAAAAAATAACTTTAGAAACCAAACAAGCCATTATCCAGTTGACATTCTTGATAGACTGATCTTGACACAGATCATTCTCAGAAAGGACTAGTACACACAGTCATATTCCTTATGACTAGAGCCCACGTTTTCCTGGAATGTATATAATGTATACACTCCTGGGCAATGGCAATCACATCATGTATCTGTCGCTTGGGCAAGAAGCCAAATTTCTCAAGAGAAATATGTAATTTGTTCATCTACTCTAATCATAACAACACTATTTATAATTAATAATATAAAACATATTCATTTTCTTTTTAGCACATAAATCTTAAGAATACAAACCTCTTATGCACATCTAATGATAACATTACTTAGGTGAGGGGCGCTAATACATCATTATTTAGTTTCAACTTATGTAATGTAATCCCCAACTCTCCTGATCTTACATAGCCTCATTAGGAAGCTCCTCACTATAAAAAATAATAAATATTAGTCAAGGGAATATATTGTGTTGATAGGCGTATATATTTCAACCTTCAGTGGAAGTCCATAGATGGAATTTTATTTTTGTGACTTATCAAGGGTCGGGATTGACTGTTGGATGAATATTCCTTGTTTAAGAGCTCCATGGACGACTGTAATGAGAGGGACTTCAGAGAACCATGAAAAGGTAGCGGCAAAGGATCGAAGGCTCATCTGAAAGTGAAGGGTGGACATGATGGTGAGCATGGCGTGTCAAGAGCGAACACCACATTACAAAATGAAATGTTTCAATACCAAAGAGAAGATCGAAATTTTAAAGATAGAAGAGAAGAAGAGTTTATGGTGTTGCTTAGCCGAGTTTTATTTTGTATTGTTGCACTGGATTAGTATTTTTCGATTGCGGTTGTTAGATCTGTAATTGAAGCGGATGGAGATATTTTTTTCGGGACGATATGTGTTATTGGAACAAGTATGAAGAAAGAGTAGGGGATTGCATGCAGAAATAGAAAGAGATGAGTGGTTGCATAATTGTGTTCAGCATATGATTTTTATTTTATTAAAAAAATAAAATATTTTTGGTTGTCTTGATTCATTATACTAATAGCGTAAAACTAGTCTCAAAATTGGCAAATGTGTCAATTCCATTGGTGATCATTCAATTGTTTTTCTTGCAGTGACTGGATGTAAAAAACACGCTGACGATATTGTCAAATTTGCAGTGAATATTCTCATCGAACATTGGTACCATATGCTAGCTACAGACTAAGAGAAGGCATTGTGTGTTTGTTTAGATATAGAATTTGTTATGAGTTGTTTAGAAGATTCACCTTTGTTTGTTATGTAATGTCCCCTAAAAAAGGAAAAAAAAGAATTTATGTTTCAAATTATGAGGAACAATGTCAAATGGAAGTTCTTTCTTTGTAAACAGATACAAGTTTCAAATAAGCAGTGTAAGGAGGGTGCAAACAAGAGATTACGAAACATAAATTAAAAAGGAGGAAAGCAGGAAAATTTTGTTAAAAGGTTGTTGATGAGCAACAACATATGCGCATGGAGGTGAGTTTGGACGAAGGGACATTGGGGAAGGTTTAATTCAAATATAGGCGATTGCAAGAAAGTAGAGGAAAGTGATAGTTGTGACGCAAAAAACACAGAAAGAATCTTTCAAATGCAATCAGAGGTGAAGTCAGTTGGGTAGTCAAACACTGGGATGGAAATGCACACGAGTTGGTTAAAATCATGACCCCGACGCCGATCCTGACGTAGAAGGTGTTGTGGTGTATTGGTGGTTAGAGATGAAGTCAGTTGGGTAGTTGGGGACGCTGAGCCCAACGTGCAATGTAGTCGACATGTTCCCAATTTTTTTGTTTGTTTTTCAAATGTTTTTTTTTTACAGCAATGTTATTTTCGAAGAATTGTTAGTTGAAAATATGTTTTAAAAGAGAAATGCAATTTTTTTCAAATTGTCTTGATATAATGTTATTTAAAAAACTAAAATTTGTTTTAACTAATGTTTTGTGAAGGATATTTTTTAGCATGTTCAATATGAAAATTTGCATGTTTAAAAAGCTAAAAGTAAGAGAAAGGGATCAGTGGCATAGACATCAATACAAATAATTTTGTATTGGTGGTTGGACATGAAGATAGTTGAGTGGTTGGAGGTAGGGATGATGTTGTGTAGAAGTTAGTTGGTGGGGAGGTCGACCCTGAGGTGCAACGTTTTCGTCGTACTCAATTTTTTTATTTTCTATTTTTTATTTTTTTTAATATTTTTTTTGGCGTTGTTATTTTACAATAATTGTTAGATGAAAAGATGTTTAAAAGGAAAAATGAGTTTTAGAAATGAATTTTTTTCCGAATTGTGTTGATATAGTGTTTTTATTTTTGTATTGTTTTTCAAGGTAGTGTTAATTTCAAAGAATTGTTAGTTGAAAATATGTTTTAAAAAGAGAAATTATATCTATATATATATATATATATATATATATATATATATATATATATATATATATATATATATATATATATATAGATATATTTGTTTATTTTCTCTCAGGAAAAGCAATTTTTTTCCAAATTCTATTGATACAATGTTATTTTTTAAAAAATGTTTTTTGTTTTCAGAAATGTTTGTGAAGGATATTTTTGAGCATGTTTAATATGATAATTTGCATGTTTAAAAAGATGAAAGTAAGAAAAAGAGATTGTTGGCATGAAAATTGAAAAAAACAATATTGTATTGGTGGTTGAAGCTTAAGAGAGTCAAGTAGTCAAAAGTCAGGATGGTGTTGCATAGAAGTTAGTTGGAAGGGAGGCCGATCCCTACGCATAACGCTTTCAACATACTAAAAAATTATTATTATTTATTTATTTATTTTTATTTTATTTTATTTATTATTATTATTTTTTTTTTCTTTTCAGTGATGTTATTTTGTAAGAATTGTTAGTTGAAAAGATGTTAGAAAAGAAAATGAGTTTTTTTTTTAAGAATGGATATTTATTTGTAAATGTATTAATATAATGTTATTTTTAAGAAATTGTATTTTTTTAAGAAATGTTTGTGAAGGATATTTTTTTAGCATGTTTGATATGATAGTTTGGATGTTTAAGAAGATGAAAGTAAGAGAAATTGGTTGTTGACATAGAAATCGAAAAAAAGAATATTGTACTAGTGGTCAGAGCTAAAGAAAGTTAGGTAGTCGGAAGTTTAGATGCTGTTGTGTAGAATTTAGTTGGAGGGGACCCTGACCTTGGCGTATAATATTTTCGACGTATTCGCAAAATCCTATTGTTTTTTGTTTTTTTTTTGTTTTTTTTTGGGTAATGTTATTTTCCAAGGATTGTTAGTTCAAATGATGTTTTAAGAGAGAAAATATTTATTTTTTTCAAGAATGCGAATGTTTTTGAAATTGTTTTCAAATGTTTGCGAAGGATATTTTATAGCATTTTAAATCTGATTGTTTTCATGTTTGATAGGATGAGTTTTTTAAAGGATTTTATCCTTTCCAATGTTATGTGGAATATTTGGTTTGTTTAAGGAAAGTTGTTGATTTTTTGATGGATCCAAGTATTTGGAAGTTTTTTCCATTTGAGATTCTTGAGCTTGTATTTCATTCGCTTCCTCTATTAGTGCTCATAAAATTTCGGTTGGTTTGTAAAGAATGGATTCTTCTGTTGGAAAAACTGATTTTTTTTGCTTTTTACAATTGATGTAGCGACAGAGAATTTAGATTTATTTATTTTCCAATTGGTATCGAGGATAGTTTCTTTGTTGGATCTTACCTTAATGACAAGAGACATATCTCTCAGTTGTTTTTTCCTTTTCTGGACTCTAGGTACAAAATTTAACAATCAGTAGGATCGATGGTTCTATTCACTGTGCCTAGAGGGTCTTTGCATTCAAAGAATTATTTCATACTAAATACTTTTACAAAGGCCTTTAGAGATCTTGGGAGTGTGAGTGTTGGAGAGTGGGGATTCCTCTATTTTTTTGAGAAATTTAGTTCGCAAAAATATGATTGGGTTGTGTTGAAACATGTGTGCAAAAACATGGAATCAATTTTTTTTATTTGCACGAGTGTAGACATGGTTTGGAGAAGGACGAAATCCCCTTTTGGTGGTGTAAATCCCCCAAAGGAGGTTTTATTTCACAAAGGGAATTTTTTCTGGTTATATTTAGACAAAGATTATGATGATTACCATTTCTATGGCTACAATATCTATTGGATGTTATAAGAAATCAATGGGGTTTTTCATTTGTTCCTATCCCTGAAATACAATGTATGGAATTGAGATTTCACGCGAAACAATTGGTTTATCTTGTAAACAATGGTTCAACATATGTTTGGCCGCTTGAAGAAAAAAAGATGAGTTTGGTTAAGTTTCAATTGGATGAAGCTTAGAATATTTTGAAGATGAGTGGGGGTTCAGTTGGAGATTGCTTGATATTATGTCATAAGACATAAATAGTAAATTCCTAGGCTACGTACCTTTTCATATTGTTGAAGGAAAAGTACTTATGTTGTGTTTTATGGAAGTGCAACTAAAGGTATATGATATGGTGACTAGAATTTGCACATCGACAATTGCAGATAGTATCTCCCTGTCAAAAAGATCTGAGTTCCATGTGGAGTCGGTTGAAGGTTTAAATGATGTTATTGAGAATGGAAATGTTTTCTCACTTTCTCCAAATACAGATTCTATTAGCGATATACCACTACTGCTTGTGGATTACCTGATTTAGCACTTGAGGGTTCATGAAGGTTTTTTATGGACATAGTTGGTGGATGTCATGTTTGTTTAATTATGGAGATATATTTTAGAGGTAACTGTTAGCTTTGCTATGCAAAAGCATCAGAAATGGATTCAAGCACTCTCAAAGGTTGCAAACACACTTATAATCATGCCAAAGGAACCATTGATGCTATTGAAATCCTCAAATTTTGGCTATAAGCCTTCCACCGATTGAAAATATTGCAAGAGGAAAGCCCTTTGGAGGGCAGAAATACACTATCGGGAGGTGAAAATACCCCAAAAACCATGTGAAAATCAAACTACAGGCTTAAGGGTCTGCTTTCATCTCAGCCGTTGGATCTGGCTGATTTGCAGTCCAGATCGCGTCGGCATATCGCAAGTCGGGGGAGGTAGTGGCAGCGACATGATACATCACCGATGAGCGATCGCCGATATCGCTATCGGCGTATCGCAATGGAGGACTTACCAAAGGGGCTTTATTATTCACCGACGAGCGATCGCCGATATCGCATCGGCGAGTTGCAATGGAGCATGTCCTTTTGCATATATGAGCGTTCGCCAATGGGCCGGACCCGATGGCGGTATGAATTCTTTTTAATAGATTATCGGGTCCGGAGCAATATCGGCAATATCAAAGAAATCGGGGCTTTTATGTTTTGTGTTCGCCGATGGGCCAGACCCGACGGTGTATTAACTCCTTTTGATAGATTATCGGGTCTGCAGCGAGGCCTTCACATATGATATGCTTCCGACCCGATAAGCCGGACCTGATATTTTATGGATCATTTCTTATAATATTTCAAATCCGCGCTTAGGCCATTTTCAATGGTTTTGGGCGCATTTTCTGTGTATAAGGAAATATTAAGAAATATAAAGGAAGCTTCGGCGAGCGCCGATAGCGATGAAGCCCGGATCCGATGGGGTCCGGGAAGTAAAATATATATATTTTTATGTCTGCCAAAGGTGAATTTCTCATGTTTTGCAGCATTTCTTATGTATTTTCAAATATAAATAAACAGAGGGATTGGTCGGCTATCATATGCATTGCGACCCGAAAGGCAGACCCGATAGAGACAATATGCATGTATGAACCTTTTGAAGTCCGAAAGGGATTGGTGCAGGGATTTCATAGGAACGGTGGCCACTCCATTGCAGGTTCAGGCGGCAAGCCATTCTTAAAGGAGTCGTGCAGCCATATTACTTACCAGAAGAAGGATTCGGCAGAGAGACAGCGGCCGGCAAATAGAGCCCGGAAAGGGAAGGAGAAGGACCGCTGCGCACCACAACCCAAATCAAATGAAATCATGGAGCACTAACAGTCCTGCCAGCGCAACAGTCATCCTAACAAACATGATTGTGAGACATCTTTGGCATGAGAGAGCTTCTAGGCACCACAACAGGCCGCCCTAAGCATCTGAATATGGTTATTCCTCTGTTAGAAAAGGAAAACCTCCAAGCCATGCCTACCTATTGAGGGAATCAAATGGTTATGGGATAGATCAGACAAGTCTAAGACTCTGAGCCTTCTAGAGAGCTTAGGAGCATTGTAAAGGGCCTATAAAAGGCAGAAAACTAAATGTGACAAGGGTTCAACTTTTGGAGATTATTCCTCCCCTGTTTTCTCAAGCTTCTCATCTGCAGCCTTTAGTAATACAAGCTTCTTTTTCTGCTACATGTTTAATGTCCATTTCTCTTCTATTCTATGCTTGCACTTGAACAGTTTGTTCAGGTTTTCTATGTGTTTAAGGCCAGATAACTGTCATCTTATCTCTACTTTGATATACTAGATTTGCAAGCTTCTTTGCTGCCTATGGCTAGCCATTTATATGTGTGATTATATGTGCATTTGCCAGTATAGTTAGTGAGTTCTTTTACTGCCTGTAGCTAGCCATTCATATAGGTCCATGTATGCTATCTGCTGGCATAGTCAGTGTTCTCCATCTATCCATTAATCTACAAACTATTGAGCATTAGCAGTCTAAAGCCTTGTGTTGTTGGGGGTGTTCATGCATGTCTTGAGTGTGAATAGAGCTGGAATGGTTATCCGACTTGATCCAAACCATCTTTCATTTCCATAGTTCAGAGAAAAATATTGAAAATTATATGTTACCAGGCATCTCTGATTTACAACCTCAGAGAGTTTCCTGGAGTGATAACAGTAACTAACATACAAATTTGGAGTGCTTAATGATAACATGGACATGTAAAATTTCCATAATTTTTGTTTGAGATTACTTGTATTGATCTACTATTTTGCAGGTCACACAATGCAATTAAATGTCAATTTTTTTCCATGCATTTGTGGATTGTGTGGAGTATTTTATTATATATAATATATTTTTATGATATATTTTTAGTATTTTATTTATGGAGTACCTAGATTATGGATAATTCATAAGTGAAAATTGTGATTCAAACAAATGTTTATAGAATTCTGAAGCAATTTGACTAGAAAAATATGCCCAAGAAACTTGAAAATACAAGGAAATAAGTGTTTTGGTTGTGTTTATGGAAAATCATGTACTGCAAAAATAGTATAATGAAGAACACAATAATAAAGGCAAAGTAGTAACCACTGAGGTCAACACCATTTAAATTTAAAACATTAACTTTACTGAAGAGCAACACATAATGTCAAGTTCTAGTAGCACAACCGGTTGGGAAAGGGTTTCATTAGTAAGGTGATATGTGTTAAAACCTCATTGGGGTACTAAGCGCGTGCGCTAGGAGGAGACATCTGGCTTACAAAAAAAATGAAGAAACACATAATTAAATATAGAGAAGTAAAAGGTCAAGTTATGGGACGTAATGAAGGCTGCAAAATTGTGGATGAAACTTAAAAGAAAACAGAGGTCTGAGACACTCGTTTACAAATGTAAAAGGTTACATTTAGACTCCCTGTATGGGAGGGTTCTAGGTGTTCTTCTTGAATCTTGATGTATCCAATTCTAAGTTGTGTTCACCTAGAGAGAAAGCGACATCAGTGTTGATGAATTTATTTCTTCTTTTGCCTATGATGGTGCCTTTAGGCACTTTGTAGAAATTAATGTGTATATTCGAAACTGCTCATAAAATTTACTAAATCAAAAGAAACGAAGCTACTCTACTATTATGCATAAGTTAATTCATGACCGAGAACAAAAATCATAAACATGCAAAAAGAAACATCACACATGCACAAATATTTATCTAAGGGAAAGCAACTGCTCAAAACCCCTTCCTATTTGCATTGCATTAATTAGAGAATATAGATGAAACACATATACTTTCTCAAGCTTGAGCACACCCTTCAAGTGTATAGTTTATCCCTCTTCCTGACTAACTGACTCTGGCCAACACCTCGCTGATTTTCAAGCCCTCAAAGCTCGTATTTCCTTGTGTTGTTCCTTGAGGAAATAGGCCCCTATTAATTAGGAAATTTCATCATTTGGATTGTGAAATTCCTTTAGGTCCTTCCTTTGAATGCATGCACCACCTGTACACATTGGAATAGTCTACAACTTATAGTACACTACCTTGGAATCTCCATCTCAACTAGCTAACTTAAATTATCTGCATGCATGAGCTAATTTATGTTGATTGATTTGTTATGTGGATCATCACTAAGTGTGGTTGAAGTTCCACTTCCACAACTTGACCTTCCACTAGTTCCTCCAACATTTAGAACTAGTTTAACTGACCATAACTCAATTTAACTAAATTAAATTGCTATGAGTGAAATTGGCTCAACCTAGGCTCATAAAATTTAGGAACCCACTGCATGCAACTGAACTTCATGTCCCTAATCGAATTAACTAAGCTAGACTCATATTTTTTAGGAATCAACTCAAGGAAACTGAACTTCAACTCTTTAATTCAAATTGAGTGTTCTTAACTAAGTGACAAGAGCCATTTCACCTAAGTTAACTCCTCCAAGTTGTCTGGTATGTGGATTTTCGAATTTCCTCGATTCGATTAAGGAAAAAAAATCAAAATTGAGACTTTATTACTACATTTTCAACATTCCCTCTTAACAAGAAATGGATTATCAACCACCCCCATCTTGCACCTATGGCATGTACTTCATGAAACACCTCTCACTGTTGTTGCTGTTATTGCAACACCTGCAACTGAGAATCATCCAAAAATAAACTAAATCAAATATGTCTCCAACTATCTACTGGGAAAACTATGTTGATTCTGACTCTGCTACTGAGCCTCCTTCTTTGTTGTTGACACTCCTTTTCAGTCCTAAGTATCTTACTAACATTTATCCTCCCGCTAATGAATACTGTGGGCCCCTATATCAAGGTAATGATCAATGAGGAGAACACCTAAATAGACCCTACCTAAATTTCTGTAACTCTTGGATTAGGGATCTACATTGCTCCACCTCACTCCTAGAGGTATAGCTACATCTACTCCCTATGCCCACTTAGTGAAAAATTTCCTCTTACTGGAGGTATTTCTTTAGTGGATGTCTCCAAACTTCTTCCTTTCTTCCTCTTCATTTGTGGTTGCTCCAAAGCTCCATGAGGCTTCTTCTAAGGCTGCATATTGAGAGGTCTAACATGCTCCCTCTCAACCACCATATCTCTAGTCTCTACCTTGATCCTAAAGGATTTTCATGCATATTCTACCTCAAGTGCATATATTTTCTTAATTCGAGCACCAATCTGTTTCACCTGCCTTGTGGCTATGTGTCTTAGGAATTCCTTTACTTTGATGAAGATTACATTGTAACCACAGTATTCCAACACTTCTACAAAGATGATACTTTTCTTTAGACCTGAAACAAACATCACCTCCTTGTGTCTGAGAGGGGAGACCAAGTCCCTCTGAAATGTCATTGTACCAATCTCGATCACATTGTACCTTCTTTCGTCTCCAAAATCAATGTTCATCTAGATATCTTTCTCCTATAAGTCAGTGAAAAATTCTCTATTCCCCATCATATGGAATGAGGCACCACTGTCCAAGTACCACACACTCCCCATCACTGTGATCTCCATGCATGCGATGAGAGTGAATTCAATCTCAAACTGTGAAGCCAAAGCTTCAACTGCTACTGCTACTGTGGGCTCCTTCTTGTTTTCCTTCTTGTGCTAAAAATTTGTGGCATACTGCCCAAATACATGACGGTGAAAGCACTTGATTCTGGACAAGTATTTATTCTTTCCCTCTTGACTAGAATTAGCCTCACCATGGGGCTTATTCCCCTTGGACTTCATTCTTTTGCTAACTAATGAAAATCCCTCTTTCTCTCCTTTAGATGAGGTGCCATCTCTCATATTCTACCTTATTTCTCCTGCACCAATTTGGACCATAGGTGTTCCCAATTTGGCAGTTTCTCCCTCCCATTCACCAAATCGGGATAGCTATGCCAGCTCTTGGGAAGTCCTAGAAGGGCTAGAGCTACCAAGTCTTCTTCAGGGACATTAACATCAACCCAACCAAGTTCATCACGACACTATGTAAACTTGCTCATATACTGCAAAACTGTGTCATTCGTTTGCATCTTGATACTTCAATTTTTTCCCTTGTGTGCCAGCTTCCTATGGTCACTACTATTCTTGAACAATTCTGTCAGTTCTTTCCACATCGCAAATAAAGTTTATTTTCCATAAAGATTCAAGAAGATATGATCATGTACTCCCTCTAGTATGATTCTCCTCGCCTTGGCCACATCTTTCTTCCACTGAGCATCATATGCTTGAGGTTTTTCCACATCTATCTTGATGTATTCTAGCAACCCATTGTCATCCAATATTGCCTCCATGTGGTCCTTCCATGCAAAAAAAATTGTGGTGCCTTCTAAGTCATACTCTAGCCTTAGTCCAATGAAATCCATCCTTATAGCTCTAAAGAATTGATCCCATGATTCCAATTCTCCTGCAATAACAAATTCAAAATCTCTACTCTACAGTGAATCTTGATACCGTGTAGAAATTAATGTGTAGATTCAAAAATTCTCATGAAATTTACTAAATCACAAGACTCAAAGCTACTCTACTATTTTGAAGAAGTTAATTCATGACTGAGAACACAAATCATAAACATGTATAAAGAAACATCACACATGCAAATAGATTTATCTAGGGGAACACAACTGCTCAAAACGTCTTCCTATCTGTATTGCATTAATAAAATAATAGAGATGAAATACATATGCTTTCTCAAGCTTGAGAATACCCCACATGTCTGTATTCTATCCCTCTTCCTGACTAATTGACTTTGGCCAACACTTAGCCAATTTTCAAGCCCTCCAAGATCTTATTTCCTTGTGTTGTTCCTTAAGGAAATAGGCCCCTATTAGTTAGGAAATTTCCTCATTTGGATTGCGCAATTCCTTTAGGTCCTTCTTCTGATTGCATGCACCACCGGTACACATTGGAATAGTCTACAACTAATAGTACACTGCCTTGGAATCTCCATATCAGGTGGATAACTTGAATTCTTTGCATGCATGAGCTAATTTAGGCTGATTAATTAGTTATTTGGATGATCACCGAGTGTGGTTAAAGTTTGACTTCCACAACTTGACCTTCCAATATTTCCTGCAATAGTTAGAACTATTTTCACTGACCATAACTCAATTTAGCCGAATTAAATTACTACAACTAAAATTAACTCAACCTAGGCTCCTAAAATTTAGGAATCCACTGAACACAACTAAAATTCATGTCCTTAACTTGAATTAACTGAGCTAGACTCCTATTTTTTATGAATAAACTCAAGTAAACTGAACTTCAACTCATTAAATGGAATTGGGTGTTCTTAATTGAGTAACAAGAGCCATGTCACCTTATTTAACCACTCCAAGTTGTATGCTGATGTGGATTTTCAAATTTCCTCAATTTGATTAAGGAAAAAAAATTAAAAGTGAGACTTTCTTGCTGCATTTTCAACACTCCCTCTCATTAAGAAAGGGATTATCAACCACCCCTATCCTGCACCTATGGAATGTACTGCATGCAACACCTCTCATTGTTGTTGCTTTTACTGCAACATTTTGAACTGAGAAGCATCCAAAAACAAATTGAATCAACTGTGTCTACAACTATCTACTCAAAAAACTATGTTGTTGCTGACTGTGCTACTGATCCTCCTGCTCTGTTGTCAATGCTCCTCTACATTCCTTAGTATCTAACTGACACCGATCCTCTTAATACTGAATATTGTGGGCCCTTGTACGAAGGTAATGATTGAGGAGGAGAACACCTCAATAGATCCTACTCAAACTTCTGCAACTCTTGGACTAAGGATCTACATCGCCCCACCTCACTCCTGGAGGTATAGTTGCATGTACTCTGTCGAAAATGAAACGAGAAAAATGCTGATTTAATTTTCCCTTGAATTAAATCAGGATAAAAATTATAATTCCACATCATAAGGCAACTTGTACGATTTAACTAAGTTAATTTGATTTAGTTGGCTCAGTTAATTCAAGTTGAGGGTCTAACTAGAGTCATGTAGAGTGTCTCCTACTTTATAGGAGCCCTGGTTGAGTTTATTTTGAGTTGTAATTAATTAATTCAGTCTAACTGAATTAAGGCGAGTTAAATTAGTTCCAAATGTAGGAGGTCAAGCAATGTGTTTCTTCATGTGTTGAACCAATTAACTGATAATTCAACATAAATAGCTCATCCATGTTAGATATGAGAGTTACCTAGTTGAGATTGGAGTTCAAGGGAAGTGTACTATCAATTGTATAATCATCCAAATTGTATAGGTGGTGCATGCAGTCAGAGGAAGGCCTATGATGGATTGCACAATTCCAATGGAGGAATTTTCCTAATTAATAGGGGCTAATTCCAAAGGAAAAAACACAAGGAAACAGGGACTTGGGAAAGCAGAAAATTGGTTAAGTATTATCCAAGGTTTGTCTAGGAAGTGTGAGACAGATAGAGATAGTGCAGAGGTTGCTCAGGCTTGAGCAAAGCATTGTAATATTCTCATATTTTTTCACTAATGAAATATGTAGATATCAGGGGTTTTTAGCTATGGCTTTCCCCAGGAAATAATTGTGTAATTTGTTGATTGAATTCTTTCTCTTATATGTTTTGTGATTTTTTGATCAATTAATTAATTTCTCTAATGAGTAGAGTAGATCCAAGTCATTTCTTTTAGAAAATTACATAATAAATTTGAATCTACAAGGAATTTCTACATGGTATTAGAGCATAAATAACACTAGAAGAGAAGAATACGAGTTTGTATTTGCAGGTGAAATCAAATTTGCAGGATCATTCTTCAGAACTAGCAGGGTGTTGTTCTATGGATAAAGACCCGAATATTCCCTTAAGCGTGATTCGAATTATATTTCTTGTTAGGATAGGATGGAGGCAGTGCTGGAAGACCATGGGGGCTTCATTTAATGAACCTCTGACATATCACGTGCGTTCATGGAATACTAAACAATACCCCTAATTGGACTACATATTGGAAAATACCTCTAAAAATCACATTATTTAACCCCCTACCAATATGAACCCAATACACCTCCCAAATTTAAAGAACCCCTACTTTCACTAGATATTGTAGGTATCCATTTTTTCATTAACATTTTTTATACCCATTTATATTATTTTATTAACTTTGAGCTCTGTTTTTTATACTTGCTAATATAAAAACCCTTTACCCCATATATATCCCCCAATATATTAAGTCAAATTTTCCTTATTATATATCCCCCAATATGAATCCACGTGGTATGGTATTGCTCCACCAGTGAAGCCCCTGTGTGGAAGACAATGGGCTGAAGCAATTCATAGACAATGATATTCCTAAGCCTCCAACAACCGATGCTCAATATCTAGTAGAGTGGAAGAAATGTATGGGAAAGGTGAGGAGGATCATACTCGAAGGAGTTCGACATCATATTGCCTTGAATATCCACGGGAAGAATACACCATATGTAATGTGGCAAGCCTTGATATACTTGTTTCAGAACAACAATGGCCACAAGAATCTCACACAGAAGGACAAGCTTCAAAAGATAAAATTGGAGAAGGGCGACATAATAGCATAGTACTTGAGTAGGTTCACCCAATGCTAGGATGAGCTTGGGAGCTTTGGTATTATAGTTGCTGAATATGGTCTATTCCGCCTACCACTTCTTGGCCTTCCCAAGAGCTGGCACAAATACGAGGATTCGTAAATGGGACGGAGAATCTACCAAAGTGGGAGCGTTTGTGGTCTTACTTGGTGCAAGAAGAGATAAGGCGGGACACCAGAGATGGAACCTCATCCAAGCATGATGATGAGGAGAATTATGCCTTGGATGGAAAGACAAGGAAAGGGAAAGGGAAGAAATACCAATCTAAAGGGGATTCCATCAGGGTGACAAGAAGAAGGACTTGTCGATGATTAAATGTTTTCACTCTCATGAGCTGGGAAACTATGCCATGACGTGTCCGCACAAGAAGGTTGTCAAGAAACCCTCTGGAGGAGCGACAGGTGAAGCTCTAGCTTCACAATTCGAGTTGGATTTCACCCTCATTGCATGCATGGTGACATTGGTGATGGGTAGTGTGTGGTATCTGGATAGTGGAGCCTCATTCCATATGATGGGTAATAAAGAAATTTTTAGTGACTTGGAGTAGAAGCACCTCCAGATGCAAATTTAGATGGGAGATGATGGAAGGTATAGCGCGACCGACATCAGTACTATTACTTTCTAGAGGGAGTTTGATTCTCCTCTAAACTTAAAATATGTCCTGTATGTTCCAGGTCTGAAGAAGAATTTAGTTTCAATTTCTATATTAGAGGACCGTGGCTACAATGTGATATTTAGCAAAGGAAAGACTTTCCTTCATCAGATAGCCATAGGAAAAGTGAAGTAGATCAGAGTTCGAGGGAAGAACCTCTACAAATTGGATGTATAAGATTGTGCAACATTGAGCATAAAAGCATCGAAGGTGCAAAGTTGATACATCGGTGAATCATGGCATAGGAGACTTGGCCATTTTCACCATGGAGCCTTGAATATCATGCAACAGATTGCTACAGGACTTCCCAAGGGTGCACTGGAGAAGAAAGATACATGAAAAGGGTGTACATTAGGGAAGTACACCAAAGCCACCTTTCATGATAAGGATATCAGAGCACAAGTGATCCTTGAAAGAGTCCACTTATATGTGTGTGGACCTTTCTTGACAGCTTCCATTGACAAGAATAGGTATTTTGTGATATTTGTACATGATTTCTCACGTAAGTGTTGGATTTTCTTCATGCAAAAGAAAGATCAGATGTTGTCTAAATTTTTTGAATTTAAATCACTTGTTAAGAAAGGAACTGGAAAGAAAGTGTGGGCTCTCAGGAGCGATAGCAGTGGATAATATGTGTCGAATGAGTTCAAGAACTTATTTGCATCAGAATGCATTCAATAGGAGTTAATAGAACCCCATAACCCACAACAGAATGGGGTGCCCGTGAGGAAGAACAAAAGTATTGTGGGAGCTAAATGGGAAATGTTACATGATCAGGGCCTACCATTTCACTTATTGGTTGAAGCATGCAACACAGTTGTATATGTGCAGAACATGTGTTGTCAACCTATTTTACCCCTTTGGATCAGTAACCATCAGTTCTGGAGCTTGATTGACTTTTTTCGATACCTAGGACTCTTTTTTCTCTAGTTTGACCCCTGGACACTGACACAACGACCTATGAGAGAATCTAGAGCCTCCCAAACACTCTCAGCCCTGCCTTGTGAGAGCGTCTAGGGAATTTTTTCCCTATTTCTCTGTCAGCATCCAAGGATGACTTTCAGAGTGCCTGAGTACCTAGGATATCTGTTCAATTTGTCATGTATTCGAGTTCGCCAAGGCTTATCAGTTAGAAGTTTCTATGACTTCTCTTTGTTCTAAGAATCCAGATACATCCTCTCGGGACCTCTCTTATGCCTACTTATATTGGATCATCTGAAAGGGTCAGCTAGTTTTGGAGAGTTAGCCTTGAGAGCTAGATTGTAGCCTATGCTACTATTTTGTTGTTAGAGTGATCTTGTGAGGTCTTTTTCCATTTGTCTACTACACTTCATACTCATTTCTTAGATATAGCAGGGAAAATCTTCTGGAATGTGGAGAGAGAGCTTGGAGGAATATGTATATCATTGTATTGATATTTCATAACTAATGGAAACATATGTTCCCTTCCTAATAGAAATCTGTATTTATCACTTTGTATGGTTGAATCTATTTCTTTTGATCACCATTTGTCTTTGTTTGGTTGTAATTGTGTGTAGGGATAGAGATCGGGTGCGGATGCATTGGGTCACTCGAGTGGAGCACAAGATCTACGTCGAATTCAAAGCCATTCTTCGATCAATGAGGATACCAGGCGTGATCACGTTTCTTTATAACATAGATCCGACTGCTTGTTGAATGATTGAGCATTTGGGATTGGGATTACTGTATTGTTCCAGTGGTCTTGTCTTTCTCTGTCCATTGATATGATTTTCACACAAGATCACGGAAAAACAACTCCTTACAGAGTTAGCTGCAGCATAAGTGGTGCTTTCAGTGAGAGCATACTTGGTTTGTGGCAGGTTTACCTCTGATTTTGATTGATTTCTCTCTAGCTTGATTTGCTGAGTTTTTCTTGTTTTTTTTGACTTTTTTTGTTTGTTTTCAAGGTTTATTTCATGTGTGTTTCACTTATTTCTAGGCCTTAACATAGTTTTTTAGGGAATTTTAGTTTTTCCCCTAGACACTCTCACAGAAGGCCATCCAAGTGTCTAGAAGTCATTGGACTCTGCCTTGCAATTGTCTTGAGAGCGTTCCTAGATGCTCTGATCTTGTGCTACCCCAACATTGGGGATTTAGCCTTGGAAAAGCCCTGTTCATTTCTGAACCTTTCACCTCTTTTCTTGCTTAGTCTGGGACTCCTACTCATTTGTTGGGTCTAGTCTAGATTTTCTATTTATTGCCTAATTTCCTTAGATCGATTTCTTTTCTTATTTCACTTTTGATTGGATTTAGACCGTCTCGTCTTTTTCTGATCTATTGGAGATCTGTGTGATTCATAGTTTTTTGTTGCTAATTGGTCATTGTGCGTGTCTGATCTGATATATTTTGTCCAAGGTCTCCATTACGCTTAGCCCTTCAATTTGTTCTTAATTTTTTTTGGATACTTTGGGTTGAGGCTTGTTTCTCGCCTCTAAATTTCACTTTCAGATCTGATTGGATGTTGTTAGCGACTATTTAGACTAGATCTACACCTTATTTTTAGACTCTTTTCACTTTCACTCACTATTGTTGTCTCTTGTTGAGTGATTTCTCTTCTCTTTGGGTCATTCTTGTCACATTTGGTGGTGTTGTGACCGGTTGTGCAGTTCTCATCTAGAGAATTTATTTTGGGCATGTTTTGATTGTTTTGTATCACGCTCATTTGGTCTTGTTTAAGCCTTTCTGCCTCTAGGGTTTGGTTGTGACCTTTGTAGAACACTGGCCTTGGTTGAGCTATTGTCCTATAGCCATAGCTTGTTGAAATTGCCTTCCTTCTCCCCCTTTTGGATTTCAATTTGATTGCTTTGAGTGTGTTCTTTTGATTGGCCTTTGTTTTCCTAGCTGTGACGATTTTGGAATGATTTGTGTTCTTTCTTGGGAATTTTTTCTTTGGTTTCTCTCATTTTCCTTCTTGGTTAGTTTTGGGTCATTAATTCACAAACTATTGGGATAATTTACATTTAAAAAGATTTAGTGAAGAGGTGCATCAAAATAGGCATTGGTGTGTTAGAAGGTTCTTACCCTCTTGTAGTTAGCATTCATCGAAATGAAAATCGAAAATTTCATATAGTTGCATTAGGGCGACTAACTAGGAGTCATTAACACCATCTCAGTTTCATGCTGCATCCCCCTTGTTTAAACAACAACCACTAAAATCAACGTGATAATAAAATTAACTAGATTCGTCTTTATTTTTTTCTGGTAGTAGGCCAACACTAGCTCAGGCTATGGTATTGGAGATAGGAGTGTGAGTTAACTACTCCAAGGCTATAAAATAAACTTAGTAGCTTGTAGCAAGGAGTTAAATCCTTTTGAATTAGTGTGGTATGGGAAGCCCTCATCACAAAAGGGTCAAGCACGAGGTCACACTTGGGCTAGGCAGGGTGACATGACCCATTTCGCTTAGTTTCGGGTGGCATGATATAATAGAATTTGCATGAATACAAACATTTTTATTATCACTTGGGACCACTTGGGAGGCAAATCTCAAGGGGGTTTTGGTCTTAGCTCCTTTTTGAAGTTAAGTGTCCTGCCCGTGCGTGTGGATTTGTCCTGCGACTATCCCCCCAGGTTGTGTTATTGTAAGTGGTGACCATAGTGGCCTATCTACTTAGGGTTCATACACAGGTGCAGGGTCAAGGTCATCTTCTCTAGATCTGGGACATATATTAGTCATACTCTCTCAGTCCTCTCGGGGGGTTTTCCACATCTTGTGAGGGCACTTGTTCCTAGTTCGCAACTAAAAGGGATGGGCAGTAGGTTGTTAGTATAACTGTTCCACCTCCAACTTCTTTGTATTTTCGTTTGTGTGTGCTATCTTCTAGGATGTTTCTAATGTTTTTTGTTTGGTCCGAGTTTTTATTTTTGGACTTAGGTTGTTTTCACTAACATAATTGCGTTTAAATTATAATTTATCAACCTAGCTGAAATGTTTTGTCAATGGTCGCGTTGACTTTACAATTTACCTCCTAAATGAGGTGAACTTCTTACTCCTGCACAAAGAGTTCTTGTTGGTGCTCAGGACATAGACCAACACATTGTCTTGGAGTCTATAACTAGTCCTTTTGATAGTGACCTGATTTCTATCGAGACTTTGGCGGACGACTCTGACGCTCCTGCCAATCCACCTTTGAATGATACATTAGGACCAGAGTTATTGCAGCTAAACTCTGATAGTTCTACACTAGCCTACACTTACGTTCCTTTGTCGGTAATTTAACCTATGGCGGAGTCTGAGACCTCCTTACCTTCTGCATCAGTAGCATCATTTGTCATGTCATCATTGCCACCTCTTAGTGTGGAAACACCCACTCCTCCATCCACACCTCTCACTTCTTCTTGGGAAATTCCACCAGTTTATTCTATAACTCCCAAAAATTTCTCAAAAATTTCCATGCCCACACCATCTCCTATGCCGACCATGGTTCCTTAACCTAGTCAGCTGATAGGTTTAGGAATATTTACACTGCACTTTTCCCAAAGAACTATTCCTATTCCATAGTTAGGCATCGTTACTTCTAGTAATATATATAGGGGGGATCACTTGTTGTTCCTCTTCAGCCTGGGGGAAACATTGCTTCTATTATGTCACAAGCTTGGTACAGTTCTATCTTTAGAGGGGTGCCACCTACCAGTACTTTTACTGGAGGGGCTAGTTTACTTGGAAGCAACCTCACTGCCATTACCATTTGTCACATGGGTTATTCGCCTTATATCGGTCCTACTATGTAGAGCGGTCCTCCTTCTATCCCTGGGTACAACCCCATAAACAGCCATGCTTTTGGGGCTCTTTTCTCTCATGGTACTTACCCTGGGGGGAAACATCCATTTACCAATGATCCTGGCTCGCAAAAGTCTTATGCCGGGGTGAACCCTTTTTTTCACCAACAAGTCATCATTCCACTCCTTATATGGGGGGACCACACAATTGGTCAAGGGCTTCTCCCGCCTATGACCCATTTAGTCAGATCCACAATCCATTTTTACCTTCTCTTGATTTACTGGATTTGGAAAAGCTAACTAATGACCCCATCCGTCATGATCCCTAGTGGCCACCCATGCCTGTCAAATTACCATCAGATATTCCCAAGTTTGAAGGAAAGCGTGAGGAAAATCCATCCATGCATATTACTGCTTATCATTTGTGGTATTCATCCAATTATTTGGTGGATGATTCTATTAAACTTCATTTATTCCAATGTACATTGATTGGGGGTGCTGCAAAATGGTACATCGAGTTATATATTGCATCCTACGGTGACTTTGCCTCCCTAGCTCAAACATTTTTGACATCCAGTTACCTACTCAGTATGACATTGACTCTGAATTCTTGTCTAATTTCAAGAAAGACGATGCCATGTTAATCTCTGAACATATTCATGAGTGGATCCATTGCAAGAGGTTGGTGAGAACCAAGTTACCTGATGAGATATTACGTAAATAGTTCATTTGATCTCTTCGACCTTAGATTTCTAAGGATGTTTCTATGTTTCGAGCTGTTACCTAGAAACAAGCCATTTTAGCTGTCCACCAGTTGGATTTGATCTATTCACAATAAGTATGCTCTACGAAGCATTTCTAATTCCCCTAAGCCTTCCGTTGAGCCTCCCAAACCCATTCCTAGCTCACATGCCGATGGCGTAATCAGGTTTGTTTTTAACTCTATGAGCCAATTTACTGCCCAACTTAGGAAACTGATTGTTACATATCAAGCCCTAATAAGTTTGTTTGGCTCTGCTAAAGAAATCCCTAATGAGGATTCCACCGATGTTCTCATGGTGAAGTCCAACCAAGCAAAGAATACTTATCAATCAGGTGGTAAAAAGAATAATAAGAGAAACAAACAAAAGAATCAAAACGCTTAGGAGTCATAACCCAACCCTCAAAGTCGGGGGGGGCGGCACTATTGAAATTCACCGTAAAGTCATGTTTCCCTATAAAATTTGTTAAGGTGACCACCTTACTCATGAATTCCCTTGAATGGATGAAGTCCATAGGCTTATTTCATCACCGTCTACTCAACAACCTATCATTTTCAATCATCCATTCCCTACCCAACCCCAACAACAGATGGTTTCTCAAACTCCTCGACCTCTGTAAGGGGGAAATGAGGGGTCATCTTCCCATCCTCCTCATAGTTCATCCAAATTCATGTGCAAGTAATATGTCAATGTCACTACACGAGCCAAACCTTATGATTTTCCTGAGTTGAGTTCTCCCTCTAAGGACTCATCCACTCCACTACCTTCCACTAGACCTCTCACTTTGGATAAGCCTGTGGAATTTGTTTATCACCCTCCCAAAGGTGTTATACAAAAGACGAAAAACAATATTTATGCCAGGGCTACTTAGCGTTATAGTATTGTTGAAGATCTTTTCCAGGCTCCTTGTGCCATGTCTTCCTTGGAGGTCTTGCAAATCTATCCTTAGTAGCGCAAAGCCTTGTTGTCTTCCATTGGTGGAGCTGACATGTATGACTCTAGTCTCATCACTTTTAACGCCGACAAAGTCGCTCCTCGCCGTTCCCATCATATTTATTTCCAGCTCATTGTGCATATTTTCCATCAGAATATTCATCACACTTTGGCGGATGAAGGCCCCTCAATTTGTGTTATGTCAGTATTCTACTGGAAGGCTCTTGGCTTTCCAATGCTCGCCACATCCAACATGACTCTCCAAGATTTTGACAGACATAACTTTGTACCTAAGGGGGTTCTTCCAAATGTTTCCAATGAGTTAGGAGGGAAAAATGTCTCTGTTGATGTTGAATTTGTCGTTGCCATGTTAGATTACAACCTACTCCTTGGTCATAGTTGGTTTTATACGATGACCATAGTCATCTCATCTGTTTTCCGTTTACTATGATTTCCTCATGAAGGAAAAATTTTCACTATCAATCAACTTGACTTCTGCATGCCATCTACCCTGATTTCCACTACTGAGATTTTGTACCACTCGTGGGATATCACCTCGATCAATTACAGAGCATTGGAGTTGGACTCTTTAAAATTTCAACTCTTATGGGGGTTTTTACTCTACTCCCTCCACCCAACACTCCTTCTACTCCTACCACTTCCCGCTTTCATATGATCTATTCGTGCACCAGTGGACCCCAGCTTCTTGAAGATCCTTGGGTGGTGCCTACTGAATTTGAGCTTAATCAATATGGAACATCCATGCCATTGAGTCTTGATGATCTCTTTTTTCCTTCTTGGGCTATTAACCACCCTGCCTCTTATGAATTTCTCGACTTCCTGTTATCGTTCGATGAAGCTATTAAAGAAGTCATGTTAATTATCGACTGTCCTTGGGGGTCTCTCCATCATCATTATTGTTTTCTCCCCTACGTAGATGATTTGGATGGATCCCATCAAATCTTGGATTCCTTTGGAAATGCCAATATTTCCCTGAATTTCCAATGGAGTTTTACCATTTCTTCTGAAGGGAATTTGGCCAATATTTATGATACTATTCCTATTAATATTTCCACGAAACCAAGTGTCCTAGAAAATATCTTGATTGGTGCTAATTGTACTCCTTCTGAGATTGATAATTCCATGAGTTTTTGCATGGTATTAGGAGGAAATTCCTGGCATTGATCCAAAAATTATCCAACACAAAATTAAAACTTATCTCGGAGCTAAACCTGTTCATAAAAAGCTCCGACTGATTAACTCGTGTAAAGCAGCAACTATCCAATCTGAAGTTCAAAAACTCCTTGATGTTGGTTTTATCTATCCTGTACCTTTGATAGAATGGGTCTCGAATCCCATTCCCGTCGATAAACAAAACGAACTATTCGAGCCTGCATTGATTATAGTGACTTGAATCTGGCCTTCCATAAGGATAATTATCCTACACCCTTCATTGACCATATTCTCAATGCGTGTGCAAGTAGCACTATCTCTTCCTTTATGGATGGCTTCTCTGGTTATAACTAGATCGAAATTAAACTTGAAGACCAACACATACTACTTTTATCTGTCCTTGGGGTACATTTTCCTATTGTAAACTTCCTTTTTGTCTTAAAAATACTGGTGCCACTTTCCAGCAGGCCATGTCCTATGCGTTTCACGATATAAAACACATTGTTGAAGTGTATCTTGATGATATTACCGATCGCTCTTTCCTTTGTGGGGACCATCCTTCCCACATTTGAGAGGTATTTCACCGATTTCGTTTCACAAAATCCAGCTCAATCTAGGCAAATGTGTTTTTTGTGTACGATATGGATGCTTGTTAGGTTTCATTTTTTCACGAGACAGGATCTTTTTTGATCCCTCAAAGGTCGAGGTGATTATTAATTTGTCTCCTCCTTGCACTATTCACTAGCTTCAAAAAGTTCAGGGCAAAGCCAAATTTTTACAATGTTTCATTGCCAATTAGGCCCACATTATGCAAGGCTTCAAGCGCTTGTTGAAGAAAGGAGTGCCTTCCATTTGGGATTACCAAGCTTAATGTTAATTCGATGATCTTAAACAGGCTTTGTTGTCCACACCTTTACTCAAAACTCCTGATTTCAACCACGATTTTCTATTATATCTCGCCGCCTCAGAGACTTCTTTAGGAATGGTTCTCATCCAAGATGATGGTATGTGCAATGAACATCCTATTTATTACCTTAACAAAGGAATGATTGGTCTTGAGCTTCACTATTCCCATGTTGAGAAGTTGGCTCTCGCAGCCATCATTGTTGTGAAAGACTACATTCATTGCTGATTCCAACCCCATGAAACATATCCTTAGCCATAAAATTATAGGGGAAAGTACTCCAAATGAATTTTTATTCTTCAAGAGTTTGATTTGAAGTTTGCCATTGCCAAATCTAAAAATCCCTAACTTTCGTCGAGCTTCTTGCTGAGTTGCCTCCAACTGATGAGGAAACCTGGCCATGGATCCTTTTCCAGATGAATCTTTGTTCATCATTAGAAATTATGACCCTTGGTATGGTGACATTTTACTGTATCTCCAAACACAACGTTTTTAGCCCAAATTGTCTCATGATGACCGTCGATGTATACGCCATCAACCTCGAAACTATCTCGTTATCGATGATACTCTTTACTCTCGCGGTGTCGACACTATTTTGCATCGATGTCTTACTCCTACTGAAGCCGCACACCTCTTGAATGATTTCCACACAGGGACGTGTTGTGGTCATTTATCCGGGCTTACCACTACTCAGAAAACATTGCTCACCGACTACTTTTGGCCTACAATTTTTTAAAGATTGTGTTATGACATTCCAATAATTCCATCGATGTCAAATCTTTTCTCATAATATGTGTGCTCACCCTGCGCCATTACATCCAGTAATTTCTATCAGACCTTTTTCCTAGTGGGGAATTTTTTTTTATGTAATGTAACCCACCCTCTGCCCATGGTCATCACTATATCATTGTCACCGTTGAGTATTTCACCAAATGGGCTGAGGTTATGCCCACACATCTCAATTATGGTGATATTTCTGCCTTATTCTTCTCCAACCATGTCATTGCTAGGTTTGCTGTGCCCAAACACATTGTGACCGATCATGGAAAACATTTTGAAAATCATATGATGCAAGAATTAGCCGCCAAGTTGGGTTTTCACCAAGAACATTCTTCACCTTATTATCCTCAAGCCAATGGTCAAGTAGAAGTTGTTAATCGAACTTTGAAAACCGTGTTACAATGAATGGTAGGAAAACATAAATCCAACGAACACCTTATGCTATTCTTCACTTTATGGGCATACTGAACCTTAGTGAAATCTGCCACTAGCTTTACTCCATTCCAATCGGTTTGTGGGGTTAAGCCAATTCTTCCTAGCTAGTGCGAAATATCTTTTCTTCAACTAGCTGTTGAATTACTCCTTGACACCTCAACTGAGTAAGCATGTCTTGTAAAACTCAACCACCTTTATGAACAACTCCTTCTCTTCCTGGTCAATAACGAAATTCATAATAAAAGAGTAAAGGCCCAATATGATAATTTTTCCGGCCTCACATTTTTTCTGAGGGTGATCTTGTTTTAGTTTATGACCAAGACCATGATATGTTAGGTGCTAGTAAAATTGAACCCCTTTGGCATGGTCCTTATATTGTTAAACACATTCTTAAGAGAGGGGCCTATGAGTTAGTTGATTTGAAGGGAATCCACTATCAGAGCCACTTAATGGGCTCCAACTAAAATGCTACTATGCTTAGTCTATCTGGGTGGTCATTTGTACATATTGTATATAGGTGTGAGTGTGATAAGTTTTCTTTTACATGTCATTAGTTTTTTTCGGGTTTTGTGTGTAATTCTATTGTCTGGTATTTTGTGCACAGATGTCAACATCCTCAGTACCTTATAGAGGCTTTGCAGATGGTCCAAGCCGTTACACTCAGAATGTCACTTCTGCCGCTTTGGTCCTCTTTACCCCCACTGATGAGCTTGTGAGTTCGGGGGGTATATGTCTTCGCCATGTCACAAACAACATGGCCAAATATAACACTATCATTGAGCTCTTAACTGCGGCTAGTTGTCTTAGCATACGCTGCCTAATTGTTCAGCTTAACCCTCATCTCATATTGTCTTAGCTCAGTAGTCTCTATTCTATAAGGAATCTTATTCTTCTTCTCTACTTCTTAAGGGTATGTTTCTTGGAGTGTTCATTTCATTATATTGATTACGTGCATATTCCTCGATACCAAAACCTGCGGGCTGATTCATTGGATAATTATGTGTTAGATTAGCATTTGTCACATTCATAAATTTTAAACCATTCACATAAACCATTACACATATATTGTACATATACAGTCGAAAAACACATATAATCCATTATTTTATTATATAAAAGGTTTGGGTACTTAGTTCCAAAACTGGGCAACTGAGGCCCTAGCTATCATACATATGTAAAAATACCAAAAACAACACAACTCTGTGTAGCCACCCCACTTAGTGGTTCTCATGATAACATAACACTGCATTCAAAATGCGGCAGAGAAGGCCTCGATGACAGGATGAAGGGACTCCTACGATGTTCCTCTGCATGTGTTGGGGGGCATCATCTATGCTCCTTGGAGGAACTCCTAATGTAAAACCCTCCACATTATGCATGGATTCTCGTACCTCCTCATACTCCTTCGCCACCTCATTCGATACTGTTGGGGCTGAGGTAGGTGGTACATGTCTCCTCCACAAGGAATATCACACAGGGTGTATGGGCACCACATCTACATAATACAATCATTATTATTAGTAACTATGTATCCATTCCAAAAAAAATAAAAATCAAATATTCAAAAGCTCCATAAAATTACAAAACATGAAAATTGAAAACATTTTTACCTCTTTCATCGAAGTCTTCACCAGGGGCAAAGACTATGTCTGGGTCTCCCTTGAAGTTCACCCCATCATATGGATAGTCATCCACTGGCAAGTTCGCTGCTCTCAACCACTTCCAGTAGGTATCCGAGAACCAGTTGCTTGTATGAACACCCTCATCTCGTGGCAAAATAGAACACCATCTCGTCATGTGGGGTTCTCTAGGTGGTGGGTAGACCACATAGTCCAATGTCATGGGTCTCATCACTAAAATATTCTCAAAGAAAAATCTCACTAGTAGACTCCCATAGCTACATATTTTGGTTTTTCCCCTCTTCAACTTTGTCAGTTGAGCCTTGACATTAGCCAACATCCCTTCACACTAGTTAAACAAGGTGGGTTCTAGGCATCTGATACACAACTCTAAGTGTGGTATTGTCACTATGTGGGGTGATTGGGTCCCTGCTACCCAAGTCACAGTGTACGTAGTGTCAGGTATCTTATATCTTCTATGAAGATTTTACCCTTGTCTTCGTCACCACTTGGCCTACAATGGGCATGCCTCACGTTTGCAATAGTTTCCCCACTAGTACTTCGAACCCCGAACAATGCTAATGAAGCCCCCCGCCTTGATAAAACGGTAAGGAAATATATGTCTAAAACTTCTATGGTAAAAGTCTCTAGACCCACTATAAACTACTAAGTGGCTACATCCCACCAACATATGATGTATGCAAGTAAGAAGGTTTGGTTGGTCATACTAGGTACCTTGAAGAACTTGAGCAACCCATAGTGTATTAAGGAATTGATTATTGGCCCATGACCCATGGTTTCAATCTCATTTTGAATATGTTGTATCTCTTTCCACTCCAACATGGTTACTCCTGCACCCAACCATAATTTATCAGCCACGATCCTCATGGAAAAACACAATAAAATAGAAAGAGTCGACTTGGGGGGAATTCTTTTCAAAAATTTCCTATTTTTACCCTAGACGTTGTCTTGGGAGATTTCATCCCCAAACGTTGTCATGCCCGTAGTATGAGAGCATCCGAGATCTCCCAGATGAAAAGTCCCCCTTACATAATTACGCCTTGGGGATTTTCCCCAATAAAACTCAAATCAAACGACAAACTCGACCATGATCATGTAAACTAGTGTGTAATGGAGAGAGAAAGGGATGAATTTTGCTTGGTTGAAGATGTCTCCTCTTGATCCTCCTCGCCATTTCTCTCAAACCCTTGGAAGCTCTCTCCTTTCTTCTCAAGTTCACAATGGTCTACTAAAGAGGTATGAGTTTCTTTATAAATCATTTTGGCATCTTTTGGCATATTTATTTTTTAATTTTTGGGGCTTGGAGGACTTTTATACTTTATACTGATTTTTCCTAGTGTATTTCTTGCAGGAGATTTGGGGAGTCAAATTTTGTGTCTATTTTTGGAAGGTTTCACTTACAATCATAGCCCTGAGGTATGATTCCTTTTACTTCCATATAGGCATAGGTCATTTTCGCCGATATTTCATTTTGACAATCACCATCATTTTTATGCCTTAGGGACGACCCTACCACGTTATGACCCTTGCCACTTCCTTTATGCATGTCATAGCTTGGAAGTAGAGCTTACCTGATCATGGATAACATAACTAGCACCTCTTTGTCATCTTGGTGTCCATGTAGTAATTTTTTACTCATTTTCGAAATTCCTCCTTTTGGCCTGCCATGACCTAGAATATGAGACACATATCCTCTTCTTCGTCTCATTTCTACCTATACCCCAAGAGGATTCCACCATTTTTATCCTTGTGATTCCTACTTTTTATCAATCTATTTTTGTAGTTTGTGCCTTGGTTTCTCTTTTTCATCGTCATCATCTGCTTTGCCTACCATCAAATTTCACTTGGTGTTTACCATTTCTTGGAGGAACTGCTACGATGGGTGGTCCTATTAGCCATCCTCTTATGCTCTTTATGTCATGAGCCGTTCCAACACTACCAGATCTAGTTGCTACCCTCTATACCACTCTTTCTTCTAAGAGGAGTTTTATTTAAGCTATTTTCAAACTCCTTAATGTAGAAAAGATTGTCGAGTGAACTTGCCTACACACTCATTAAAGTACCTAAAGTGTCATCTACCCAGTATAAGTTTAACCCTTTTCCATACTAGGATAGACTTATTACGAAAAAGGAACACCCTAGTCTCCCTTGGCTAGAAGGTTCCCTCTTGTATACTTTTATCTCTTTTTGGGGCTTGGGGGAAAAATTTATGAAAAAGGAACTTATAAAAAGAGAAGAGGGAACATATTTTTCCATTAATAATCGAAATGGTAGTGTCAGTTGCATTTCCCTTGAACATGGAACCTATCTGTTTCATTATCTCATTGTTGGCTTTTAGCTTTCCTAGGAGTTGTACCATCCATGTGAGTCTCTTTACTCCTCTGGTTGGTTACTCTTCTAGTCATATGGATCATGCTTCAATGCCTTTTATGTTGTTGCATGATATCACCTGGTGCTCATTAATCATGCTACCAATTCACTCTTGTATTGTGTCGCTATGTGTTCAAGGGAAGTCTCAGCTTGTGTCGGCCATATGTAGTATCCTATTGACCTTTTTGAGTCGACATCCATGTGTTAGTTGTACATCATTGCTTCATGACTTCATCCATACAACATATCATCCTATTATGTTCCATGTCAATTTATGGGGGATACATTAAGGCCCTCCTTTGGTGGATCTTCTCTTGTCAACTCTAGCTCATTATATAGGAGCTTGATCTAGGAACCAATAGTACCTTGGAGTTTGTAGACCTTAGTGGTAGGCTTTCTTGTGATAGACAATAATTTTACATCATTGGCTCCTAATTGGTCGAGTTCACTGGTGTTCAACATTAGCTCATCTATTGGTGGATTTCCTCGAGTCTGTTACTGGTTTCCCTCATTGACTAATAATCAGGCAGTTTCTTCCATGCTCGACATTAGCTCACATATTCGCATGTTGTAGATTCGTACCATCAGGGTTATGTCGAAGACCCTGCGTTATGGAAATTCATTCTTATATGGAATCCTTCCCAAGCTACGTTGGAGTTATGTATAATTTATGTACTTTGAGGGTAATCTAGGACACTTCTCTGTATTTCATGTGTCCATAGTCCTACTGATGTATACTGTGATATACATCCACAAGTGTACTTGTTAGTAGCTATGTTATATCTTCTGAGTCACATGGATCCATTGTGTATGTATTCATGGCCATGTTCTAGCATTTCATGTCATGGATACACTATGTATGTCTTCATGGCCATGTTCTAGCATTTCATGTCATGGATCGGCAATGTATTTTATGGCAACCATGTTGAGTATCTTCTTATGACCAAGCATGGGTATGCCCGCCTTGGGGATGTTATCAACATAGATGAGACTTCAGCTCCAAAGTTTTCTGATATGCATCCTTGGCTTTGTTTCCTCAATCTAATTTTGACCTTTGATTTTTAAATATGGCCCTCAGCTTCTCTTCTGACCTCATACATTAGGGGACATCTGTTAGTAGTCTATTTTACCCCTCTATATTAGTAACGCTCAGTTCTTGAGCTTGATTAACATTTTTCCATACCGAAGACTCTTTTTTCTCCAGTTTTACCCCCAGACGCTGGTGCAATAGCCTATGAGAGTGTCCAGAACCTCCTAGAAGCTCTTAGCTCCGCCTTGTGAGAGCATCCAGGGACTTTTTTTCCCTATTTCTATGTCAACATCCAGGGATGACTTCTAGAGTGCTTGAGTCCCTAGGAGATATGTTAATTTTTTTATCTATTCGAGTTGGTTAGGGCTTATTAGTTAGAAGTTCATATGACTTCTCTTTGTTCTAAGCATCCAGATACGTCCTCTCGGGACCTCTCTTCTGCCTACTTTGTTATGAAACTAGCTCACAAAAAGATAGAAAAGATAGTTGAACACCTTAGAATTCAACATCTTCGAGGGGGCAACCTCCTTTACATTACATAAAAGAACAATTCTTCGATGATTCAAATGAAAAAACTTCCTTTCTATATATAGGAGTCTAAGGGGTCACAATATAACCAAGCTGACCAAACAATACTAATATAAAGGCACAAAAATAACAATAGAGGGATTCTATGGGGCACAGTAATAACAATATGGGGACAATAGGGGCACAACGATATTAATAAGGGATACAACTACAATATTAATGGGAGAATCACTAGTATTATAGGGACCTAACATGCCCCTCTCCTTCAAAAAAGTGTTGTCCTCAACGCTTGAGTAGTTTTGGATGCTTCTGTATACAATTCTCATCCTCTCGTGTGGAATCTTCAGCGGATAAGTTCTTCCACTTGATGAGATACTCTGAAATGGATCGATTTCGTAGTTGTCGACTTCTTGTTTCTATGACTTCTTCCAGTTCCAATATAATTTTTCCTTCCTCGTCAAGTTCTGGCAATATTGTTTGAACTAGAAGCTTGTCACCTATAACCTTGTTTAAACATGAAACATGGAAAACTGGGTGCACTCGAGAGGCTGCAGGAAGCTCCAATTTGTATGCCATAGTAATAATCTTTTGCAACACCTTGTATGGACCATAATACTTTGGTGACAATTTTTTATCCTTCTTAGCTTGCTTGAGGGACATTTTTTTATATGGTTGTAGCTGTAGGAATACCCAATCACCTACATAAAAACTTCTTTCACTGCGATGTTGATTTGCTTGTTGTTTCATTCTATTCCGCTCCAACACAAGGTTATCCTTTAAGAGTTGGAGAACTTGTTGTTGATGCTCGATGTGATGTTCCACTGCTTGAACCTTAGAATTTTCTCTTAAATATGATGTGATGGATGGTGGCTGATATCCATAAAGTGCCATAAATGGGGTCATTTTTGTTGTAGTATGGAAGAAAGTGTTATACCACCATTCAACCAGAGGCAACCATTTGAATGATTGTGTCTGTTTATCAGATACAAAGCAACGGAGATATCCTTCCAAACATTTGTTTACTATCTCCATTTTCCCATCAGATTGAGGATGATAAGACGAGCTATGAGCTAACTGAGTACCAAGACAAGAAAATAATTCTGTCCAAAAATTTCCTGTAAAAATGGGATCTCTGTCACTTACAATAATCTTTAGGTTTCCATGTAGCTTTTGAATTGTTTCCATAAATGCCGTAGAAACTATATTGGCTTTAAATGGATGTGATAATGCACAAAAGTGTGCATACTTGGTAAGTCTGTCAACTACCACCATGATGACACTCTTTCCCTCAGACTTGGGTAAACCTGTGATAAAATCCATTGAAACCTCCTCCCAACGTTGGCTTGGAATGGATAAAGGTTGTAATAGACCTGGTGTCTTAATTGTTTCAGCTTTATTTTGTTGGCATACCAAACATTCCGCCACAAACTTTTGAATATCTGATTTAAGGCCATCGCAAAAAAATTCCTTCTTAACCCTGTGGTAAGTTTTTAAAAATCTTGAGTGCCCTCCTAAGGGAGAAGCGTGCAATTCTAGAAGAATATTTTGTTTGAGTTGGGAATTCTTATAGAGGTATAAGCAATCTTTGTACCATAACAAATCATTTTTCCAGCTAAATGTATCAGATGTACTGGAATCTTGTTGTAACTTTCGAATAAGTTCCCACACTTCTTTGTCATTCTTCCATTCCTCCCTTGCTTCATTTATCCAATCTGGTTGGATAATAGAAATGGTGCACAAAAATGCTTCCATATCCTCATCCTTTCTTGAGAGTGCATCTGCCACAACATTTTGCTTCCCTCTTTTGTATGTGATTTCAAAGTCATAACCCAAAATCTTTGTTACCCATTTTTTTTGTTCTTCAGAGGATAATCTCTGTTCTAAAAAGTATTTAAGGCTATCATGATCCATTTTTACCTTGAAGTGTCTTCCCATTAGGTAGGGTCGCCATTTCTTAAGTGCATGTAGTATTGCCAACATTTCCTTCTCATAAATAGCTTTGTGTAAATACTTTCCCTTGATTGGATGACTTTCGAAAGCAATGGGTGTTTCATCTTGCATTAAAACAACACCAATTCCATTTCTGGAAGCATCATATTCCACAATAAAGGTTTTTTTGAAGTCCGGTGTAGCTAAGACCAGTGCTTGGCACATTGCCTCTTTAAGATATTCGAAGGCCTTTGTTGCTTCTGGAGTCCATGAAAATGCATCTTTCTTCAACAATGTTGTTAGAGGTTATGCTATTTTCCCATAATTCTTAACAAAATTGCGATAATACCCTGTCAACCCGAGAAATCCTCGCAAATGCTTTATGGATGTGGGGATTTCCCATTCCTTAATGGCTTTAATTTTGCTACGGTCTACCTTAACTCCTTCATGAGATACAATATGACCCAGATATTCCACCTCTTGTACTCCAAAGAAGCATTTGGATCTTTTTGCATATAATTGTTTCTCCTCCAATAGTTGTAGCACTCTATCAACATGTTCAACATGATCCTTCCATGACTTGCTGTAGATTAGTATATCATCAAAAAATACTAACAAAAGTTTTCTAAGGAAGGGTTTGAAAATGGAATTCATCAAACCTTGAAATGTAGAAGGTGCATTGGTAAGGCCAAAAGGCATGAACAAAAACTCATAGTGACCCTCATGAGTTCTAAATGTTGTTTTTAGAATGTCTTGAGTCTTCATTCTGATTTGATAATATCCTGAACGAAGATCTAACTTGGTGAAGTAAATTGATCCATGCAATTCATCCAATAATTCATCAATGACAGGAATGGGAAACTTATTTTTAATAGTGATTTTGTTGAGCTCCCTATAATCCGAACACATCCACCATAATCCATCCTTCTTGTGCACCAATACTACTGGAGCAGAGAAAGAACTTTGGCTAGGTTGAATTATACCAGTCTCAAGAATTTCTGCAACCATACGTTCAATTTCACTCTTTTGGGCATAGGGATATCTGTACGGCCTGATGTTTGGAGGAACACTTCCTGGAATCAAATGAATAGCATGATCATGATCACGAATAGGTGGGAGACCTTTGGGAGTCTCAAATACCTTGGAATGACTGTCCAAGACTTTTTGGAGATCTAGAGAAATAGATGATTTTGATGTGGAAACATCTAGTGAACATAATTGTGCAATTACACCTCGTTGTTCCTTTTTAGAAGCTTTGTCATACCGTTAGAGCTTATTATCTTTCCCAATTTCCCTGCAATACCCCTTAATTCAACTTCCTTTCCTTCCGCATAAAATTTCATGAAAAGTTCTTGAAAGTTAAAAGCTATTGTACCCAAGGATTGCAGCCATTGGATTCCTAGTACAACATCAACACCTCCCATTGGAATGGAAAGAACTGGGATTTTCAATACATATTCTCCCATGGATAGCTTGATATTATGGCACTTTCCAGAGCAATTTATCATTCCTCCATTTGCAACCATCACTTGACACTCTGGTGCTGGATATATGAAGCAATTCAATTATTTTGCTATCTTACAATGAATAAAATTGTGGGTACTTCCTGA